>VXCM01000488.1:202575-292213 GCA_014773175.1 Lucifuga dentata | reverse complement strand
TATATATATATATATATATATATATATATATATATACTTGTATCAAGGTCAAAGTACTGGTATGAATATATTCTTACCAGTACTTTGACCTTGATACAAGTTCCTGATACTATTGTAGTTTAACTTTTTATTGAATTTGAATTTCATTTGAATTTCATTTTCCACATAAAATGCTACATTGCAAAGATCCTTTCTGACACATTTTGGCACAGCAAATGTGAGGGACTTGATAAAAAATAAAACACGTGAGGAAGAATTTTCTAGAATTTTTTTTTTTGTTTGTTTTCAAAGTCTACAGAGTCAATAAATTCAACCCTTCTAGAATTTTTTTCATTGTTTGGGTGGGGATAGCATTTCTCTTGAATTCTTTCCCTTATTTTTATAACTCTTATTTTTCAGTATTGTCTAGGATCAATAATTAATTTTAAAAGTGTTTTTCTATTTTTTTCTGAAATTTGTAAAGTTTTATTTGTAAAATTTCTCCCATCATTTATTTATTTATTTTCATTTTCAAAAATTTTCTGGATTGTTATCCTGCTATCCTGTCTAGCAAATAATTTTTTGCAGTGCAGCTTTTAAGGCACGAAAATTCCAAATTTACTCAAAAGTAAACCTGAAAATATGACTTTAGACTACAGAGGATTAAAAGGAAAAAGCCTTGAGTTAAAGGTGACAAAATCAGTAGAACTGAAAAAACAAAAACTTCTTGGTTTTTGAAAAATCCCATTTTCCAAAAAGAAAATTACATGAAGCATTTATTTTTGGTCGTTAGTAGGAGTATTGATCGATTTTTGTCAGTACAAGTAAAGTAAAGTATTTAAATTCATTACCCTGTCTTAACTGTGCTATTGTTCTTTGCGTTTGTGTGAAAATCTCAGTCACTAGCTGAATTACTTTAATCCAGATTTACTCGGAAGCATAAAATCCTGTTACCAGATTATCAGGCTGCATGTAAACACTAAATTCCTGACCTTTGACCCTGGCTGTTTTCTTATTTCCATGCTTTCAAGCAAAACAAAGCTTTTTTCCAGCAGGGTTCTTGCTCGTGTGTCTTGGACTGTTCACCAGTTTCACCTCAACCGCCTATTAGATGCGGACTCAAGTTTCACGCTGATGCTCTAACAATAGTATCAGCCAACTCCCTGTGGCCAAGGTGGGGTTCACATTCCAAACACACCACCAGGAAACCGTGTGAGCGCTGCTGCAAACCTCCAATTAATGCCGCCATCGCCAGATTAGCTCTGCATTGTTCATTTTATACAAGCGCAGATAAAATGCACTCTAATCTGTCATGGTTACAAGTCCAAACCAAACTTCGCCTTAGTACTACTGTTTTCATTAGAAAAGCCATATTTTCCGGAAAACCAGAATATTTTTTTTTAAAAATCAGCTAGAATATATAAATCACAAACACAATTATCTAACAAAAAATGCAAAGAATGGCCAGCTTTCTCTTCCCAAACCAAACACACAGTTCTGTACAGAGCCTCATCTGACTGGAACTCATTCCACTTCATATTAAAGGACCATACCACCCAGTTTGCATGTTTGAGCCTAATATATTGAATTTTCATACACATAATGTTACTGACAATCATTTCCCAANTTGCATGTTTGAGCCTAATATATTGAATTTTCATACACATAATGTTACTGACAATCATTTCCCAAAGGATAAAACCATATTTCAGCTTTCAAAATCAACTTGATGATACTTGAAACATTCTCGGGATAGGTAATCCATCATCGCCAACAAGATGCGTATTCAGTTTTTTCCAAAGTTTTGTAATTTTAGAGTTTAAGCACAATAAAAAGCACTGAGTGAATGTATGCCTCCACTGGGGAATATAGTCCCAAAAGAAGACCTGCATTTATGGAAAAATTTAAAGGACTGTGACTTCATGCGTAACTATTAGCAGGCAAAACATTGATTTTTAAGGTGGGTGTATCGCTTGAATATTTGATTTAGAAAGATTAAGAGATTTTAAAATATTAGGAAAGCCAAAATACGGTTCTATCCTTCAGGAAATGATTGTCAGTAACACAAGTATGAAAATCAAAAATATTAGACTCAAACATGCAAAATGGGTGGTATGGTCCTTTAAGCACATTAAGACTAGAAAAAGACCATCTTTGAGGTGTTTTGTGTATCGGTTTAATTGAGATTTTATGTATTTATTGTCTAACAAGATGCACATGAACTCAACTGTTTAACTGTTTTAAAAGTTACGTAATACCTGTTTAATTTGTATATTTTATGTCTGTTTGACTATTTGTTTTCTTATGCATGTACTGTATGTACGTAACTACCTATGTGTATTGATGGACCCCAGGAAGACTAGTAATGCAAAGGCTAATGAGGATCCAATAAACAACAAATAATAAACACCACATCGCTGATTCCAGCATTCTAGGATAAAAATTTAGGCAAACATCCTCACAGGATGCTTTAACCGTCTGCCTCATAGCCTCCTGTTTTTGTTATTTGAGAAGAACTTGGAGGAAACACTGATGATGTGGTGTTTCTTTACAGATTTTAAGTGTTTATTGACCCATATTATCATATAAAACAACTAATTTTTAGCTTCTGTTGACTGAAATCATTTCAGAAGCTGCTCTCAGGATGCAGTTACTCGCTTTTGTTTCTGAAGACAACGCATTAAAAGTTACAGGCCTGTTTGCGTGCACCTGCGCTTGCAGGTCACGTGACAAGCGAATGACTGTTGGCATAAATAAACGTGAGTGTTAAGGAAAACGGACGGGAGACCTAAATACGGAAACTGCAGCACAGACAAAAGCAGCAGCCTACATTTGTAAGGCCGCATGCTCACAATGAAGGAAGAAAAGCACAGAGTGTTACTGAAGAGGAACCAGTTTGCCTCAAGCATCATCACAAAACACACACAAAGCATCACGCAACACACACAAAGCATCACGCAACACACACACAGCATCACGCAACACACATAAAGCCTGTGTACTTCAGTGACCTGAGTATAACATGAACATGCTGTCAGCTCACCATGCAGGATATAAACACGATTATGATACTGTAGATGGGCAACTGGCGGCCCGTGGGCCAGATACGGCCTGCACCTTTGATCTATCAGGCCCTCAGATGNAGATGGGCAACTGGCGGCCCGTGGGCCAGATACGGCCTGCACCTTTGATCTATCAGGCCCTCAGATGACTTCTCAATTACTAAAAATTAAAATTATGGAGTGTTTTCCTTTGTTATTACCACCACCCACCAGCAGAGTGTGCTCAGTCGCTCGGTCATTACTGATGCTGTATTTACTAGCATCTGTTCCATGGTGACAAAGCTTTTAATGAGAGAATAAGATCGGGTCAGTCTGGTTAGGGGGCAGGGTCATGTCCCAGAAAATCTCCCTTACTTTTTGTTTTATTTAATGTGTGGCCCTTTGAATAAAATTTTATTGGCCTCCATCCTCGTCAAAGTTGCCCAACCCTGCTGTAGAGTTTTTTTTGGTTTTTTTTGGGGAGGGGGNGGGGGACACATCCAGCAAATAGTATGTGAAGTAGGCGCAAAGTACATTTACTCGAGTAAAATTTAAAAATACTTGTATTGTGCTTGATTTCTATTCTGCGCTGCTTCCTACTTCTACTCATTGCAGATGGAAAATTACAATTTCTACTCCATTTATTTGACAGATGTGGTTCAATCAATCAATCAAACTTTATTTATATAGCACCTTTCATACAGGTGAATGCAATTCAAATTACTTTACAGGCAATTGACAAATTTCAGAAGTATTAGTGTGAGACTAATGTACATCAAAGTAATAGGAAATAAAAGCAGTGATAACAAAACAATAAAAAAAATAAGCAGTAAGAGAAAAAAAAATTTAAAGTAATTAATTAAAAACAATAAGATACTATAAAATTATAAAACAAAACACTGCATGAAAGCCAGGCTGAACAAATGGGTTTAAGTCTACATTTAAAAATATCAGTATATGGTTACTGGTTATTATTTTTGCATATTAAGAAACTAAAGGGGACATATGATGCTTTCTGTTATTTCCCCTAAATCAAAGTCTCAGTAACGTGACGCTTTTGGATTTTATTTTTTACAAAGGATCTTCCACAAAGCCCCACCTCAGGTATCCCGCACAGCCTTCATTTTCATAAACAATCCCATTCCAGAGCTGCATATCTGTTTCCTCATCACCCAGAACCGGAAATCACAACACTCCACCCCATCCAAGCCTGATACCATCTCCTCATCTTCCCTCCTCCCTGATCCTCTTCAGAGTGGAAAAAGGAAAAAAAAAAAATTCATCCATGCGCTGCTGTACATCTTCACTAGAACAAGTAGAAACACCCTTCAAGTCAGGACAGGGTTGAAATTACAAGATAAGTAGGCTGTCAACCTATTTTATTCATCATGTCCTCAGACTCCAGCGCCTCTGCGTGTGTGTTTGTGTGTGTGTGTGCATGTCAGCGTGGGATCACAGCCAAACAGAAAAGACACTGAAATGAAACTGCAGCCAAGGGCATAAGTAGGATCTGTTTCAACTTTCGGGGGATGCGCTGGAATTCATAGTATTCTTTACTACAATACGTTGGGGGGGGTTTAAGGTTATTTAAGGGTATTTTTCTTCATCGCTCTGACATGTACTTCTATTTCAGCAGAGGCGGCAGAGGAGTTTTGCCAAACTCAGAGATTTTAAATAAGAATCAATACACTAGCAGCTGGAAGTATTAAAGGACCATACCGTCCATTTTGCATGTTTGAGCCTAATATATCCAATTTTCATACATGTAAAGTTACTGACAATCATTTCCCAAAGCATACTACTGGAATGGTGAATTAAAAATGTTTTTCCTACCTTCCAGACCTCCATTGGTTACAGTTCATTCTGCTATTAAAATCAACTTGTTGATACTTGAAACGTTCTTGGGATAGGTAATCCATCATCACCAACAAGACGTGTATTCAGGTTTTTTTTAAAAGTTATGTAATTTTAGTGTTTAAGCTCAATAAAAAGCGTGGAGTGAATGTATGCCTCCACCGGGGAATATAGTCCCAAAAGAAGACCTGTGTTTATGGAAAAATTTAAAGGACCGTGACTTCATAAGGCTGTGTAACTATTAGCAGGAGAAACATGGATTTTTAAGGTGGGTGTATCACTTGAATATTTGATTTTGAAAGATTAAGAGATTTTGCAAAATATCAGGAAAGCTGAAATACGGTTTTATCCTTTGAGAAATGGTTGTCAGCAACTTAACGTAAGAAAACTGAATATATTAGGCTAAAACATGCAAAATGGCCTGTATGGTCCTTTAAACCTTTGACCTTCATGTTACTCTAACTGTTTCATTGCTATAACTATAAATAGACCCACAGTCAGGCGGACTGACGAACGCTGCATCTTTGATGAGCATAAAAGTTTTTAATGCTCTAATCTTGTGTAGCTACAGTTCTGTTTCTCTAAACTCATGCAGATCTGGACAAAATCTGACATGACATTTGGAAATCCAGAGGAACCCATTTCAATTTAAGGCCAGTTTGGTAAATACCCGCTTCCAGAAATAGAAACGATCGTGGCAATGGCATGATCATTTGGCAATAAAAGCTGTAGGTGTAACTACAACTCTTGACCTGACTTGACTTCCACTTATCTAGAGTAGCATGAAGGCAGGAAGGAAACTGACGTGATCCTTTTTGAGCACAAACAAGTTCTGCCTGTAGAGGTTTTATTGGTTTATAGTGTAAAAACTGCGTCCCTGCCTTTTCTAGCAACTTCTGAGGCTGAATTTCCTCAGACTTCCATAAGATTAATGAGAGGGAGGGATACGAGATTACAGTGCTACATAATCACTTGTTTGCAAAGGATTGCAATTGTCAATGGGTTTCTCTGTTATTTATAGCTAACAACGTGCAGAGTAACCAAGTTTATATTTTAATATTATGGAATTTCAACATGACAGAGAACTAAATTACCTTTATCCTGAATCAGGCTTTATCTACAGCAGGGTTCCCCAACTAGTTTCGCCCCGGACCTGACCCAATCTTTTTCTCTCATTTGGTAATAACAATGGAAAACAATTTTCTAATTTTTATTTATTTTTAAACATAACCCTTNCATTTGGTAATAACAATGGAAAACAATTTTCTAATTTTTATTTATTTTTAAACATAACCCTTTACAACCGGAGCGGCCCAGCACCGGGCCCAGCACTTCTGTTGTAAGGTTTGTGGTGTTTTATAATCACCATTTCTTAATAAAATGGAGATATATGAATATCTTCAGAAAGCTTAGATTCTCCCGAACAAAATAAGCCCAAGCATGACATTTTATGACCACACGATCCCGAGATACATGTAACTAAAGCACAAGATAGCCTCCGAGCTAAAACCTAGCTTCGTCGCTTCTCGATGATGTAACTTCTGAGGGCAGTCTAAATTTTAAAATCCCTCTCTGTGATTTGATAGTAGACTAGCAGAGGATTTGATTGATGGGTCAGTGGTCCTATCAACTTTTATGTAGCCATGGCAACAGGCATGCATTCCCTGTGCATAATATGTACAGAATATTCCACTGACAGACCGGAGACTGTGTGCTCATCCCTATGTAGCTTTCACGATGTTTTATAATCGCCGTTTCTCAATAAAATGGAGATATATAAATATCTATGGAAAGCTTAGCTTCTCCTGAACAAAATGAGCCCAAGCATGACATTTTATGACCACGCAATCCTGAGATAAGTGCAACTAAATCACAAGATTTTTTAATTTTTTAATTTTTTATTTTTGGAGAAGTCATCTGAGGGCCTGATAGATAGGACCCGCAGGCCGCATTTGGCCTGTGGGCCGCCAGTTGGGGATCCCTGATCTACACATTCACCTGACATCATCAGGTCAATGCTTTATTCTTTAAAGTCACTGATTAAGAGTCTAAGAAGTGCCTGATAGTATTTTCCCCCCACTGAGCTTCAGCGCTAATGTTAAAGGGTACTTAGAGGTTTTTCATTGGGCTATAAAGTGGATTCATCCCATCGCAGCTTTTCACCAACGTGGCCTGAATTCCTGTTGAGAACACCGCACGGCCGACGAAACAGCAACCACATTCCACATCTGGATGTGATGAGTTCTAACCTCCCTTACAATACTTCAACACAATACGGGACTGTATGTTCAGACCACAGACCCTCAGGCATACATCAGGGACGCAACCACTGACAGAAAACTGGGAAATGGTGATTTAATGTAAAAATTAGGGGAAAAAGGAACAAATGTTACATTAAATTCAACCAACCAGCAGCCACGATTTTAGTTTGGTCAATTCATCACTCATATTTGTCGAGCAAACAAGCTGATATCTGATTGTTTCACTACAAAAAATTTTTTTATTCATAGGTTCACTCACAGAGCTGCAAGGAATTAAGGGATTTATGATGCGTTTTGTGCATAATTGATCCAAAGTCCATTAATTAACCCATGACTGATTACCATAAATTGTACTCAACTGTCACAATTAAAGACACTCAATATTTCTTTGCAAAGAATATTAAAATGTCTTTTTGCTCTAATTATAAAGAACATAGGTCTCTTAATATACCCTTAAATGGGGAAATGAAAGTTGAAATGTTCCTTATATTAGAAAGTAAGAAGTCAAAATTTAAGGAGTTAAGGTGGTCTCAAAAAATAATGTAAAGCAGCCTGATTTATTCTCCTCCTCTGTCAATAACTACATTTTTAATTTTAAGGAGGTTTAGCATTAATTTAGGCAAGATTAATGTAAATTTAGGGTTATTTTAAAAGAATATGTGGCTCATAGACTTAATGTAATGCTAGCTTATTAATTTTATGAGTACCGTGGGACGACTGTGTCACAGTAACCTAGATTCGGAAACAAATTTTCTGGCTATTCTCTCCTGCTTATAATATATAAATTAATGAATGATCTACACTCAAAATACAGCAATCATTTTCAAAGTGCCTGTTCTTTGTGCTTCATTCTTCTTCAATGACCTTTACAATGCAAATACAAAACCTCTGTGTGACTTATAAGATAGCAGCAATACAGAAAATACATTGATTTTCTACTGCCCATAGTATGTTTTGTACAATATACGCAATCTTCTGTTCATTCGTGTGGCTGGATATTTTACAGCAGATAACGTCAAACAATTAGAAATCAGCACAGAACCATGTCAGAAAGCTTAGACAGACCATGACTCGTTACGTAACTCAGAGTCCATTAGTCTGTTTTCTATGAGGAGGAACTAAGGCTGTGTGCTCTAAGCAAAGGATTTTTCTGGATTTACATCACACACACACACACACACAGTTTCTGCCTCAATCAGCAGATGCATGTTCAGTTCTCAGGCCTGAAACAACATCGGAGTAAAGCACGACCCGTAGCTGATATCAGTATTTGAGATGAAAGGAAAAAGGTGATAACGATATTTCAGTCGGTATTTGTTCTTAAAGGACCATACCAGTCATTTTGTATGTTTGAGCCTAATATATTCAATTTTCATACGTAACGTTACTGACAATCATTTCCCAAAGGATAAAACCGTATTTCAGCTTTCCTGATAATTTGCAAAATCTCTTAATCTTTCAAAATCAAATATTCAAGCAATACACCCACCTTAAAAATCAATGTTTCACCTGCTAATAGTTATGCAAAATTATGAAGTCATAGTCATTTAAATTTTTCCATAAACGCAGGTCTTCTTTTGGGACTATATTTCCCGGTGGAGGCATACATTCACTCCACGCTTTTTATTGAGCTTAAACGCTAAAATTACGTAACTTCGAAAAAACCTGAATACACGTCTTGTTGGTGATGATGGATTACCTATCCCAAGAACGTTTCAAGTATCAACAAGTTGATTTTAATAGCATACCAGAATGAACTGAAACCAATGGCAGTCTGGAAGGTAGGAAAAACATTTCTAATTCACCGTTCCAGTAGCATGCTTCGGGAAATGATTGACAGAAATGTTACATGTATGAAAATTGAATATATTAGGCTCAAGTATGCAAAATGGTTGGTATAGTCCTTTAAATAAACACAAAACTATTTCACTAACTAAGGAGTTCCAATACTTTGCGCTGAAATGCTAAAAATAAAACAAAAAATATATTCAATAATTCAGAGAAATGGGATGAAATAATTAAAACAATGCAGTAAATACAGATGAATTATGTAAATCATTCTATTTTTGTGTATGTGCTTTATGCCAATGGACATACAGTATATCTGTGACGAGCCAAAATCGGCCAAAAATATCGGCCCGGCTGTATCAGTCAGGCTCTATATCAGAGATTTGCTCCTCTGAGAGTCAAAATGACACAGGATGTGAGAGGGAGGGGATCAGAAATATCACAACCGAAATATCAGATGATTCAGTTTCCTGACGTTAAAGGCTGCAAAAATCATCTGCACGATAGTGAAGTCAAAAATCCCTGGCATGCAAAAAAAAAAAAAAAAAAAAAAAAAAAAAAGAAGAGCTGAAATCTTAAATGACCCTCCTGGGAAGAAACTTGATTCTGAAGGAAAAGCCATGCATCATAAGTTTAATACCCAACATGATTACTATATTATTTTTGTGCTTGCTACTGTTTTCTGTAATGTTGGGTAGCTTCCTCCCCACGCCCACCTTTCCTGCAATCTGCTCAACACAGGTCACTCTGCATGCAAACACACCAGTGCATCTGCGTTTGCATCCCACTTGAGGGGAATTTCTCTTCCTTGATTTAACACAGAAAACACCCCCTAAGATCAGACATGAACAGACATGTTTTAAATATTACACAAAAGATTCATTCTCTGTGTAAGCTGCTCTCTATTACCACCTGAGCTAAACCAACCGCAATTCAATCCGTAGTCTGGTCTGTGGCATTGAAATTTAATACCTTTATGGCTTCTGAGTATCAATTGTTATTCAGTACCTTGTTCAATTATCTTAAGAGTCATTTAAAGGCTTTCAAAAGGAATATATGACTTTAAAGGGGATGGATGATTCTGATTTCCATGTTCTTATTTTTATTATGAGTCTATTTTGAAAGCTTTGTGATGCTTAAATGTGCATAAAATACAAAAATCCACTTCAATTTGCACTTGCTGCTGCACCACTGTCATTCATTTTAGGTACTGTCTCTTTAAAGCCCCCTCCTGCAAAGCCTGCTCTGTCCTGATTGGTCAGCTGTGTCCAGAGCCTGAGACACAAACACTGGACTCAAGCTACGACATTCAGGATCCAGTGTGTTCTATATTGAATTCTCGCTCCACTGGTTTTATCATTATTTGACACTAAACTGGGTTTTGTCATGATGATATGTGCTTAATAAACTCTTCTTCTCTAGTATAATCACATCCAGATCTAAAGATTGTCCTTTAATTTCATTTATTTTCACGAATGTAACATGCTGATTCCGTGTGGAATCTAACAAGAGGAGAAAACAAATCAGACAAGTGGGAGAAAAAAAAAAATTTAAAGCTGGACAAGCTCCATTTTCTGAAATATATGACCAGGAGACTTTATGCCAGTGAAGCCTCTTCCTTCTCCTGTAAAGGGCTTTATAAATATTAGAAGCTGTACAGTGGCAGAGCCTTGGCAGAGATTCGACCCACGTACGCCTTGGTCTTATGCTGCGTTTGACAGACCTTGGAACTTAGATTTTTCTGACTTCTTACTTGGAAAAATGAGCTGGGATGGCACTTGAAGTCGGAGCTCCGGCTGGGAAATTTGGACCAAAATTATCTACCACGACTTACCGAGTATGGCGGCGCCATGGAAGCGAGCTTTGTGAATGGAAATGATCAGCTAAAAGGCGAAATAAGTATTTTTTCTTGTGTGAAATTGAAAGAAAACGGTCAGAATACGTCACCAAGTTAACTATCTATTTTGTATAATAAACTATTTGCCATTGATATGTAAGTGTAAATAATTTCATAATATTACTTCTCTGCACAAAGTTTAATACCCACTGTGATTAATATCATTGTAAAACAACACAACCAGACGGTCCTGTAATCTAGCTTTACTTTAGTTAGCATTTATTATGATGTTTAATTAATTTTACAGTATTTATTGGTGTTCATGCTTTTTTGATTACATTTGGCTGGAACGGTTTGAGGTTGGAAGTTGGAACTTCCAACTGGGAAAAATTTGACTTCCGACGTCTGTGAACACAGCATTAATCTTCTGAAATACTGAATGAACACTACAGGCCAGAAGTTTGAGGCCACCCAGATTTAGCATGAGCAGACTGTGTAGCAAATTAATCCCAAAATGATGTGGGAGAAGGCAGACAGCAGCTATTGAATAGAACGTTAAAACACATCAGCAGGGAGTTGGAAACAACAGGAGTGCTGCACTAATACAGACTGATGCCTTCATTAAAAATCATTTCTTAAGCCACAATGTTCTCTCCATGTCTGAGTGGGTTTCCTCCGGCTTCCTCCCACCTCCAAAGACATGCAGATCAGGTGAATTAGAAACTCTAAATTGACCACAGGTGTGAATGGGTTTGTCTGTCTTGATAGACCAGCAAGCTGTACAGGTGAACCCCGCCTCTCGCCCAGTGACTGCTGGGATAGGCTCCAGCCCCACCGTGACCCTTAACAGGACAAAGGGATACAGAAAATGGATGGATGGAAGCCATACTGGCTACATAATGTGCTCTTGTTGACCAATTCTTCTTGAAAACTAATTAGTTACATTTATTTTCTATATTTTTGTCATTTCCTGTGCAATAAATTGTAAAACAAACTGTGTATTGATGATTTTATTGTTTTTTTTAATCTGGGGGTGGCCTCAAACTTCTGAAAAATCCAGGAGCTGCAGTTCTGTGTTCTGAACTCAAAACAAAAAAAAAAAAAANAAAAAAAAAAAAAAAGATAATTTCTGTGCAGAGTGCTTATTATTTGTTATTTTATCTGCTTTCAGATGAGTCTTTTTATTATTATTATTATTATTATTATTACTATTATTATTATTATTATTTCTATCTCACCTGAACAGTTTATTGGTTACATCATTTCTTCCCGTGCAATTTTATCATCCAAATTTGCCACAGTCATTCATCTCCCCTTCTAGGATTTATCACCACAAAACAAAAAACAACAAATGATCTATTACGACCCGATCATTAAAGCCAAAGGAAAGTGCAAATCAAAGAGCTTAACGTTTTAAGAATGTTGCTGGGAACAGTCCAAAGCAGGAAAAAATAAAAGTCTATCGAGAACAGTTCAAAACTGTGAAGTCATTTTAACTCACATTTATAAAAAAAAAAAAAAAAAAAAAAGATGTAAAAAAGCAGATGGGAAATAAAGTAAATGTGGGTTTGTTTTTGTCATAAAATCAATCTTCCATTATTATATGGGAATGCAACAGTTTTCCAATCTTGAGGAATCTGATGCTGCCAAAAAAGTGAAGTTTCTGCTGTCATCACTTTGACAGGGTATCAAACCTACCAACTTAACTGTGTCTGTACCAGATCATGATACAGGCTGATTGAAATTGTAACATTATTAATTTTACGCTATATTTTACTTCTACGATCTTATATGGCTGTTTGTATTTAGACAACTTTTAACAATGATATGGTTGATAATTTTAGTTAATTTTGCTAAAGGGGAGATATTATACAGGGTTCCATGCTCACATTTTCATTTGGGTCAAATTTTGAAATCTTTGATGCTTTATGCCGCAGCATCATTGTGCACACTGAGTGAAAACAGGCCATTTTTTTGGTACTTTTTTTTTTTTTTTAATGGACCATACCACCCATTTTGCATGTTTGAGCCTAATGTATTAACTTTATATACATGTTACGTTACTGACAATAGTTTTCTAAAGGATAAAACCGTATTTCAGCTTTCCTGATATTTTGCAAAATCTCTTAATCTTTCAAAATCAAATATTCAAGTGATACACCCATCTTAAAAATCCATGTTTGACTTGCTAATAGTTATGAAGTCTTATAAAGTCATGGTCATTTACATTCTTCCATAAACGCAGGTCTTCTTTTGGGACTATATTCCCCAGTAGAGGCATACATTCACTGTGCGCTTTTTATTGCACTTAAATGCTAAAATTCTGAAATTGATCTGAAATTTAATTGATTTATGCTGCTGAAACTGCAAATTTTAAGCTCAATCACTGGATGTTTCTTAATGTAATGGTCCCTGGGAGGCATAGATGATTTATCTCCTAACAATTTGATGTAAAGGGTATTTTATAGTGTACTATGGGACCTTCCTCTGTCCTGAATAAAGGTTTATCTATCTATCTGTATGGGTTGTTTTTTCTTTTATCAAACATCCAGATTCATTTCCATGACAAATTGGTTTAACACTATCAAACATCAGCTTCTCCTACATTATGGTTTGTGTTCCGCTGGAATTTCTTTGAACAATCTGAGATGTTTTGTTAAACCGGAGCCTGTAACTACACCCTCAGGGAGCGAGCGTCACTATTGACCAACCCAAATTCACTGAATACCACACGGATACACTGAAAGTAGCAAGGCGCCAAACTGCTGACACGCCACAGGCCGACTCTAACCTTCAGATGACCAGCCTCAACACAGCTGTGGAGGCTAGCGAGCATTTCCTCTTTCAGCTCATATTCTCAGTTCTACCTGAGGGGGAAAACCCAGTCGGGTCAGACAAAACGCTTCAAGAGCCGGAGAAACGTTTTTGTCCGTCATCGAGCTAAAACTTCAATCTGTGCTCAGTCAACAGGGCGTCCGTTTGTCATGACAGGATGTCAGTAAAAAGCATGACGCTCAATGTCACGCACTGAAGCAAATGTGTCGCTGAATGATGTGCACCTCGGAACTCAGATTTTTCTGACTTCTGACTTTGAAAACTGCATTGGAACGGCACTTGAAGTCGGAGCTCTGGCTGGGAAACCTCGGACCAAAATGATCTACCCCGACTTACCGAGTATGACGTCACTCAACATGGCAGCAACGTGGAAGCGAGCTTTGGAAATGATCAGCTAAAAGGCGCATAAAGTATTTTTTCTTGCGTGAAATTGAAAGAAAAAGGTCAGAATATATCGCCAAGATAACTATCNAAAGTATTTTTTCTTGCGTGAAATTGAAAGAAAAAGGTCAGAATATATCGCCAAGATAACTATCTATTTTGTATAATAACTGTTTGCCACTGATACGTAAGTGTAAATAATTTCATAATATTACTTCTCTGCACAAAGTTTAATACCCACTGTGATTAATATCATTATAAAACAACACAACCAAACAGTCCTGTAGTCTAACTTTACTTGAGTTAGTATTTATTACGAAGTTTAATTAATTTTACCGTATTTACTGGTGTTCAGCTATGCTTTTTTGATGACATTTGGCTTGAACGGTTTGAGGTTGGAAGTTGGAACTTCCAACTGGGAAAAATTCGACTTCCGAGGTCTGTGAACGCANTGAGGTTGGAAGTTGGAACTTCCAACTGGGAAAAATTCGACTTCCGAGGTCTGTGAACGCAGCATTAGGAGAAAATCCACCTTAAAACACCTGGAATAGACAATAATCAGAACAGAAACACCTACAGCTGATGCACTTTTGACTAAAATACAGTATTAATTTGTTAAACAAACGACTTCTAAGTCGACATAATTTTGTTCTGATGTTTACCAATTATACAAGAAGAAATCCGATGAAAAAGAAGCAAAGAGAAAACTGAAGCTCGCATCGACCAACCACAATGCAACGCTGCCACAAGAAAAGCTGCATTTTGAATAATGAGTCACGCCTCTTTTCCTGCTCTTACTAAGCTATCGCTAGCTCTCTTTCCTCCAAGACGTTCTACAGCTGAACGCAACAAGTTCAGGCCTGGTCTCTGGGGTTTTCAAAGGCATTGTGGGAAATTTAAGGCATTGCTAATCCTATTTCACCAAATAACTCCACTGAATAGCACAGATTGCTAGTTAAATGGTTGCTAAAGTTGCAGTGTTGCATTCTTGCATTGGAATTTCCTAAATTAAGCAAACTAACTGCTTAATTTAGCATGGGATTTTCTTAAAGGACCATACTGGTGATTTTGCATGCTGGAGCCCAATAAATACAATACTGCCAACCATTTTCCAAAACATAAAACCATATTCTAGTTTTGGTGATATTTTGCCAAATCCCCTAATCGTTAAATCAAACGTTCACCTTCACATTCAATATTTTGCCTGCTAACACTTTTGTAGAAGTAATTTTCTTCTGGGTAGCTCCAAGTTGAAATACTAAAATTAAGTTACTTTGACAAAATTTTTTGATAAACATCTTGTTTGCTGTGATGAATTACCTAACAAGCATGTTCCAAGTCTCTACAAGTCAGTGGAATTAACTGAAAAACAATGGCTGTCTGGAAGGTAGGAAAAACAATTCTAATACCGCTCAGGCAGCATGTTTTGGAAAATGCTTGGCAGTAATGTAACATGTATGCAGGTTGCATTTATTGAGTTCAAACGTGCAAAAATCACAGATCTGTTCCTGTAAGATTTGTGCGATTTCTGCGTTTTTTTGTAAGAATTTTGTAACATGTTTTGCTAAAAAACAAATACCAAGGAGATTTCAGATCATGAAACTATTAGATAATCCCTGGAATTGGTACAGGCAGTAAATCCTCCCTCTTGTTTACGTCACAACTGTGGGAAACAACACTGTGAAAGAGCAGACAACAGAACAACAAATAAAGCTCTGGCCCTCCTGTGGACAACCTGACCAGCTGAAACAGGTTTGTTGAAGGTTTTCTGGGTCAGGGTTTTGGGCAGTGTGTGTATAAGTTTGTTTTGTGTGTGTGTGTGTGTGTGTGTGTGTGGGAGGAAGGAGGGTGTGTCTGCAGAGCCCTGATGCAGCAACACATACATTTGACAGCTGTGTTTAGACATCAGAGGAAAGTGTTACAGCATAAAAGAATGGAAGGAAAGGAAACCGTGATGAGTTCAATGACCAGGCAGGGATGCAGCCAGGCAGCTCTGTCTGGGGTCTAACATACTCAATATCTGCAAGCTAGAAACACACACACACACATACACACACATTACACGTATACAGGTAATTGCTGAATGCAAACCTACTCGTTTTTCACGCTTCTACTGTCACGAAAGACCTTGTCCAGCTGGATCACAGCCTGGCCCAGAAAGACATCCAGGCCGATCAGCGCCCGGTGCATCACGATGAGGACCAGCTCGCTGCTACCGGCCGGGTATCCGCTCCGCCCGCCGTTCTCCTCCAGCACGCCGTGCGGCAACTCGAAGGAGCACTCCTCCCTCCACTCCGGCTCGGTGGTCTTCTCCACCACGCAGGTGGAGTATTTCTCCTTCCCCAGCTGGATGATGGTGTAGACGTCGCTGGTGCCGTGCTTGCCCTTGCCCCGTAAGCCCCTGCCGCGCAGCACGGTCACCTGGACGTGTGTCGGTACCCATTTCTGGTCCTCCTCTGCGTTTACCGAGGACATTTCCACATCCAGACAGGCAGAGCGGCTGACCGACCTGCCGCGCACACCGAGGCGAGGCGAGGCTGGACCGGGGAGAGAAGGTGCGGTGGTGGTGGTGCGACGGCGGTGGTGGTGGTGGAGTCCTGTTCGGGATGCACGGTCACATCAGCTCCGGGGCTGCGGGCTGGCGGTGCCGCATTATGGCTGATCGCGTCTGGAAGTTGTCCGGTTGTTGTTTTGCGGCCCGTTCCTGATCCGTTCTGCAGCTCCGCTCCTCCGCACGGCGCGTCCCTCCCTGCGCCTCCTCTCTCCTCCTGCCGGGCCTCTCTGCAGCCTGCGACGTCACGCCGCTCTCCTCTGTCTGCAGGACCAGGAAGTTCAGCAGCACCAACACATGTGCTTTGTGTAAAAAAAAAAAAAAAANAAAAAAAAAGATTGCAGCGCAGCCTCTGCTGGAATGTCTGACCAAATCAACCCCACCCGTCCAAAATCACGGAATTAACGCCTCTCGGTGTCCTGGTGACTGTCAACAAAACAATGCAGATCTCTGAGGAAAGCCTCTGTCTTAAACTGTTGGTTTAATTTTAACTGATATCAACCTATACTACAATTTTCTAGTCAAAATGAAAAAAAAAAAATAGATAAAAAGCAACAAAGACCCAAACAATATTTGCAACCTATAAAATTATCAGCTAATGTTATTTAATAATTAATTTGTATCCTTTTATTTATTTAGATTTTTATCCTCCTCCTCCTATGTTTTTTTATTGAATGTAAAAAAAGCTTTTTGCACAATTCCCATGTATACTTTTTTAATTTGACTTTTTTATGTCATAACTGTATTCCCTGGCACTTTGTTCCCTCTTTTTGTTCTGTAAACCTGTTTATTAGTTTGTTGTTTGAATTTAACTTTTTCAATAAAGTCTNCTCTTTTTGTTCTGTAAACCTGTTTATTAGTTTGTTGTTTGAATTTAACTTTTTCAATAAAGTCTGAGGGAAAATAAAAGCTCTCCACGCACACAGCATTAAAATGTTACTGATAAGAGGTGAAACCTGAGAGGAGTCACCTTTTCTTAAACCCTGCCTAAGTCCTACATTTTGTGTTTAGCTCTGCCAAACTACAGGACATAACATATCATAAAACTAGTAAACTGTCATAAAAGTTCAAGCAAGAAAGGCCAAAAACCTCTCAATATAGGCTAAATTAATCAGATCATCAGCCTGAGGGAGAAAATAGCTTTTTGTGTGTGAGACTGAGGTTTAATTTCCTGTGGATGTAATTAAAACCTCCCAAAAAATGCTGCAGGAGCAATCTGTCATCTCATAGAAACAAATATATTGTTCTAAAATCTTTCTGAATGTCATTAATGCTACTACATAAGTTAAAACTCCTGTACTTTATCTGTATTTCATCAAATATTACCCAATGCTGCAGATCAAAAGTTAAACTTACAGACTGAAGGTTTCTGAGTATTGCTGCTATTTCTTTTTTTTTTTTTNTTTTTTTTTTTTTTGACACAGTTACACACAGAACAGCTGAAGCCTGCACGGTATTTGTTATCTGCCAGCTTTAATCCAGCCCTCCTGATACTTGTAGTACATGGAAGGTGAATGTACGTCTGAAACTTTGTCATCCAGCCAAATGTTCCAGACAGAGTAATTGGCTGCCATTTTTGGAGTCATACTATGGCTTGGCTGGGCCAGACAGTCTGCATACAGCAATCAGGTTAAAATAAAAATAAAAATACATGCTCAAAGGCTCTTTAGCAAGGACAGGATTTTCCAAACCCAGATTCAAAGTCAGGACAATTTGATAAACTGTAGGGATTTTTGGTCAACTTGGAAGTATTTTTGCAGAATGATGAGCACTTTATACTTTTTTGCAGGAAACTATGAGTTATAGGCTATTGTGTCTAATAATTTCCTTTAGGTGAAATTTATTCATGCACATATGATGTTTCTCGGTAAACTACTGTATATACTCAAGCATAAGCCGAGTTTTTGTTTTGTTTTGTTTTGTTTTTTTATCAAATTTCACAAAGCAAATCAGGGGCCGGCTTATATACAAGTAATTCAAATCAGATCCCAGAGGAGGAAATTTCCAGGGGTGGAAATACTACCCATTACCACTACCCATGGAAAATAGTTTAAATCATACCTTAGAATGATGTATTTCCTGACTAAACATATTCAGCACAAAATTTGATTTGTCCACTGTGGTCGCATTATTTTGCGGCTGCCAGTAAGCCGTGATCTGTCAGTTATGGTAATCAGCTGCTGAAATAAATATCATGTTTACGATACATGGATTATTTTCAGAAAATCAGAGGAATACTATGACAATACCCAGAAAAACAGGTAATTTGCTAAATGAATAAATTGATGGAACAACATCAGGGGGTCGGCTTATATGCGGGTTTCTTTAAAAATCTAAATTTGCAGGTCAAAATCGAGGGTTGGCTTATACTTGAGTATATACGGTAAGTTCTCATGTGTTGTGTTTTTATTGCTGCACGTTTTAACCTCGATTTCAGCAGTGTCCTTGTGGTTTCCTGATGTCATTTCTGCACGTCTGTACTTGTGCCCATCGAGTTTATGCCTGTGTTTTCACCATTTCTTTCAACATTGCTTTAAGATTCAGGTTTCTTCTGTCTTCTGCAGACTATTTTGCCTCCTTATCTTGCCTCTGTGTTGTGTTTTAGCTTCTTTTCCCTCCTTAAGCTTCTTACCACCTGTCAGTGAAGGAATCGACTCACCAGCATCATTCTGACTGAACTTGCATGACCTCACATGACCACATTATGGCTGCCACAGAGTGACTGATAGGGGGAATTGGGGGCAGTTAATGTCGCTGGTGTTGTTGGTGATGTAGTGCTGAACTGTGCACAAGTCACATGTGAGGAAAATCAGTAAACAGAGAAGAATGTTTCCACTGCTCGACCTGAGGAAAGGAAAGCCTTCATCCTCCATGTTTACTTCATATAACGGTCTGCTGTATTGACAAACCGTCTAAAGGGCTCATTAGTTTAGATTAAAGGACCACACCCCCTATTTTGCATGTTTGAGCCTAATGTATTCACTTTTCATACACGTAACGCTACTGACAATCATTTCCCAAAGACCAGAACGGTGAATTAAAAATGTTTTTCCTACCTTCCAGACTGCCATTGGCTTCAGTTCATTCTGGTATGCTATTAAAATCAACTTGTTGATATTTGAAAGGTTCTTGGGATAGGTAATCCATCATTGCCAACAAGACGTGTATTCAGGGTTTTTTTTTTAGAAGTTACATAATTTTAGCATTTCAGAGCAATAAAAAGTGCAGAGTGAATGTATGCCTCCACCGGGGAATATAGTCCCAAAAGAAGACCTGCATTTACCAAAAACATTTAACCTGTCATAACTATTAGCAGGCAAAACATGGATTTTTAAGGCGGGTGTATCGCTTGAATATTTGATTTTGAAAGATTAAGAGATTTTGTAAAACAACAGGAAAGCTGAAATATGGTTTTATCCTTTGGGAAATGATTGTCAGTAACGTAACATGTATGAAAATTGAATATATTAGGCTCAGACATGCAAAATGGCCAGTATGGTCCTTTAAGAATACCTAAAAGGCCAATTTACACATGGTAATAGAATTTGTATCTCTCCTGATGTGAATACATCAGAACAGGCAGTTACAGGCTAAATGCCATGCTCAAAGGCACATAAAAAACTGTTAAAAATCAGGATTGCATCAGTTGTTCAGACTTTTCAAAGTGACGCCTTTCCCTATAGCAGCTCACCTTTCTGTTCTTGGGCATAATAAGATGAGAAATTACTTCTGGTGTGATTTGGGTGGAGAGGTAAAAGTCTTTTCTTTCTTTGCGGTGATTTGTTGGTGGGTGTTTTGACAGAAACACTTGAGATTTTCCACTTAGGTTAAGACCGAGTAAACAAAGTGGCTCTGAAGTGGTGACAAAGGAGAAGAAACAGCATGGCCACTGAAAGAACTCTGTATCCGTGCAAGTTTAAGTGCAGTAAGATTTTCATTTTTATTTTTTTAATATCTTTTAGTAGTGACGTAGATAAAACCGTGGGTAGTAGAATAATATATTAAGTGAACATCCATAATATTTTCTTCCTCCAGCTAAATTTCTCCTTCCCTCTCACTCTTATGTCTTTTGTCTCTTGACTCCTCCATCCTTCACTCTGTCCTCCACTTGGCTTATTTCCAGATTTACTTTATTAAATGACACAGAGATAACTGAATGACCAGAAAAAGGTTGTAATATTAAAGCTTGTGAAAATATTTTGCCTCCCACTCAGTCAGTTTATCACCTCCACTCAAAATTATTTGTCCACCGTGGTCGCATTATTTTAGATAATAGGAATCTGCCCATACATTTCTGCATGGAAATTAAATGTTTTTGAGGCTGCAGCAATAAAGTTTGAGGAATAAATTAGTTTTCTAGCGGGCAGGAAATCAGTTTTAAAGGTTGTGAGTGAAAAATTGCTTGAGCTTTAAAGAGATTTAAAGGGAAAACACAGTGGTTTTGAGGGAAAGATGCTTGCTAAGATGGAGTTTCAACTGTTGAATGAAGCAGTTTTGGCTGGGTGATGAAAGAGGTTTGGTTCCAAATATTGCTTCCCATGAGAAATGATAGGAAACAACTTGCATCAAACATTTTTTAAAGTGAGTTTTATCTTTCTGCTTTGTGAAGAACAACTTATCTGCTCTGAAATCTGAATTATCCAAATACCGAATTTGTTTCTGCAAAGGTGACCTTGGTGTGACCTTAATTAAAACACAAAGTGCTGGATGCATGCAAATCAAGATGCAGAGAGCCAGTAGGAATGACCGACAGGCTTTGCACAGATTCTCAGGCCTCCACAGAATTTAACCCTTTAGTGATATTTGATAATCTGATCTGAACACAGACGCCTTGAAGCATTTTCATTTTGTTGACTTTCATTCTTTTTCATCTTCACTTCCCTGCTGCATTCCCATTCCTGAACATTCCATTCTCTTGTTTGCTTTCAGGAACTGTGAATATGACAGTGGATGAAGCCTACAGCACCATCTGTTGGTCACCACAAGCAACTGCAGCTTGCATATTTCTTGTTTATATTTTTCATTGAATTCGATTTTTAATTTGCTTCCTAAAAACTGCCCTGTAAAAAACATCCATTACTAGACAACAAATTATCAACAAATTTTGTCTTGTAAATTAAATTGGTAAAAAAAAAAAAAAAAACAAAATCATGTGAATGAAGAAATTCTAGAAACAAATCTTTTAAAATTTCTAGGAAAAAACATCTAAAATAAGCTTTTCAGTTTGTTCCTAGAAAATTCTAGGAAATAAAAGAATGACTTAAATGATTAGGAAATGTTTCTACCAAAAAGAACTAGAAAAATAAACAATGCAGAAAATTTGAAAAAGAAAGTTCATCACATTATTATCATGTGTCCACACCTGTAAAACTGCAGTTTTCTGTACAAAATTTATCATCCTCTCTACTATAATTTTTTTTTTTACAATTCAGCTTTTTAGGCAGTAAGACAAATTAAATTAAAAGTAAAACTGCAAAATAATTAAAAAAAATTGTTAATTTTAAAATTACCTACAGCTACAATTACCTACACCTACATTAATGTATGGAGTTAAAAGTACAAAAGTTCTCTGAGATATAGTGGAGGAAAATCAGCCAAAATGGAAATACTCAAGTAAAGTACCTCAAAACTGTGCTTTAGTATAGTGCTTGTGTAAATGTACTATCTATTTTCCACCTCTGTCCATTTAAGAGTCATAAAAGCATCTTACAGACTCTAAATGAGCAGCTGAACTCTTTAGCAATACTTTATGACAAACTAATCTGTCCAATTAAGTTCATATCCCTGCCAGTCAGGAGGAGGAGGACAGATTCCTGCAGAAAGAGAAGAGAAGAGACGGAGCCGAGCTTAAGGCCTCATCAAAGAGAGATTCCTCGGATATTCTTCATCTATTCTGGGAGCAGAGGTGTCAGTCATCTCCTCATCAGGCCCATATCAGACACCCACAGCTGTTACATAACCACGGCTAAGCCACCTCTATGAGATGAGAGCTGTGATTGAACACACACACACACACACACACACACACACACACACACAGATAATAAGGGACAGCAGCTGTCACACTGGCTCGTTCTATGAAGCCAAAAGAAACAGAACTGGTCTGAGATGGATCCAGTTCAAGCACCAGAGTGCAAATGGCCTACTTAGACTTTAAACTGGGTAATTAGAAACCTAATCAGGGCTCACATTCTCACCCTGATAAACGTAATGAAATGCCCGGCTCCTGTCCTATGTGACACGTCTACGGTGCCCAAAACAGCTGCGGCTGCCCATACTGCAAATATAATATTATATATATATATGTATATATATGTGTGTGTGTGTGTGTGTGTATATAGATAGATAGATAGATAGATAGATAGATAGATANGTGTGTGTGTGTGTGTGTATATATAGATAGATAGATAGATAGATAGATAGATAGATAGATAGATAGACAGACAGACAGGTAGGTAGATGGGTAGGTAGGTAGGTAGCTAGCTAGCTAGGTAGGTAGGTAGGTAGGTAGGTAGGTAGGTTGGTATGTAGGTAGCAATGTGTGTAGAAGATATGTTTCAAAAATACCCAATCAAGAACTTACATGGTTGTATAAAAATGGAGAAAAGGAAAGATCACCTGATACCAAAGAGTTTGTGGTTTTCACTTTTGTATGTATTTTATAACTGTCCATCATCTTTTTTTGGGGGGGGGAATTATTTTGTCTGTTTTACTCTTCCTTTTTTAATATAGGTGTGGTCACATTTGGCTACAGGAGGAGGAACTCAATTTCAGGCTGACATACAAAAGTAGATGAACAATTTTTAATGGTAATTGTGGGAAAAATACAAAACCAACTGGAGGTCAGAGTCAAATGACAAACAGGCAAATTTCACAGATTTGGTGATTTTTTTGTGTTGGTTGTGAGAAAATTGCCTGAGTCGTCGAGTTCATTAAAACTTTTTAAAGCTCATTAAATAAAAAATGTCAAAAATTCTTTGTCATGAAGCTGAAGTTGCTTTTTGTTACATCTGAAAACTTTTATATTTGGAGATGTGTGGGTTTTCACACTATCTAAAATGGGTCTTTACAGCATCCAAAAGGCTTCTGCTGGGGTCTCCAAATATTCATTATCTGGTATTATTATTCTGTTTCTAGTCATAATATAATGATGAAGATGCTGATGCTTGATTAAATTCAAATTCAAACTTTTAACCTTCTGTCTTATAACACGGCTGGTGAGCAGCAGCTGTCAGGATGGTGTTAGTTGTGTGAATACTGGTGATATTGGTGTTACTGGGCTTTACGTGGATCCAAATATTTAGGCTGAGTGGAAGAGATCAGGTGTCTCACAGCGAGAGAGTTGAGACTTCCTAATGAGTTTTTATCTGGGAGATCCTGGACACCAATGGAGGCAGAGAAAGAGAAAGAAGCGGAGTGTCCATACATATAAATCATTTCAGGTCAAAAAGAAATTCTCAGTTATTCCAGTTGGTGCTTTAGATGACAAGTGATGGTGCTCGACATACATTATTCAATGCATTCAACTCCTACAGGTGGCTTTAGCTTGCAAACTTGCATCTTTAGCACCAATAGGAAGTAACCCTCTAAAGTCACAAAAGCTCCTTTACACAGAATTTTCACATGCTGAATAGTAGTAACTGAATTTGATGCAGCTATGATGCTTCATTGAGTTATATTTTATCCATTTTCTTAAAGTATCACATTCCTTTTCATATCCTAAATTAAGCGTAAAGTTCAACTCTTTTTTTCTTCAATGGGACAAAATACGTAAATCTCATAGATCAGCAAGTACAGAAAATAACCAAGGTTCCTGGATTTGCTTACGACCATCTATGGTCATTAATGTGCACCAGCTCAGGATTCCGTTATGTCCGACATCCCCTGAAAGCAGCATGGATGCCGGACACACACACACACACACACACACACACACACATACACATACACACTAGGCTGAACAGCTGTCAGAAAGTGGTGTGTTTGTCTTTGTGGGCTTAATAAAGCAGTGTTGGTTTACCAGCTCTGGGATGTGGGCTTTCTCTTTGTAACGTTTAACCAGGGACTTAGTGGTCTTCGGCCGATTTATATTTTAATTATCTGCTAAACTGCGGCTGAGGCCATGTGGGAAAAACGACAAGTCTGACCTCAACACCTGTCAATCATTCAGCAATGAGGAGGAGGGAGAAAGAGAGAGAGAGAGAGAGAGAGAGAGAGAGAGAGAGAGATTTTAAAGTATATTTTTCTCTTCATCTTTGTCTCTTTCTGTCCCTCTTCCCCAAGTTTGATCATAATAAAATTAATTGAATTTGCAAGAAATTTTGTGGGACATGAGCATGTTCTCCCGTCATAAATATGTTAACCTGAGTGGAGACACCTGCTGCAGGTAAAGATCCACATCTGGCTTCTATCTTCATGCAGAGCATAAACAGCCCATCCTCACTATATTCTTACAGACGTTAGAATTAAAGAGGAAGTAGGAGCAAAAAAAAAAAAAAAAAANAAAAAAAAAAAAAAAAAAATCCTTTGTACTGTATAATTATCAACTTTATAATTGATAATTATAAAGTTACTTCTATAATTATCATGTTTAAAACTGTATGAGATCCACAGTAACAATCATTTTTGCCTTCCTTATCGAAGAATGACAAATTAAAGCAATCTGGAATATTGACCTTTGTTATTATCCAAAAGAGCATAACAAAGCATAAAACACTCAATAAATTGCAAAATAGAACAAAACTGAGATTAAACATATAAGGAAACCATAATATCATGAATAAAGTAGTTTGTCTGAGCTTCATCCATCCTTTAAATGATTAAAATTGTACTTGATAATGCATTATTGGTGCGATAACTTAAGTCCATTGTTGACTAAATGTAAGAGAGACATCAAAGAATTAATTTCAGGAAATTAGCTCTTCATTTGGTTTATTATGTTGTTAATATGCATATATGCATGAAGTTTTTCTCTTTTTTTAATTCCATCTCCCTCTTTTGCTCTTATTTACCATATTTCTGACCTCAAGGAAGACCAGCAGTCATCTTAATAGTGGTTAGAAGAGACAAAATAGGGGGGGAAAAAAAGAAGAGGAAAAATGGGAAATCTCAGTCTGTCTCTCTCTCTCTCTCACACACACACACACACACACACACGCACACACGCACACACGCACACACGCACACAGTCTCCATGTCTCAAAGGAAAGCCTCTCCTGTCTGCTGTCTGTGGTGAATATTAAGTGACGCTCAGGTGATTTGTCCTTGTGTTTGTCCTCCTTCTGATGCTTCCTCTCTGGGCGTNACCCCCCCCACGAAGAGGCTAATCTGCAGGCAGCGGGATGCCTCTGAATGAAGACCTGAGAAAACACTCACACATACGAGCTTTTTGTCTCTGAGTCATTACAGGCCGTCACCTTTTACAGCAGCAGCGAGTTCCAAAAAAAAAAAAAAAAAAAAAAGAAAAGCTCTATAAGCATCAGTTCAAAGCATTTGGGATTTTAGGCAGAGATGTAGGGATTATTTAACATTAAATTTGCTGATATCAGCGGTACTGTGGTGATATTTTGATATATTTTACCAGATCCTCATTAAATAAGTGCTGATTATAACAAAAGTAATTTGCATGATGGATCAAAAGCAAATCAACTGTATTAAATAGAAAGAAAAAATGGTATTAATCCAGCAACCAAAACCCCATTTAACCAAGGATATTGACTCTAATTTCAACCAAAATGTTGTTAAAGCAAATTTATAACAAAGTTAAGAGTGCCAAAAAAGCCATGCTATAAAGTCATGCCAAAAAACAATGATTGGACAAGTAAAATGTCCTAAATACTCAGATTCATAAAGCAACAAAGCCAATCTATATAAAGCTCTGTGGAACTATAAAATCATGTGTTAAAAATCTGCCACTTCTCCTGACATTAAACTATCTCACACACACACACACACACACTCAGTACTGAACGTGGTGTTCTTCTGTCCTTGTGACCTGCAGGGGGTCAACGAGAGCAGCTTTCCAAATCCTGACATTATAAAAACACCGGGAGAAGGTCCTCATGGGAATTAACCCTGCCCAGGCAACCCCAAACAGTAAATTACAGGGGGCTTACATGATTTCTGTGTTCCCCAGGGACATCAAACAGTCAGATGGACTCACAGACGGGTTCCGTTAAACTCGCCCCACTCGCTCCACTTAGATCTCCCTCTCTCTTTTGTTCCACTGTATTAGCTCAATCCCTTAAAGACTGCAGGAGGCTGAGGTGGCTCTTCTCTCTTTTCTTTTTACGCTCTTACTTTCTCATTCTGCTCAGGAAGCTTTTAAAAATGCCTTTTCGGGCTTGTTGGTGATCACAGACTGACCTGATTGAATAAAGCTTAAACATAATTTTAAAAAATACATGTTACTGATCAAGTAGTTTTTCAAATATGAGTTTATTTAATTGATTGGTTTGATTGGTTGAGCTACAATATTTGCCTCTTGTCTCTGTTTTGTGAATCCCTTTACACAAAAGAAGAAATTTAAAGGCGTAAGCTTGGTTTCTAGGATCTTGGCATTGCTATTTTTGGCATTTTGAGTGGGTAGGTTAGTTCCAAGTTCCAAGATTTGGCATTGCACTCTCAAAATTCACAAGTTTGTTTTATTGCATGCTATAACAAAATCAGGGAGTCTTTCTTCAATTAGTTATGTCAAAAATGTGCACAGGAACCCAAAATTTTTAACATTTTGTATTTGTTGGAGGGCCCCCTGGTGGCTGAAGGGCCCTTACTCATGCCTTGCTCCAATCCCGCCTGCCTGTTGTTTGCCAGACTTTGAAGGCGTCCAGACGTGCCCGGGGAGTAACCACGGTTCTTAACTGTCACGGTCAACTCCTGCATGGCTGGAGAAAAGGAAGGTCAGGATTACCAGAGACTGTTTGCTCTCTGAGGCCCCCAATAAACCCCTGCAACACCACCACACCACCACACCACCTCACCACGTTTACCCTCCGCCCTGCTGGCCTTCAACCTGCCCTCCAAACTGACACACTGACCGCTGCTATTGATGGAGTCCTGAGGCTCAGCGGCCCCCCATAACAATGTCAAATCCTCTTTTATATTCATTGAGAGAGTATTATGATCTTGTTCATTCATCACTGCAGACCAGAGAAATATAATGGCAACATTAGCATTAGCAAACAGTAGCATTTGGTCACATTCAAGCTCATCTGTTCCACTTTTCCACATTAAATCTCGGCCGTTTCTTCAGCTGATGTCAAATTCATTATAATAGCTGCATCTCATATGCATTTGATAATCATCCTATCATGAATATAACAAAGGACCTGATACTGTTTGACATTCATCTTTTTGCTGTATCAGCCAGCTTCACAGAAAAGTATATATTTTATCTTTGCTCATATGCATTTTTTCTTGACACTATCCAGTTGCAAATATTTCATTTTTATGTGCCAATAGTGTTATGATGCCATGTGAGCATGCAGAAATTAATGTTATTCATTATTGTAGGATGTCTGATTCTTATTTCTGTACCTTGCACAGAAGCAAGAGAACAAGTAATATGTAATAAAATCTTAAAATAATAAAATTAAATGTTATGCTTCATAATTCCTATTTTGTACACCATCTGATTTTTGAATTAACCCTCTCAACTGATGTGTTTTGTAGTTTTGCCATTTTGGGGGAAGTTTGGGTTTATTTTGATATTTGGACAAAAGCCAAAATTTTGCCTGATGACATGGTGAAGGTAAATGGTTGATTAAATGCTGAAGTATGTTTAAAGTTGTTTAAAGTATGAAAACCCCAAATTTATGCCAAACTACTGAAGAATGGAAAAGATTTATCAGTTTTCCTCAATCTGCGACTGAGCTTGTTATCTAAAAGTCACTCAGCTTGACAGTCTCTAAATCTGATTCTATAATATGCTGGAAAAGCCATATAACGAACACACACCCAATTATGAAGAGCTCCTTATTCTCTATTCACAAATCAAAATGTACAGGAACTGTCTGAATATGAATATAGCTCACAGAAAATGATTTAGTATTTTTCCACCAGGCTAAGATTGATTACAGCAGGAAAAACAAATACTCTTTAAGCAGTTTAATTATTCGTTTAGTGTCCTTATTATGATTGTCTCATTTCATAAATGCATTCTAAATTATTTATAATCCCTTTTCAAATTTCAGCTGTTTCTCCTTTGTCTTTGTTTATTTTCATGACACAAATGCGTAAAAACACAACGTTACGCCTATGTTTTTAAGTGATTGTTCCTTATGTGCAGCTATTATAGTGTTATGAGAAGCTTATAGAACCTATAAAACCCACAAAGACATAATTGGCCGTGCACGAGCCAGCCAGGAGCTTAACGCCGCCGAAATGTCGAATGACGTCTGATGATTGCGCAGACATAATGGCACTAATCTGTTATGGAGAGCTGCTGAGATGGACTCCAATCTGAATCTCAGAAGTGGCCAGTGTCAAAGCCAAAGGCGTTTGTCCGCATGCATTCATTGACAGGATCTCAGAGGTTATTTGACATGGCTGGTATAGCTTTGTTCATCTGTCNCCCCCTCCCCATATAGACAGATTGATAATTGATCCCTGTTCAAACAGCTCCTCTTTTGGCACTGTTGCCTTTGAATGCCAAACAAGTCATTTGGCCTCGTCCCCTCACAGCAGCCTAATCCCATAAACGAATGGGAATGAGTGTCGTCCTCTGCTGATGTCAACCTTTCACTTTCCCGTTTATCTCATATTGTTTGCTGATGAGGCCCTAACAATGAGTGGGGCCTCTGCAAAGCCCGTAACTTCGGATAAAATCAGGACAGTTTGATGCCTAGATTACAGAAAAACACAAGAATTCTGAGACTTTCTTCAATGAACCATCTCACTAACTTTTTACAGTATTATTGGATTTATGTCTCTGAAGGTTCTCAGTCATCCAGGTCATTGCATATCTAGCAATTCAAGGTAACTTGCACTTGAATTTATCCTCTGAGAGTTGCTCACAGCTTTGGTCAGGTGACTTGTTGGGTCACATGGGAGTTGGTTGAGAGTTGTTGGAAACTTGGATTCAGCTTTTGGGATTTAGTACACCAATGGTGGACTTTAAGATGTTATTGGATCATTGTTGCATTGCTGCATTATGTACTTTCCTCCGTTGTTAGAGCTTTGTTTTCCTGCTTTGTAACTGACTACTACTTCACCTCAGGAATGAGAATTAATGAGGCATCTCGCTTTGCATTACCTCTCTCGATGCGTTTTTTTCTGTATATACTAAGAATTTTTCCTCGTTTTCCTAGAAAGCTTGGGCAAGGAATCATTGTTACATGGGCCACTCATCCATCCATCCATTCATTTTCCTTATCTGAGTCTGGGTCGCACAGCAAAGTAGCCCAGATGTCCTTTTCTCTCTCTCTCTCTCTCTCTCTCTCTCTCTCTAGCCTTGTCCTCCAGCTCTTCCTGGCCAGTGTATGTGATATTAACATGTACAAGAACACACAATAACATGTAATTACATCTCCTATTACATGCATATTTGCACAATAAGGACGACTTATGTTAATGTTTTCCAGTCAAACGGGCCTTCACCTGTGTTGCTGCCTGCGTTCAAATTTTCCTCTACCTTTGCAGTGAAGAGGATAGGTCAGTGGCTGATCAGCTCAGGCCCAAAGCGACATCATTTTACTTGTAAGGCGTGACATGGGGAATGACATTTAACTTGTTATTATTTCCCCGAAAAGATTAATGATAAATTGTCCATTATTTTTCCTTAAAAGTGAAAGATAAGACCATAGTCATTTGCCCTAAAGCCAGAGTGCCACCACTATGCAAAATGACAGCCAATTATTGGGGCCTAGTTTGGGATAATGACTTTACAATGGATCTTTTGATTGAAATGTAACTGGGCTGGCCCTGGGCAAAGTTCAAAAAAATTAATAGAAAAGTTACAGAAACAAAAAGCACTATAAAACTCTCTCTCTCTCTCTCTCTCTCTCTCTCTCTCTCTCCCTCTCTCTCTCTACTCCTCTTTAGAAATAGCTATAGGAGAAAGCCAGAGATATGCATATATTGATGAAAAAATTAAGTCGCAGAGCGCTTGCAGCAAACATAAATTAGCATATTCAGGGTAAATATGCAGACTATTTACGATAATAAGACCGGATTATTCAATTCAATGAATGTTAAATAGATGAGGAAATGGTATGTGTCTTATCTAGTCAAAGCTTCTATTCATTTTAATCGCTTCCCAACTGAACTCTTCATTTTATTCTCTCTGAGTTATTGTCCCTATTCCAGCCGCAGTGGCACCTATGGGTCCAGGGAGATTTCCGCCGGTCACGTGGTTTAAGTGGCATTCACCTTATTCTCAGTGGAAATGGAGAAAGTCGACGTCACCCCGAGGCCAGCATCATGATAAGCCCCTTTTCATTATGCACAGGGGCTGATGCAGAACAAGATTAGACAGCCGTGTGTGCATAAAGGCAAGAACACGCGAGTCTAGATTAAATAAAAACAGCATTTTCCTCTGCGAAACAAAGCACATTGGGTTTCTCATTGTGTGTCAAACTTTTACTTTAATCAGTTTGAACGTGTGTGTGTGTGTGTGTGTGTGTGTGTGTGTGTGTGATGCACAAAATCCCACTAAGTCAAATTCCTGAAAGATAATTTTCAATTAATTATTAATCATCCTGGTTTAAGGCTAATAATAAATACGCTGAAAACAGAAGCTAACACTTTCCAGCTTTTTTGAAATTTTTGACTTCAGCCCTTTGTGATTTAGTTTTATTAATATTGGCATTATTATTTATTTATTTTGTTCAAAATAATGATCCATGAACTAAACAGCAAATTGCGGCCATTTTGGTGTTTTTGTCAATTTACCACAAATCATGTACTACAAATCAATATATTGCCAATATGTTGGGCCCGTACTGGTGTTTTTATTCCTCTACCAAGGAGGTCATGTGATCACTGGTGTTTGTTAGCAGGATAAGTTACAGTATGGACTTGAATAAAATTTGGTAGACAGATAGATAATGTTGAGAGAAATAAGTCATTAAATTTTGAAGGTGATCTGGATCATATTCTGCATCTAGAATCCAGAAGAAGGATTTACATGTTTGTTTGTCTGTTAGCGGGTTTTTACAATAATTTGATTCACCAGCATGAAATGTGGATACTTGATACTTTTTTTTCTTTTTTTTACCTAAATACTGATAATTTTGGGGTAATAAGTGCTAAAATTTTTACAGAAAGGTTTCTTTTTTACTGGGGATTTTGTTGGCTTTGTTGGAGGTACGCGCTCTAGACTGCCTTTTTGTTAAGTATTTGTATTAATTTTTTTGATATCATGCAGGTTTATACCCAAACAAAGCTACAGAAAAGTAGTCCCTCCAAAGACATTAACTTTCTCCAAACATTTCAGTAAACTATAAAGTTTTAATTATGTTTATGTAATTTAAAATCTAAAAAAAAGCAACGATGCATCACAGACTCCTGCCAGCAGCGCACAGTGCTTTCATTATAAATAAGGCTGATTAGAACCCTTCTGTGTGTGTGTGTGTGTGTGTGTGTGTGTGTATGTGTATCATGTNTTAGAACCCTTCTGTGTGTGTGTGTGTGTGTGTGTGTGTGTATGTGTATCATGTGATATCTCCTTGACTTTCCTGATTCACCTGTTGTACCTGTTAGCACTGGGAACTTTTAATAGTTTCATTAAAGAAGTGTCATGTCCTATTATAGTTTAAATGCTTTTAGAGACTTTCCACCCAACAGTGAAACTCTGGGAAAACTGACCTTCTAAATATATTTTATTTTTGGGCCAAAACACTGAGCAAATTCATTCAGGTTCCATATTTGCTACACTCTTGGCTGATAAGATGATGTGTAGGAAGTATTAAATCCTTCACACATCAGTTAAAAAATAAAATTGAAGGCCAGCATAAAATAAAAAATTCTTATTTTAATTCACATTCCCTTGTTTCGTAAGGTTTTCAGTTATGCTGCTTGTTTATGTTGCTGTTAATGGGAAATTCAATTCCCACATTGCTGAGGACTTGTGTTAATCAGGACATTTGGCCTCTCAAAATGTTCATATTCACTCTAACACACTTTGGCTGCTGATGTGTCAAACTGTCCATCTCGTGGCTGCAAGGCTGAAATGCTTTTAGGGTTATTTATACATTATATTCATCTATCCTCTGCTGCCATCTACTGCTGATATCAGGGTATACTCATGGCTTCATTAGGAAAATAACATTTCTATAAAATATAAAATGTGCTAAATATTTAGAGATTAAGGCAATCTAACTGTCTATAATACATAAAGCTGAGGAAAGTGGTAATAATATGATTTTATATGTGATATTACTCATTCTTTTCTATAGTTAGTGTACTTACATCCTGAGAACAGTGAGAAAACATCCTGTATTTATGCGTTTGAAGGATGCTGTGTGTTAATAACTAACTGTATTAAGATACTACTTTTGTTTTAAATTGGAGTAAAGAATTGTGTCAGTAGCATCCTTGCTGAGGTGAAAAATGTTACCTTACTTTCCTTTGTCACATGGTGGCAGTCTTCTCTTAGTATTGCTGCAGGTCAAAGACTCTTCAGCCATAATGGGCTACCATGAACCTATATGTGCAGGCAGAATTCATGTTTTCAAGAAACAATATTGATTATTATTACAAAACTCCTAAATGCTGTAGAATTCACAAAGAAGTTCCAACATCTGAATATTTTAAACCAGAAAGCAATCAATTATGTGCTGTATTTTAGTGACAATTCATTCAATGCATTGATTATCTTGGAGTGAGTGCTCTCCCTTGGGGAGCTCTTGCGAATTACAAGTGAGGCAAAGACAACAAGAAGGCACTTTGGGAGCTCATACCTCCTCCAAGGCCAACAAAATCCCCAATTTAAAGTAAAAAAAAAAAAAAAAAAANAAAAAAAAAAAAAAAAAAAACTCCCACTGCCCAACCCCACTTGATCCTGTGTTATCCAAAATTTGATTTGGATCACAACCAAAATAAGCAGATCTTCTTTTTGTAACAAAATAAGCCATCATGCTAAATTTAATTGAAATCAGCCCAGTAACATCAATTTTAGAAACTAATAAAGACTTCTTCTGGATCCTGAATCCAGAATATGATCCTGATCAACTCCAAACCTGAATGACTTGTCCTCTCAACGCTATCCCCCAAATTTCATCCAAATTCAAACTTTTTGGGATATCCTGTTGGCAGACGTGGAGGTAGCAGCACACATTAGATGAACCGTCACAGTCAGACGAACTGCCAATAACTTCAAATATTGCTTATAATGTTTTTTATTGTTGTCATTGTTGTTCTTTTATTTTTAGTTTTTCACTTTCTTAATTTCCACTTTTAATTGTCTTATAATTTAATTATTTTCATGCACCTTATGGAGAGCTGTCCTGTTCAAGCCCCTTGAGTTTTTTGAAGCTCTCCTTCACATTTTATTTTTACTTTTTTCATTTCTGACATTTTGTATTTTATTTTTTGTATGTGTAAACTAATAAAAAAAAAATGTTTAAACACCACAAATGAAAATGCAATGAACAATTCTGCTTTGTCCAAGTCGTGATCAGTGATTCCATCAGACAGCAGGAGGACACAGCAGGCAGCAGCTTGCTGCTGACATTCAGCTGCATAAAAAAAAAGAAGAATAAATCAAAAAATAGGTGATGACAGTAATATTTAACAATCCCATGATCCTGTGGTACCTGTCAGCACCATATGCCAAGTAGTAGCTGGCACTGTCTCCTGGGTTTTTGTGTATTTAACATTAAGAAAAAGCCTACCTCTCCATCCGCTCCCCCTCCCACAGCCTCTATTAAAAAAAAACAAAACAAAAAAAAAAAAAAAANAAAAAAAAAAAAAAAACTGACATTAATTATTTGCTGTTTTGCAGGCGGGAGTCTGCCCTTTTGTTAAAGGGAGTCAGTTATCCCTTTGCATGAGGCCACAACAATCTACTGTCAAAACAATGATGATCATATCTGCAGCTCAGCACGAGTCTACATGCTCAGCTGTGTGTACACTTTAACACACATTTCACATTCATCTGCTATCTGACTGGCTGTGAGCACCATGGATGAAGATTGTCACAAACAGCTTTTTCAGGTACACAGGTTGTCGTGGTAACTGTCAGTCTGCCACCCAGAAACAACTTGATGTCAGCAGCCATCACTCCTCATCCTGAGAGTGAGCTCCGTTTGATGGGGAGCTTGAAAGGAGTCACTTTTCATGCAAAGCAGGGTTGCTGCATCAACAACAAATTGGTGCTCACTTCTGCACTTCTAAGCAATAAGATCAATAAAAAGGCTTTGATAACAGCCTGGTTTCCGTCTTTGCTCTTTGATCTTACTGACTGATGCTAATGACAGACCTGCGTTTGTTGTCTGTGATTCTGTAAAGCTTTTCTGCATCAGTGAGTTTGGAAGAAGAATCTATCATGGCAAGGTCTGCTTTTTAGGCAAGACATCCCTGTGGTTGAAAAAGTACTTCAGCCTTATGTTTGCTTGTTTATTTTCTCTGAAATATCTCCAAAGGGAACATTACCAGTCTGCTTTAAGTCAGAGCACTGGCTTTTTGTCTGTGCTCTTCCCCATTTCTCTTTCTGTCTTTCTTTTTCTTTCTCTGACAGAGCCTTAGGGAATGGGATCTAATTCTCCCACACAAAGAGAAATACTGATTCAGCCATAATGAGAGCACTGGCTGGAACGGAGGATGAGGAGACAAAAAAAAAAAAAAANAAAAAAAAAAAAAAAACTTGTGGACATTTGCTCTTTTATCCCACCACCCAGCTGGTCCTTTCCCAAGAAAGGCAGGAACACAATTAGTCTAAGGACCAGACACTGACTGTAGACACATGCACAATTCCAACAGACGTGTCTTTGAGTCCTTAATCCCTCAAAGACGCCATTGAGACGTTGAGTTTTGTTCCAAGAAAAAGCTCTTTTCTCAATGACGCACAAAATTAAATTAAAGAAATAATCACAATCCATGTGGATAAGCTCCTCAAAAATCCTCAGTGATAAATAAGGTTTTAGACTGTAGAAATACCGTATATACTCGAGTATAAGCCGAGTTTTTTTCACCAAATTTCACAATGCAAATGGAGGGTCGGCTTATACATGAGTAATTCAAATTGGATCCCACAGAACGAAATTTCCAGGGGTAGAAATACTACCCATTACCACTACCCATGGAAAANAATTGGATCCCACAGAACGAAATTTCCAGGGGTAGAAATACTACCCATTACCACTACCCATGGAAAATAGTAGAATGATGTATTTCCTGACTAAACATCTTATTCAGCACATTTTGTGGTGGTCAATTATCCATCAGTTATGGTAATCAGCTGCTGAAATAGGCTAAATATGTTTACCGGTGAATTATTTTCAGAAAATCACGGGAATACTATGACAATACTCAGAAAAACAGGTAATTTGTTAAACAAATAAATTGATGGAACAACATCAGGGGGTGGCTGAGGGAATTCCAAAACTCCCTATGGAGGAATGTCCAGCACATAGACAGGCCCTCATCGACTCAGGTACAGGATAATTACTGAAAACACGTAATGAGTGAGATTCTTAAAAAAAAAAAAAAACTCACCATAATTACACAGCTAAATATATACTAAATAAGCGCTGTGATAATTATAGCTCATTTGCAAAGCTTTCCTTACCTTCATCAATGCGATTCAAACGAGAAAGAGAAGTCCGGAAAACTTAACGTTAGCTAATGCTGCGTTTGACAGACCTCGGAATTCAAATTTTTCCGACTTCTTACTTGAAAAAATGCGTTGAAACGGCACTTGAAGTCGGAGTCCCGGCTGGAAAACCCGGATCAAAATTATGTACCCCGATTTACCGAGTATGGAGTATACCCAGTATGACGTCACTCAACATGGCAGCGCCGTGATAAAATTGAAAGAAAAAGGTCAGAATATACCGCCAAGTTAATATCTATTTTGTATAATAACTATTTACCATTGATACGTAAGTGTAAATAATTTCATAATATTATTTCTCTTCACAAAGTTTAATACCCACTGTGATTAATATCATTGTGAAACAACACAACCAAACAGTCCTGGAGTCTAACTTTACTTTAGTTAGCATTTATTACGAAGTTTAATTAATGAGGTTGGAAGTTGGAGCTTCCAACTGGGAAAAATTCGACTTCCGAGGTCTGTGAACGCAGCATAATGTCATTTACGGTAATCAGCTGTTTAGGTACCGGTAGCGGATTATTTTCAGAAAATCACAGGAATACTATGACAATTCTCAGAAAAACAGGTAATTTGCTAAACAAATAAATTGATGGAACAACATCAGGGGTTGCGGGGTTTCTAAATTTGCGGGTAATCGGGATCGGCTTATACCCGAGATCGACTTATAGTCCAGTATATATGGTAATTGTACCTTCCATGATGTAGAAATCAACCATGAAGTGCTTTGCAATGACATGAAGCTCAGGAAAACATGTTACTGATGTTCTCATGTGGAGATTTCTGGAGAAAATGGCGATCTGTGTGCGTCAACAAATGTGGCAGATTTGAGTGATGCTGTCAGGTTTATTGATCACAAACCAAGAGTGAAAATTGCTTTCCACAAAAAAAAAAAAAAAAAAAAAAACCCTGAAAGCTGAAACTTTCTTTAGCAGTGCACAGTCCACACAACATGCTAATTATCTGTGATAATCTGTGGTGATTACTGCATGTAGCGAGGTTAGCACCCCCTGCTGTGCTATTATACCATCACTCTAAATACCACTGGAGCATTTTTTTTTTTTTTTNTTTTTTTTTTTTTTTTCCCCCTCTGCGATCGCGACACAATCTATTAATCGGATCTAAAGCTTCAGAGTCGTTTAAAGCCTCTCTATCATCTACATCTCACTCTACTTCATGCCGCCTCACATCTTCCTAACCCCGTACTGTGTTGGTGGCTCTGGTCTCCTAGCAACCAGCCCTCTTAGAGAAGGTGACAGCATTTGAGTGGGCACCCTCACCTCTCCACACAACCCACCCCCCNCGCCCTCCCACCCCACCACCATCCGGATGCTCTTCAAGTCGAGCAAACACGTCTCTATGTGTTGCAGTTTGCTTCATGCACTCATGCCGAGGTTATAAAGAGATGTGAGGAAAGTTATGAAACGGATTCAATTAGTATCTCTTTTGCGCTTGTGATTATAAACTAATTAAGGTCACTGTGGGAATATGATGGGAATATGATATTCAGTTCAGCTCGGTTTATTAATTTTTCTCTGGTTGTAGCTGATTTGAAGCAGAAAAAAATGAATTTGCACACAAGCAAAAGGGCATTTGGAAAAGCAAAGACAGTAAAAAGCAAACAACACCTGCTCTGTTGAAGGTCAGTTATTAGACTGATGCACTAACTGAATACATGCCTGTAGAGCAAGAGCCTTTCTTCAATATATTGAGCTCTTCTCTCGCCTGCATGACAAATGGATGCTCAAGTTCCTCCTTAATCTTCTAAAAATAAAACCAAAACAAAAAGCAAAGTAATAAAAGACAAGACAATAAAACAACCAACATTTCACAGTAAAAGACAATTCATCACACACTCTAGCAGTCTGGATGGCTGATAGGATACACGAATGTTTATTTGACCTAATCCTGAGCAGATGGTCGCAAATCACAGAGAAAAGAGTAATGAATTCATTATGGTCACAGTCTGAAGGAATAAGCAGAGCCTTTTGCAGTGCCTGTCAGTCACAGAGCTTTTTACAGACACACAGTATCATCATATATTTATGACCAAATATGGCAAAACAGAAAATCAGTTTATTGGATAACTTCCTGTTTGGCAAGCTTATATTTTGTTGAAATGCAATTCATTTTTGCAGTTTTGGGATTCCTTGATCATACAGAGAGAGCAAGACTTTCTAGATGTGAATTAAGTTATTCAGGAAAATAACCCATACATTTTATATTTAAATCTTTAATGTAAAGTGGAGGAGTAAGTAAAGTTGAAGCATAAACAAATGAATTTGAGCCTCAATAGATCCAAGTTATGTTTATTTTCCTCAATTTTTTAATGATTAAGATGTTCTATCTCTGGTCCTAATTGAATTGAAGTTGCATTTAAAGTTGAATTTCTCTAAATTTGCAAAAATAAGAAAAGTTATTTTAGATGGCTTTCGGTTCATATTTAGTGGTTTATGCTTAAACTCCTTTATGACTCTAATGAACAGTATATAAACTGTAGCCATTACATCTCTTTAAGGTAAAACTAAAGTAGAAACTGAATAATATTTACTGCCACTTTATTTTGGTAACATTTCCCCTACCTGCTTCTCTTAAACAAGTCTTTTTAACATTTAAAAGATAGAAAGTGCCCTGGGAGAGTCAAAAAGAACAAGTTGACATATTCTGCCACCCCAGCTCTGTTCCTCTGAGGTTTGAAGCTGCTGCAGCCTGGAGCCACACTGATAACATGACGTGAGTGGTTGGTGATGCTAAATGGCAGCACTTGAAATAGCCTGCCTGCCTGCCTGCCTGCTCACCCACTTGCTGATGCGCTCACGACCCTCTCAGCAGCGTTTCAGCACCGCCGTGCCCTGGACAGCTCTTCCATCCTCTCCTCCAGGAGCTCCATCTTTGTGGAGAAAAGTGGGAATTAAGAGAACGGAAACAGATTTTTATCAAGTTTTTTTTCCTTCAGAAGTTTGATTTCAACAAGATTCGACTCGAAACAATGGATGTTCATCGACCAGCAAATGTCACCTTTTTTGATTTTGTTGGAGGAGTTCAACTTCTCCAGGGGGAGGACACCAGAACGGCCCTGCCTGTCATCCTGATAGGGATCTGCGTGTCCGGGGCAGTTGGGAATTTGCTCGTTTTGCTGATTTTCATTCGTGATTTTAGAAGCGGAAGAGGCTCCGAGGTGAAAGCCCTCCTCGCCTCTCTGGCCTCCACAGATCTGGGGGTCCTGGTGCTGTGCGCCCCGGTGCGCGCCGTCACCTACTACAAGCAGACCTGGACCCTGGGGAGTTTTGTTTGCAGCACCACGGACTGGTTTCAACACTCATGCGTGGTTGCAAAAACTTTGATCCTTGCGGTCACCAGCAGAGCGAAGCACACCTTAGTTTCCAGCACCGACACTGGACCCTTTTACAGCCCGACTTGGATTCACGGAGCTCTGGCGTTCATTTGGATACTATCCATGATGTTTCCGATCCCTCAGCTGCTGTTCGCTTCTGTGCAGCCGCACGGCAGCGATGCTATTTGCATTTCTGAAATGCCGGTGTGCGCATCTGACTTCATGAATTTGTTCTACAAGATTTATCCAACTGCAGCCTTCGTGGCGCCGGTCATCTTCACACTTGCCTACTACACCAAAACCCTGCACGCCGCGGTGAACCACGCACCCAGCCCCCAGCATCAGAGTAAAGTTACCCTGGTTTTGCTGTGTCTCAGTGGCGCCCATGGCCTCATGCTGCTGCCAGAGTGGGGCACATTCACTTGGATCCGGCTTGGGTACAACAAGCCCCCCGTGGGTTTGGTTATCTTTGCGCAGGTTCTGCTTTATACATGCAGCTCCCTCTCGCCGGTCATTCTGATGACCATGTACGACGACGTGCGCCAAGGACTGATCGCCATCTGGTTCACGGCGACCTGCAGAGGCTCAAAGCATCCTGCAAGCAACAAATGCCCCAAAATAGAAGGGAACGGAGCGGAGATGGGAACCAACGCCGTGGCCAACGTCTCCCGGGAGAAGGAGAACAAATTCCCAGATGTGGAGCACTTTTGGACAGGACGCAGGAATACGCAGGTGGAGGAAGACCAGGATCCAGTTCCATGGGAGAGAGAGGGGAAAATGTTATAGTGAAATCAGCTGTGATTGTGTCTTTGGCAGAATTTAACTTGTTCTCAGTTGGTTCTAGTTTTGTGGTAAATAGAGGCCAGTTTGCTGTTGTGAGTTTAATTAGATAAAATAAACCTGTACAGTATCTATGTTTTAATGTTGCTACTGATTCATGCCAGTTTCTATCAATTTGTAATATTTGTTCTTACCTGAAGTTTTGCTTAACTGTGACGTATAACACCTTTATCATAACACAAAGCAGGGTCATTAATTTGTAAAAATATCAAGTAAATGTAAATATTCAGCACACTTAATCATCAAAAGTTTTGTTGTGTTTTGTCGTGTACATGTGATTCATACCACGGATATTAAAAACATTCTCAAATATGGACTGCTCTTTTTTTCAGATGCTATAAATATCTAACCTACTTTAATCACTGATAACAATTCAATTCAACAGTAAGACTCAATTTAATTCAAAAGGCTGACATGGCATCCGCTGTAATCCAAACAGAGATCATTTCTCCATATTAAATGCACAACTAATCCAGCTAGATGTTTTAGGTCAATAATCATATTTCAGTGAAAGCAGCATCGCGATCTTAGCAGGGAGCAATGCAAACCATCATGTTTCTTTCTTTCTTTCTTTCTTTCTTTCTTTCTTTCTTTCTTTCTTTCTACTCCATGATCCACAGTACAGTCAGATTCTCACTTTAGTCTTATGACTTTTCTGAAAAGTCATAAGACTCTGATTTAATGCTTGAGGCACAGTGGCCATGTGCAGACTCCTGTACTGTTTTCAAAGTTTACATGCATAATGTTATAACGTTATGGATGTTATGATGTAACTTTAACATAAAACAACCGTCATTTTTGCTCGTCACAAAAAATGTGCCAACTAACAACTTTTTGCCACCAAATTTCAAATAATTACATTCATACTTAAATGATAAAGCAAATCATTAATTTGTTGTATAATGAATACAATTATTCTTAACTGTACAGCAATAATATTTCAAAACCAGGGCTTGTGAAATACATATGCATCCAGAGGTGTATAGGTGGCCAGCTGCCCAGCACATGACCTGGGTTAACAGCGTAACCTTTCAGTGGCTGTGAAAAGAAACCTGCTTTTATTGTGTGTGTGTGTGTTTACCAGTAAAGCAGGGGTCCCCTGCGGCTCTGGCGCCCCTGCAGATTTGACATTTTAGTTTGCCAGAGCAGAGAGAAAGGTGAAAGGTTGAAGGCAAAAATAAGGCTCTAAAGCTTTTCAGAATGATTGTGCTTCCGCACATTATTAATTATTAACTAACATTAGACCATTGCTTCAAACAACATTTAGCTATCTATCTCATTATCCACAATATTTTTGGAATGATCACAGACATGTTCATTTAATAGGCTAATATATGTAAGTATGTGTGTTTGTGTGTGTGTGTGTGTGTGTGTGTATATATATTTATATATATACAGTGTATATATATCTCAGTCATAATGATCCTCCTACCAACCAAAATGTTAATGGGCAAACTGACCTTTACTTGTTGATGAGATAGATACTATTCTAATACCAGCAAAGTGTCTATAGCCTTTATAGAAATAACACAGAGTAGATAAAAATTATTATTTATTTAAAGATAATTAACTGAAATAAGATAACATAAAATGACTCATACTTTTAAAACAGTGCTACAGTCCTTTTGTAACGGAGCCACAGCTAACACTGCGAACACTGAGAATTTAAATCATGTTGTCAACCTGGGGTGCACTTTGCCAATATCTTTTAAGATTGATATCTTCAGTTTTGATTAATTTCAAGCCAAAATACAAAGCTTTGCATAAACAAACAGAAACATTAATTGTTTCTACAACAACAAAAATATTCTTGGCAGGTTTGGAAATAGGATTCCTAAAAATAGCTTTTACATTCAAAGTGCCCCTAGTGACCCTAAGGCCCCTGGCTGCATGAAGCCATTGAAGTTCAATATTTTTATTTCTGGAAACTGGGACTTTGTTGCTAGTATACCATGGCCTTTAGAGGTTGGAACCAAAAGAAGTTGGAAAACAGGCTGGAATAAAAATCCTGCTGATAAACCTTGTGTTTTTAGTGTCATGCCCTGACCACTGAGCTGTCCAGGACTGAGCTCATATGCACTTAATACAGCTCAGGCAAACATACTCTTCATGCACTCAGCAATGCATTTAGTCTAGGACTCTAGATTGAGATAATCTCTCATAACCCAGAGCAATCTATGACAAGTCAACCATTTCAACTGTCTCCAAGGAGATTCTTCATCCCTCTCACTGAAACACAAAACCTTGCCTAAATGCAAAAAACTGCAGCTGCCAAACAACCTCCACTGTCTGCTGAAACCAAATGATCTGTGACATTTTTATGAGCTATTCGATGAAGTATGTGGCAATATCTGTGGTGGTTTTTTCTAAGAAGCAATAATGCAGCTATTTATGTAATGTTGTGCATGTAAATACAATGCTTTATGGGTTCTGCTTCACTTGGCCATGTAAACATAATACTGGCATAAAAGTGATCAAATTGCTTTGGGGCATAAAATCCATAAGGTCCCATTTCCTACCTATTCAATGAGACTGCTGTTCTACAGAAACTAATGACAAAGAGCTCCATTTAACACCTATATCAGTGAACTTTGGAAAGAGTTTATGTGTTTGTTACCAAGGCTCAAACTGAACTTACGAACTTTAACCAAGCTCTGAACTGACAGAACACATGGGAGATTAAAAAAAAAAAAAAAAAAAAAAAAAACTGCTAGTGTGACATTTGATGTGATGACTGACGTGGTCATATACTGTAAGAGGATGCTTAGCATATACTGTATGTTGATGTGATGGAATATATAGGATTTATAGGATAAGGTTTTAAGACTGAATGTTAGAAGGGGAAAAAATGCGTGCAATATGAAAATGTTCTTACATTTCATATTATTTTAACCATAGTTCTTCAGATTTAAACCTAAAAGGCTATGAAATGGCTCTGCTCTTTTGTTGAGATGTTTTTTCTTCCCACTCATCCGTGACGGTTTTTGATGCTGCCTCAGGCACTTGCTGTGGCTTTATTTGGCAGCTGTATCCTCCTTCCTGGTATGGAGTGTTTTCCCTGCAAGATATGAAAGGTTTGTACCAGACATGAGTGGAAAAGGACCCATAAACTCATTTTAAGTGTTTGTGCTGATCTGCTAGTGAGTAGCATGGGCGAGATTTAATGTATATAGACAGAAATTGTTATGGCGTCTATTCTGACTTAATTTTTATACTCTTCACTGTCATTATCTAAATGTTTTACTGCTCACTGCACTGCTGCATGCAACAACATCCCATCTGGAGTCTGAGCCAATGAAATCCAGCCATTTAAGTTTGTTTTTTTTAAAATTCAGATATGGCTTGTATTGCCTGAATCACAGGGGGTTCAGGTACATTTCTAGAAATTCTACTCTAAAGATTATTATGGACCACTTTGAAGTGTAGGCTAAAAGATAAGTCGCCAGGACTTTGCCATTCAGCCAAGTATTGTCATTGTGCCTTAAATCAATAAGGACTTTAATAATAAAGTATGTGACATTTTCTTAATATACTTCTTGGAAAAAAAATCTCTGACTGCATTTATTTTTGTGTGCAGTTTTGGAATAAACAAAAAAATAAATAGCCAGCATGAGAAGGAATAACCAGCATGATCATGACCAAAAAGACAACAATAAGAGCACTACCTGTAGAAATATCAGCTTCATAGAGTTTCAGTTATTAAATACTTACAATTTAGTAAGAGTTTTCAAAATCTGTTCTCAGAATTTCCTTGCAGTGTGAGAGAAATTAATGCACATGAATCTGCTGCTTCACTTTACGTTTTAAACACGAGGGCACCCCTGTTTCAAAATGCCACAACGAATTACAAAATAGCTCATGCAGTTTAATTATGCGGAAACATGCTGTGATTATCTCCATGTCAGGAAGCAGTAGGTAGGGTGATACCTCAGCTCAAATTACATATCTTAATATCAACTGATGCAGATTAAGAGAATAACAAAAGAACATTAACATGCATATTATAAAAGTGTTTAGTTTCTTGTCATTATTTACTTGCCCACACTGTTCATTTGTTCCTTAAAAAAATGGAAAATGGTGAATATTAGCTGCTTGGAGGTGGAAAAATCTGCTTTGACAAAATTACAAGCTGCAATGTGATTATGGTTCACCAGAGATCCCTATTTGATCAATGCAGCATCATGAACAAATATCCTGCCTGATGACATTATTCCCTATAATCCTTCAGTAATTCAGATCACTGGGATCCTAATCATGTTGTTAGGGCTGATTAACAGAAATGTGTATTAAATAAGATTATTGCAATGCAAAGACGGATGTTCTCTTAATACAGATCACTGGACTCATGCTCATTTCATTCCAGAGATTTAAAAGGAAATGTTGATTGCTGCTCAGATGGTAAATTCCTCCTGTACAGAGGTTGATGATAAAAGTGGGTAAGTGACGCCACCTGCTGGTTTCAAAAGGGCATTGCGTTGGGTTTTCCATATTTATCAGTTTGTCTGTTTCTCTCCCATCAGTTATTACATTTTTAAGATTAAATATATTCTGACACATTTTTGTAAAATGCAAATCAAAAAATGTCTAATCTAAAGGATTTTGTGGATAAGTTATGAGCAATAAAAACTCAGTTGTAGTCACATTTACATTGTATTTATTTATTTAACATTCTCCACCCAATTTAACACACTTCTGCCTATAATGCTGTTTTTTTTTGTTTGTTTTTTTTTTTAAAATCCCAGTCACATAGAAGTCTCAGAAATCCTTGTCTTGGCTGTCCAAATAATCTGCGAAGTTTGATATGACATGATCAAGGCCCAAACATTACTATACGTTTACCTAGTTTGTCCATCACGTACAATTTACAAAGCTTTGGGAACCCCTGGAAATTATAATTTATAACCAAATGATCAAAAACACATAAGGATTTTTTTCCCCACAAAAATTGTTTCAAAAAAATATTCCTCATTTCTTTATGAGCCTGGTGTGACAGGTATCTATCAGGCTCAGAATTGACCAATTATTGTACAGTAGAAAATAAAATTAAAATACTTTCCTAATCTGGATTATTTGATGCATATACACATACTCTTAAAATAAAAACATAAAACAGATTACTGCTATGCTTCATGTATGGAAATGTAGTTTGACCTCTCTCTCTCTCTCTCTCTCTCTCTCTCTCTCTCTCTCTCAGTGTGTGTGTATGTATGTATGTGTGTGTATGTCCATGTGAACGGATTAGGATCAGGGGATTAGAGACAGATGCAAACTAAAAGTCAAGATCCAATCTAATTTACTGGCATCCCATCTCAGTATAGGTAAAGTCATGGCTGGGGTCAGGATTAAGCATGGCCCGCCTCCCCGGTGGCGGATGCGTGTTTCAATTGGTCCGCTCTTTGACTGGCAGCACTTTTGTCCAATAGAAATCGAGAACATGGACCTGAAGGCGAAGTGCTGTGCAGAAGTGTGAGGAGTTGAATTACAGAGGACAGAGCTCAAATTTGAGAGCAGGAATAAACCTCCAGAGACAGGCACGAACTACTCAAACACTGAAACACGAAAGGTGAGCTTTATATATTCCACATTACAGTAAAGAACCCAAAATCCTGCGTGTCATTTCATAGAATTTGTGTTTTTATTACATGTTATAATCGGTAACGAGAAGGTTGCTAGCTTTGGCTATGCAGTGGCGTATTTTATCTATTTAGCTATCTAAATTTGTATGCTAGCAACTTTGGAGAAGTAATACTATTTTCATACGTACTCCAATTTATCAGTTTAGAGTTATTTGTGTCGTCTGTGTAATTTCTGTGCAGTTCAGATAATGTCTTCCCAACGTTACTAATCATTAAATATCATTACAAGACAGGCTTCATTTCCTTATTCCAGCACACAACGCTAAATATCTTATCATTTTCATGTTGTAAGATCTGTGAGAATGTGACTATAATGCTATAACGAAACAAATTAAAGCATAAAATAAGGGCAACTCGTGAGATTTTACCCAAACTGTTCTGGTATGCATGAAATAGGATAGGGTTAAGTAAAATCCTGCCAAGACATGGACAGTAATAGCAAGACAGTTTAGAGGTCACTGTTTTGGCATTGTCCTGCACTATTTGTCCTTGTGTCAAGGTGCTTCTTTTCCTGTTCCACCTTCCCTGTCTTATTAATCTGCAGTCTTTCATCACTTGTACATTTTGATGCATTCTTGTCTTAAAAAAATAGCCTTCTGCTTGTCGTAAAACCTTTTCCTGTAAGGCCTCACACAGTCTTATTATATCATTGTGAGAGGTTTGTGGTAGGTAAGCCATGGCTACTGTGGGCTAATGATACAATGAAGAAGACTTTGCTCCTTCCTTGTTACCTTTGATATTCATATCTTCCATTTTATACTGCTATTGCTGTGCCAAATTTGTTCTCAATGTTAACACGCTTCTCAGTTTAACCAGAAGCTGGTAGCAGATTATCATGTGTATGTGTTCCCCATGGCTGAACTTCACAACAGATTACTCCATCTGACTGTATAAGTACAAACAGAGTCAAGGGCTTAAAGTGTATTCAGTACAAAAAAAAGTGTTTTTCATTTGACCCTGGAAAGCCACTGGATTGTGTTATGGGTGTGTTTGGAATAAGACTTGTGAAATTTTCCTAATGCATTGCTGAAGTACAGATATTAAACTGGAGTCTGAAGGTGATTAATCAGTGACTAGTCGGGACCTGTTCACCTATTTCTTACTCCAGACGGCTGTGTGCAAACTGGAAATACTTAAAGTTTTTTATTTTCTGTCTGAAAAAGAAAAGAAGGGTTGTCTGTAGTCTTGCTTGGCTGTAGAATTTCCCTACAAAAAGAAAAATTAAATGAAAGGGGAATGGTTGCAGAATAGCTGATCTTCAGTTTCACTTTCGGTTTCATTAAAAAATTCCTTCAATGGAAATTATGCTGTCTTTAATCTCCACAGACAGCATTGTATTGATTTGTGGACCTGTTTTACCAGTTTATAGTCAAGTTTTAAGTCTTTATTTATGTAGTCAAATAAAAAGTATTTACTTATGGATCACTATTTACATCCATACATCCATACAACTGTTTAAGAACCCTTTAATAAAGTTAAAACCTCTGTGATATCAGTAATAAGAGATTTATTTATCTGTATTAAACTATAGATTGCTCTTTTATTTTGCAGATGCCATTTGCAGGTGACAAACTATACAACGGTTACTTGCGGCGGAAGATGCCGGCCATTGTAAGCAAGGTGAAAGTGAGGGAGATAATTCCTCACCTGCCTTGCTTGACTCTTACTGACAGGGTAAGTTTGATTAATTATAAAGACAATGAAGGCATAATGCAGGTACAAGCCATCATATCAGAGAGTTGTCTGCAAAGTTGACCGAGTTACTTAAAAGTTGAAGGCTTTTCCAGTACTGTTACTTGTTACTTCAAAAAAAAAAAAAAAAAANAAAAAAAAAAAAAAAAAATCTGTCAGTAATCTAATTCACTCAGGTGAATTTGTTTGATTTTCAGATACTGTCAGGTTATTTTGCTGGAAAAAGTTTAAAAATTATATAATTCATGAAGTACATTTAAAGTTCCCATAAGAGCACAAATATTCACCTGAGCCAATTTTTGTAAATATCCAATACAGCTGCCTCTCTTTAATTTGCCTAACTTTCATTTTAGAGGTAGTCTCAATAATTTTCCTTTAATTGTTAAACAGTTCTGTGTCTGTGCTTTACAGTAATTTTAATGCTTATATTTGTTTGTCTTCACTAGAGCCTTGATTAATTGATTTCTGTGTTAGTTGCGTATTTGTTGCATATAGGACACCAGTCTGACTCTAATACAGTCAGTGACCGAATGCTTGGACAGGCCAGGAGCCTGTGTTCGGGATTTATTTTTGGATTTTCCTTCTGCTTTTAATACTGTTGACATGGACATTTTATTATCACAACTTTTGAACCTGCAAGTAGATCTGGCTATTGTTCTTTGAATTGTGGAATTTTTACATAATCGACCCCAGAGTGTCAGGGTAAATAGTTTTATGTCCAATAGACTTGTTTTCAACACAGGAGTTCCTCAAGGCTACATTCTATCACAGTTTTGTTTTCAGTTTACACAAATGATGATGCACAGCCCCTGACCACTGATACTGATTATGCTGCAGAGCTAACAAGGTGGTTTAACAGCAGCAGTGTTTTGTTAAATGTGTCCAAAACAAAAGAGATGTGTATAAGCAGCAATAAGAACAACCTGCTAAACCCTTTAAGCCTGGAGGTTAATGGCCAGAAGGTGGAGCAAGTGAGCTCCTTTAAGTATTTAGGGAAGTCTTGGACCAAGCCTTTACATTTTCAGAACATGTGGACCACATCTATAAAAAAATTACAACAAAGACTCTTTTTTTATTAGCAAATTGAGGACCTTTGAGGTCAGTCAACACATTCTCAACACAGTTTATAAGTCCCTTACAGAAAGTGTCCTGATCTTCAATATTGTATCCTGGTTTGGATATCTGACTATTAAAAACAAGTCCATACTCTCCAAAGTAATCAAACTTGGTAGTGCAATTTCAGGCTGTAAACAGCATCAACTATCCTGTCATTTTAGGAATTCAGTTCAAAGAATGACGCATAAAATCTTAGAAGACTCAACCCATCCTCTGAATAACCACTTTCAGCTCCTACCTTCAGGATGGAGGTATAGAGTTTCCTGTGCAAAGAAAATATCTATAAAAAATCATTCATCCCATTCGCTATAAACACTTAAATCAGTAACCAATAGACAGATCAAAATCAGCCTTCTCCCAGCACTTAGCATTAACTTTTTACTCTAGCATATTTTATCTGTGATGTGTATTTTTTGAATATGCTAATGTATCGTACAGTTAGTGTTTATTCACATTTTGTGATGTCTGTTGTTTGTTAGCTTTTTTTTTGCAAGTTAAAGATAAATTTCCACCTTCCATTACAAAGGCGGACAATAATGTTGATCTGAATTTAAATCTGAATATTCTTTTACCCCACCTTTAGGAAGAAATCGAGGCAAAAAGAGAGGTTTATGGGAATTTTAATGCGATGCAGCTTCTTTTGGACTGTCTGCGGAGGAGAGAGAACTGGGCAGAGGAATTCATTGAAGCGCTGGAGGCGTGTGAACATACGACTCTGGCAGCTGAGATCAGAGCCGAGTACAACTCTCTGAGAGGCAATGACAGTAAGTCTGTTTCCTGGTATAAAGTCTAAGTTATAAGAACTTTTTTTTCATGTTTGTGAATTAAAAGTAAACAGCATTCTGTATAAGGGCAAATTGATTTATAATTTGATGTTGAAATGTGACGAGCATTTTAAGGTATTTGTGTGTTGTAAAAAGATGCATATGTATATGCTTCATTTTTCACTGGAGACAGCAAGTGGTCTAATAGATTAAAATTGGAATAGCACAGAAAAATAAGTGGTTATAAGTTATAACAAATGACCATTTTTTTCTTTGTCCTAGATCCAAACTCCAGCTCCCCTTCAGCAACTGTCGCCAGGGTTCACCTCCATCCAGCACCAACCAGTCACGTGTCTGTTCCACAGAGTGCTGACAGCAGTCAGGCTGCTGCTGCTGCTGCTCCATCTGAAGAATCGGCTCCTCCATCTGAAGAATCGGCTCCTCCGTCTGAAGAATCAGCTCCTCCACAGCCACCCGCTCAAGCCTCAGCCTCTCCAGAAGCCCCCATGCAGCCAGAGACACCCCCAAGCCCAGCTGTTCACAATCCCAAGGCTGCTCCCCCACTTGAGCTGGTCGCTGAGTCTCCAAAATCCCCTCAAACTCCAGTGGCACCTCCTCCATCAACACCTCCTCCATCAACTCCTCCTCCTTCTCCTGTAACCCCACACCATCGGGCTGCTACTCCCCCACCACCACTGAGAGAGGTTAATGCTCACCAGGAGCCAGAGGAAAACTCTGAATCAGACATCCAGGATGTTTCTTGTGATAGTCCTGAGAAGGATGGCGAGGTTTCCGTGAACTCTGTGTTGAATCCTGAACCCGGTGCAGGAGAAAGTGAGGTTTCCGTGAACTCTGTGTTGAATCTTGAACCATCACATCCTGTTGAGCAGTGTGAAACAGATGCTCCATCCTGCCCAGATCCTCTCCAAACAACACCTGTGGAGGTCGGGGAAATACAGACAAACTCAGAAGGGACTGTTGAACCTTCTTCCACAGTAATGAACCCAGAGAAGTCGCCAGTTCAGGACACCAGCCCACCTGTGGACAAAGTCTCTGCTGATGTCCTACAGCCTGAGGAAACCTCTGAGCTTCCTACTACACAGGTGAGTCACACATCATGCTAATGCTAATAACAGAGATTTCTGAGACCAGTGTGTTTTAAAACCCAAGGAAAAATGCATCCCAGGAAGTATTTTAAATAATTTATTATGCCTAGTGCATTGCATGATTTATTTTGTGAAGATGTGGTTGGATTGTTTTGAGTTCTTAAATTTTCCAGAATGACCTTGTTCTAAGTAAAGTGTTTCTGGTGTATTTTCCTTCTACTGGGTACTGAAATTAATTTGTGACAGGCGCATAGAAAAAAAAGAACTCCTTAATTTGATTCTTTGGGCAGATGCTTACTATGGACATTGAGATTGCTAAAATAAAATCTGCTCCAGTACTCATAAAAATATCTGTGTCATCACATTTTTGACACTTGGATATGTATCTGTGGGAAAAGTAGAAATTTTATTTCATAAATAACAGACAAACATAAGGTTTACCTAATATCTGCTTTGTTAATAATTTTAAAGAGTTTTAGGGGGGATTTTTCATGAAATATTGAGGGTTGGCGTTTTTTACTTTTTATTTTTTTAATACATATTTGTGTCAAACATTAACGAAACTTAGCCTGTAAATTTCTTTGTAAAATTTCAACAAATATTTCCCCTCGTGATGTTTTCAACCAACAGCACAAGACTCTTAATGGAAAATCTTAATCATCAATGTGTGTGTGTGTGTGTTCAGAAAAGATCTAAACAGACACAAACTGTCATAGTAAAACATAACATTTAATATTAATCTTTCCTGCAGGTCACTGAAATCAGTCAGCAGACAGAAGACGCAGACACGACGTCTCGCCTGGCTGGTGCTGCTTTGATGGATGCCTCTCTCTGTGACAACAGTGCTGCGTGTCTAAGCAAGCCTGGTCAACTCATCAGCATACAAGTACAAAATCATGATAATCCCACTATTCCTGCATCTGTCTTACAGGAGGGACCCTACTCAGGTAACAGCGACCGTCTAGAAATCAGTAATGCTGCACCAGACTCAGAGTCGTCTGGCCACATTCCTTCATGCTCTGCTGATGACCCGACCATCATGAGTAGGGTCACTCCACCTCCATGCCTGGAGAATGGCTTTGCTGTGGAGCCTCTGAACCATAATGAACCAGAGGAGAACACCTATGAGTCCCTCTGTCAGAGCTCCTTGGAAGATCAGGAGGTGCTGGTGAATGTGGTGCAAGTAGCCGAGGAGCCTTCTGTCCTTAACCACGACGGCCAAACTTTGACACCACAAGCTCAAATTGTCAATGGTGAAGCGGCGAAAGAGCCCGCTTCTGCACCACCACCACCACCAACCTCCACTACCAATGCTGACAGTGTTTCAAAATCAAATGCCCCCTCAACCGAGAACTGCCCGTCGTCATCTGACTCTGCACCAGCTGATTACACAGCAGAGCTGAAGACACCCGAGGAGCCAGGAAAGAAGACGCACACCTCACCAAACAAAAAGTACATTCTGACAGCTGCAGGCGTAGGCGCCTGTGCACTGCTGATTGCATGGAAGCTCAAGAAGTAAAGGCATGTAACTCTTTCAAGGAAGGAAAGGGTATGTTTTAAGGCATTTTAAAGAGGATGTTATGGGTTTGGTGCCTTATTTATGTCGCTGGCAGAAATGGCAATTGTTTAATATTTACCTATAATGATAGCTGACTTGGGAGAACTTTGATCGTGTCATTAATTGTGTCTGTGGTTAAGTTGGACTATGTTTTATCATGTAAATATTGAAAGAATTTGACTCTAGTGAGCAGAGATCAAATATTATCATTTATTCATTGTATTGTAGTTCACTTAAAGAATTTCTTGAAACTGGGTTAAGATCTCAGGTCATTGATGGATTTACTGCATATATGCAGTTGGCAAAGGTTCACGGTGTTAATATCTGATCTATTTTTATATTCCTTTGTTTGATAAGCACTTCTTTTGATTATGGCTGTTGGTTGTCATCCAGTGAGGACTCATCCAGTGTATCAAGAACTTGAATTTCACTGGATGTGGACTGTGAAAGAAAGACTACCCACGTTTCTTTTCCTCTGGAGAGTTTTAAGGGCCTGTGAGTAAAGGCTAGTGCACTGTCTGTATTTATTTGTATATATAGAGAGCTAAATATCTCATTTATTTTAGCAAAATCTAATTGATCAGATATATTCAAAGTCATTGTTATATTTATGACATTTTAATTCAAGTATTCAACAAAACCAAATCAGTTAAAGATTGCAAAATTTTATTTCATATTTTGCAAAACAATTTATAGTGTAGTCATCCCAGCATATGCTTTTTGGCTATTGTCAAAGAAAAAAGTTTAAAAATGACATTTTATTCTTCAAGTAGAAACACGTTTGAATGTGTTGTGTTCTGTGAGGGGAAAGATTATGAATCTTACTGTAAATAGCTTGTTGATACAAAAAAAAAAAAAATNAAAAAAAAAAAAAAATCATGAAATCATGATTTAGCATAGGTAAGTCAAAGAGGATATTTGAGCTGCAGATACTTTGCAGATGAGATGTATTGTCATTATGGTATGTATGTGGTAACCCCAATTAAAGTTTTATCTAAATTTTTATGCACTGTCTCTATGCACTTGAACATTAATAAAATCGAAATGATAAAAAAGATGAATGTACTAATTCCCTGCACAGAAACCAAATAATACATTTGTTTTATGGTTGTCCTCACACTATAGTTTTCTATAGAAAAAGTTCTGATTTCTCACTAAATACAATAAAGATAGTGACAGAGACGGTTATTACTTACTTTGAAACTCATAGCACCTACTTTATTAATTCATCCATATCATTTGGCTTCCACATCCATATTGTAAATCAAAATTCTCTAAATTCCCCTACTTCAATGCATTTAAAATTGAATTTGGAAATTATTTTGAGTCTCTTAAAGACATTCATATATATATAAATTTAATTTGTACTAGAAATTCTCTCTCCATATACTGGTATTATTTTGATCATATGTATTTACTGGTAACATTTTGATGTTTTTAATGTACTAGAATGTCATTTTTTTTTTAAGTTTTACTTTTAAAAAAATAATGAAAAAGCAAAGAAAAAATGTACACCAACCTCGGAGGTTGGTGGATTCATATTCTGATTGGTTCTGACTTCTATCAATCATTTACTAACCCCGCCCAAGTCTGGTCTGACAGCGAACATAATAAAGGAACCAACGAAGACAGCTATTTAGCTAGCTAATTAGCTAGTAAGTCGCGTATAACGGTTTAATATATCATAAACTATAGCATATATGTAGTAAATTAGTTATTTCAATGGCGTTCAATGGCCATCAGCGTGACGATGAAGGCACCGACCAGGACGAAACGCCCACGAAGCAACCGAGGTCCATTAAGGATATACCCGTTTATTTAAGAAATGATGAGGCAGCCGCGCCCGGNAAGCAACCGAGGTCCATTAAGGATATACCCGTTTATTTAAGAAATGATGAGGCAGCCGCGCCCGGTGGAAGCGCCACATCCGACCGGCGGACTTCCAACTCGACGTCGAGGCATCGAAAAGACTCGGTGAAGAAGAACAGGCCGCGTATGTGTTAACCGCTGCTAGCTCGGGCTTGGTATATTTACTGGGAAAGCGGTAGTTGCATGTATACAAAACCGAAGGCGTTCCTTTACAAAAGACAATTAATTGAAAATTAGAGGGTTGGAAAGAAATGGGAGTGCCAGTAATGAGTCTCATAAAATCCACAACATTAGAATAGTATGGTTTTTTAATATCTGAAATTGCGTTTAAGGAAGTAGATCATTATTATTGTAGTGGTATTACAATGTAATATCAATGAGCTGTAGTGGCGGTAAATAGCCAGGACCTATTTTACAACAAGATGGCGTTCGCAGTACACACCGTGCTGATGCTTCTCAGGATGTAGCTGCTTGCCATTTATGTGGCCGTGGTCTTATTTGTGCTATGTGGCTTTAAACAGCTAAAATATCTGATATCTTTTAATTATGCTGTATCTGAAATTATTTTGGTTCACATAACTGTTACTAATTACATTTTTTAATCTCATATAATCTAGTATTTCCTTGGTTTGGGATGGACATTGGAGGCACTCTGGTGAAGCTGGTGTATTTTGAGCCCAAAGACATCACAGCAGAAGAGGAGCAGGAAGAGGTAGAGAACCTGAAGAGCATCCGCCGCTACCTGACCTCCAATATCGCCTACGGTACAACAGGCATCAGGGATGTACACCTGGAGCTGCAGGACCTGACACTGTGTGGCCGGACAGGCAACCTGCACTTCATCCGCTTCCCCACACATGACCTGCCAGTCTTCCTGCAGATGGGCCGAGACAAGCACTTCTCCAGCCTCCATACTACCCTCTGCGCCACTGGAGGGGGGGCGTACAAATTTGAGTCTGATTTCCGCACGGTGGGTCTGCANACCCTCTGCGCCACTGGAGGGGGGGCGTACAAATTTGAGTCTGATTTCCGCACGGTGGGTCTGCAGTTTGTTACTGTTTTTACAGGCTGAACATTAAACAGACAGGAAGAAAAGGAGACAGAACTGTGGAGTCGTAGCATATTTAAGGAGTCTGACTGAGACTCGTTATCACTGAATAATTGCTATTCATCACACTAATAATAGGGCACAAAAAATCCATGCTAAAGATTGTACCATCTGATACCAGATATCAGGATTAATTTTGAGCATTTCATATAATGTGGGCTAAATAAAACCCAATTTATTTTCCCGCATGCATTAATATCATAGCATACAATGGTAAAGCAGCATTATTTTGTAATCCGAGGGTGGATAATCGGAAATAAATTGTTGGGAAAAAAAAAAAAGGTCTGCAGTTGAATTTGCCAACATGAGAAAATGTCATAACTTTTTAGTGCAAAAGTGGTCAGTATTTGTATGGGAAGATGATATATGATTTTTTTTTTTTTTTTTTTTTTTTTTTTTTTTTTTTTTTTNTTTTTGTCAGCCTATATACAGTTGAATTGTAATGAAGGTTCCTGTTTTCTTTCGCCTCCCGCTTTTCCTCCCCCCATTTCCTGCCACTGTGTGTTCGTCTGACCACTTCCCATGAAGTGATGTTCTTCTTCTGATGTTGTTGTTTTTTCTTGCAAAAATAGATGGCTGACCTGCAGCTTCACAAGCTGGATGAGTTGGAGTGTTTGATCCGGGGAGTGATGTATATCGACTCAGTGGTGTCCAGTGGCCCATCAGAGTGCTACTACTTTGAAAACCCCACAGATCCAGATCACTGCGTCCAGAAGCCCTATACACTGGAGAACCCCTATCCTCTGCTACTGGTCAACATAGGGTCTGGGGTCAGCATTCTGGCTGTCTACTCCGAAAATAATTACAAACGAGTCACTGGGACCAGGTAGGTAGTAATCAATGAATTTACCACAGTGCTTTTTAATTTAATTTTGATCATTTTATCTGCTTAAAGGACCATACCATCCATTTTGCATGTTTGAGCCTAATATATTCAGTTTTCATACATGAAAAGTTACTGATAATCATTTCCAAAGGATAAAACCATATTTCAGCTTTCCCGATATTTTACAAAATCTCTTAATCTTTCAAACTCAAGTATTCAAGCAATACACCCACCTTAAAAATCTATGTTTCGCCTGCTAATAGTGACGCAAAATTATGAAGTCACGATCATTAAAATTTTTCAATAAATGCAGATCTTCTTTTGGTATTCCCCGGTGGAGGCATACATTCACTCCACGCTTTTTATTGCATTTAAATGCTAAAATTACAAAACTTATTAAAAAAAAAAAAAAATCCTGAATACTCGACTTTCACGATGATGGATTACCTATCCCAAGAATGTTTCAAGTATCAACAAGTTGATTTTAATAGTGTACCAGAATGAACTGAAACCAGTGGAGGTCTGGAAGGTAGGAAAAACATTTTTAAATCACCGTTCCAGTAGTATGCTTTGGGAAATGATTGTCAGTAACGTTCCATGTATGAAATTGAATATATTAGGCTCAAACATGCAAAATGGATGGTGTGGGCCTTTACAACTGTTTTGCAAAACAAAATTAAAATTACTTCTATCTCTATATGTATGTTCCTTAAATGCTCAGCTTGTTTTTCTTAATATCTAAATGGTTAATAAAGTGCTTGTTAATACAAATAATGCTAAAATTGGTATGCTGATGTTTTAAAATCAGGTTGACACCAGGTCAGGATGATTTTTGAGTTTTGATGATGGCATGGGTCAGTCAGTAGGATCTAAGCATTTGGTGAAGTTTGCTCTCGGTGTCTCCGTATTTATCCATAGCATGAAAGGTAGCTTGATTCTTTAACTTGTCGGCATCTAACGTCATAAACCTAAAACAAAGGGTTCTTTGTTACTTTAATTTGGGTTTAGGTAGGATCCTTTGAATGAAGTTAGTTGAACTAAAGATTTTATCTGTTATTTTTGGCCATCGAGTTTTCTTCCCTTCCTCCTTCTCTCTCCACTGGTTTGTTTTCACGGGTGGTTTCTCTGTCTGGTGTCTTTAAAGGGAGTCTTTGTGTTTGTCTGTCAGGCTCATACAGGTGTAGTTTTCCCCTCCTCATCTTATTTAACTTATTTATAATGAATCCACTTTTGGCAGAGACATTCCGCTTTCCCAGCAGATCCCTAAGTACTATAGAATTGTGTCAGATTTTAAATTGATCTAATTACAGATTTATATGTTTATATAGTGTATTTTTTCGTGTGTTCACAGCCTAGGTGGTGGGACCTTCCTGGGCTTGTGTTGTCTGTTGACTGGATGTGCTACTTTTGAGGAAGCCCTAGAAATGGCTTCTCAGGGGGAGAGTACCCGCGTAGATAAGCTGGTTCGGGACATCTATGGAGGAGACTATGAGAGGTTTGGCCTGCCTGGCTGGGCTGTGGCCTCCAGGTACCTTTTTGTTTGTTTTTTTTGTTTTGTTTTTTTTTTTTGTAGTTTCTGTTGCAGTCACCAAATTTAAAGTTTTAATCAATTTTTATCAAAACGTCTTCTGCTCAACTCAAGCTGTTCCTGTAATAAGTCATGTGCTTTGATTGGGTAGTTTTGGCAACATGATGTCCAAGGAGAAACGGGAGGCCGTGTCCAAAGAGGACTTGGCCAGGGCGACGTTGGTCACCATCACCAATAACATCGGCTCCATCACCAGGATGTGTGCTCTAAATGAGGTTAGTCAGAGGGGTATGGCAAACACAACTTTTATTGTTGAAGATTATTTTATTTTATTTACCCTGTTCACTTCACTAGCTTGACTAGTGTGAATAAACGGGGAGAAGAATGATTATAAAGAAGAGTTTAGGGAGAGATTTAATAATGTTATATCAAGTGAATGTTTTAAATTTCATCAGGTAGTCGCCAAACTGTACACAGTGTTACACTAAGTGAACTTCTGCAGAAGGACAGTTATAGGAGAGTCTCTGAAACCATCGTCATCTTGCGCAACAGATGGTTTCAGGTGTGCTCGTTCTGTGCAAAGCCAAGCCACAAGTTGAATTAGCTGATACAGAAGTCTTTGCTAACATTTCAACACATCATTGAACTGTAGAAATGTTTAAAACTTCCACCAAAAGTGCTCTGCAAAATGAAATTCCATTTCAGTGTCACCTCCAGGGGGCGTTACAGAGTTCAGCTTGCCTGCACGTTAGAAAAATTAAAGAAGGAGGGTGTGTGTATGGGTTTTAATATTGGACTGCAGCAGCTTAAACAAAACAGCTGAGAAAGTTGCAGCAGCATCTGAACAGTCAGCAAAGTCTTGCGATAAAGAGAAAAGCACAACTGTTTTCTTGGCAGATTAAATTTGGCAATTGGTGCAAAACTGTTGTCATGACGGGATTTGAGACTTTCTTTAAATCGAAAAATAAGCGGTCCCGTCCAGTGTCCCTGCTGTTTCCTCTTTGCATTCAGCCTCTTTACGGTGCTGCCTTGTGGCGTCATGATCAAGCAGCATTGTACAGGGCTATGAAGGCATAGAGGAGGTAAGCTACATCACTCCTTACATTTACAACCTGCTCAACTTAGAGACCAATGAAAAGCAAAGTTAAAAAAAAGAAAAACAGCTTTGTTTAGTAGCTATAGGTTAGCATGTTTCAGTTAAAAAAACCTTAACCATTGTGTTCAGAATAATTTCACGGTTGATTTTTGCGGTTTATAGAAATCCTGTAGTCATCATACTTATGACTATCAAGACAATACATTTTACTTGACGACAATACTTCAGAGGGAGCTGGAATTGATGAATTTATTTCCTAACTACATTACAAGCCAGAAGTTTGAGGCCAGCCCCAGATTCAAAAAAAAAAATCATCAATACACTGTTTGTTGTACAGTTTATTGCACAGGAAATGACAAAAATATATAAAATAAATATAACTAATTAGTTTAAGAAGAATTCAGTGTTTCCCACAGGTTCAAGTTGTTCACTTGGAGTTGTATTGTTTTTAAGGCTGGGTCGTCCCGCAAAACCTGGACGGGGGGTCTTCAGAAACCTGGGTGGTCCGCCCAAGTTACTGTGTATGGTAAACACTGGAATTTGTCATTAAGAGCACATTATGTAGCCACTATGGCTACAGAAATGATTTTTCATGAAGGCATCAGTCTGTATTAGTGCAGCACTCCTGCTGTGTTCCAACTCCCTGTTGATGTGTTTAACATTCTATTCAGTAGCTGCTGTCTGCCTTCTCCCACATCATTTTGGATTAACGTGCTGCACAGTCTGCTCATCTGCTGTTCTGCATGTAAAACATGGGGGGGGTTCAGTAATGCTGTGGGGGGGTTTTGGGGGAGAGAGATCTGGAGACTTGGTCCAAGTTAAAGGAATTATGAAGAAAGAGAATTACTATTCCATCATTCAAAGTCACACGATTCCATCCAGTTTACCAATTATTGGTCAAAATTTCATTCTTCAATAGGACAACGATCCAAAACATTCATCAGAATTATGCCAAAATTACATCCATTCAAAAGAGAAGCAAAAGGTTTTGAGAATTCTGACTTGGCCAGAGGGGGTTACTTTGAGGAAACCAAAGTCAAAATGCTTTGATGTTGACAAATTCTTCTTGAAAACTATTTTTGTTATTTCCTGTGCAATAAATTGTAAAACAAAGTGTATTGATGATTTTCTTTAAAAATCTGTGTTGGCCTCAAATTTCTGGCCTGTCGTGTATGGCATTTTCATCCTAATCTGTTTCTTTACTAAGAACATTGAGAGAGTGGTATTTGTGGGTAACTTCCTGAGGGTCAACACACTCTCCATGAAGCTGCTGGCCTACGCCATGGAGTACTGGTCCAAAGGCCAGCTGAAGGCGCTCTTCCTCCGCCATGAGGTAAGTCTCTCTGCTCTAATGTCACCATGTCCTGCAGCCTAAAAATATTATTAATGCTTTCATAGGCAACAGTGCACCATCATGATGAAATACATGTAATGTTTCTTACTAAAGATAATTTTCTTTTGCTTTGGTCATGTATTAAGGGTTACTTTGGAGCCGTTGGAGCCTTGCTGGAGCTTCTGCATTCATCCTAACGACGTACAGAAATGAACCTGTCAATCTGCTGCAGAGACCATTAGCACTTTATGCTGTCCAGAATCAATTCCATTCAGTGTTGGCGTGGCTGGTAACTCTGCCAACATTTGTGGCAAGCAGCCTGCCAACATTTAGAGGTCCTAATCAAAAATTACACTGGCTTGTAAAATGTCAGAAGTGGTTAGTAAATTTTGATATTGTCTGGGCATTGGGGTAGAGAATGATCCAGGTGGCACAAAGGATTTTTAGTTGAAAGCAAATGTCATTTCTTTGCATCGTGTTGTCTTTGTCAGCTGTGCTTACAAATCCTGAGCCAATATATGCACATACTTTCTGTGACCTACTTGTCAAGACCCACTTGGTGAGATGAACAGGATTTTGTTTAATTGTAGAGCATTATATAAATATGTAATGCGAGTGCTAGAATGCAGACAATCACAGGAAAGATTTCAGATGAGGAAAGGATAACCATTCAAACGATAACCATTCTAAGATTTAGAAAATAGTTTTTTTTTTAAAAAAAAGCTTAGTTGTATATAGATATGTTCAGAGTTCAGAGGATCTATTAACTATTAGGTTTGGTGGTGGTTATTTAGTTTACAGATTTATTTCGTTTAGTTTCACAATTTTGTCAAGCAAATTACATTTTTCCTGATCATATCCCAAATCTACCTGGAACTCTTGATAAGATGATAATTTTTTACCAGTACTTATTGTTGGGCTTTGGCTAGTATTTACCCCAATTAATTTTAAAAGAATATGTGAATGAGAATTTGTTTTTTTGTTTTTTTAAGTTGCTGCAGAACTTTGAGTTTTCCACACTGGATGTTTTTTTCTTTNTTTGTTTTTTTGTTTTTTTAAGTTGCTGCAGAACTTTGAGTTTTCCACACTGGATGTTTTTTTCTTTCTTTTTTTTTCTTTTAGTTTGAATCACATCTTGGTCTTTGTTACTGTTCATCTGGATTGTGCTTAATTGGAGAAATTAACTCTTACTTTATACTTACAGCATGTTTTTGTGTATTGTTNTTGGATTGTGCTTAATTGGAGAAATTAACTCTTACTTTATACTTACAGCATGTTTTTGTGTATTGTTTCTGCCTCTATCAAAGGTACTTACTGTACTGTTAAAGTACTTCTGATTTTATTGTCTGCGTGGTTTGTGAACCAGACTGTTTTATTTGAGCTGCAGGGATGCTCTGGTGCTGGTATGGACAAATGGGAACAATCATTGATCGTGGTGGTCTGAGAATCTGTACTGTAACCAAGATTTGGCCCTTTTCTCACCTCAGGCATTCTGCCTGCTGAAGCATCTTTGAGCCCTGAGTCTCTACCTGCTCTCCAACTTTACCTGCTCTCAGAGGGAAATGAGTGCAGGTGATAGATAATGTTAAATGTGATACATTTTTAACTGTACCTTAAATACTGGGGGGGGGGNCGGGGTTGAAAATTAATGTTGGGCATCCTTAGGGGCCAGCCAACCTGAGATTTTTTTGTAAGGTACAACCTGGAGTGCGTTATCAGATTCACTACAGTATTAACAGATTCACTGCAATATCTCAGTATCGTTTTGAAGTCATCTGATCATTTAATTCATTTCCAGCACAGTTTCATGTCATAAATTTGTTAAATAATCCACTGACTGGATTACAGGGACCACAGGAATCGTACGCTACAGTAACAAACTTTACACTGAAAGTGGTTGAATCTTCAGTGGACACAGTTTTCAGTTTTAAGTGATGGACAATGCATGTCTAAGTTGAAGTGCCTGTTTTTTTTGTTTTTTTTTTAAATTAAAACTAATTCTCATTGTTTCCATCTGCTGGTGGAATGTACATTGCAAAGAAAACTTTGCACCTTTTTTGTAATGTTTTCAAATTACTAAATGAAGTTCCTTTATTAAATGCAAAATTTTCATAAATTTTTGACATCATGTGGCCTATTCATTTTGTGAGACAAGATTAACTGAAACTTGAAAGCAACTTAAGTCTTCTAATAGATTTGGAAGATGTGTTTGAAACTAGATAGATGTGTTGTACTGGATTGCGTTAGAATGAAAGATTCTAATGCTGTTGTGTCTACCCTGTTTACATGCAGGAGAGTCACAACACTAGAAACATATTTCAAATCAGTCCAACACTGCCACTAATTAAGCCTCAGAAATTCCTATAGAGTTGCATCTACATCGACAAAAACAAACATAAGCTTTATAGAGGTAAGATTTATTCCAGAACGATTGTATTGAATTGTATAGGTTTACCTAATAAACTGGTAATTCATCAGAAAAACAACACAAAATAGCAGGAACACAGACAGTGAAGCAATTCGTGATGTTGCTGATTGTTTTTTATTTTCTAATACAATCCAATACAGCACCTCCATCAATTAAGAGGAGTTGAAACCAAAAAAACAAAAACATTTGTCAGAACTGTTGTATTGGATTACATTACATTGTACAGGTTTACAAAAAAAAAAAAAAAAAAANAAAAAAAAAAAAAAAAAAAAATCACTGAAGCAAATCAACATTGGATAACAGATAAAATAACAGGAACAAGTGAGTAAAGCCATTTTTTGTCCTGCTTTTAATATTCCACTGTTGATGAATCTATTCATCCATATTTCAGTGCAACCCAACACCTATGGAACAAAAACTGAAAATTTATAAGCTTCACAATGAAAAGTACTGGATGACACTGACGCCAAATAAACTGGTAGAAAATCAACATTAAGTGGAAAAAATAGGAACCCAATGCAGTAAAGCATTTTCAGCTGTTGAATCATTTATACGGTAATTACGGTAAAAAATAAAAATAAATAAAAATACAATAAAGACGATACTTTGAAGTTGTTCCTGTTATTTTGTCCTCCCTGCATGAGTTTATATTGATGTATTATGATATCATAGAAGTACCATAAGTAGTAAACCTATAAGATGTAAGTGTATATTTTTGTGGTAATCTTTGCAGAAAAGTTTTCGTTGGGTTTTTAAATCGTGGGTTGTCACGCGTGCAGGCTGCGTGAGAAACACGTTAAATTCACTTTTTTGGCGTTTTGAAAGAGGAAAAGTTGTTACGGAACCATCCATGAAAGAGTTAGTGTCTTTCCGTGGAATAAATCCAACCCCTTTCCAGTCCTTCTCTTCCTCCTCTTCTTCCTCCTCCTCCTCAGTCAGGGCTGTACAGCTGGCAATTTACAGACAATACGGTTGAAAGGAGTCATCAGCTGCACGGGAAAATAAATAAAACGTGTTTTAGACAATGAATTAGAGCCAGTTTTTGGATTTTTACTTTTGTTTAGGGCTGGGTTTTTGTTTTTTGTTTTTTTTAGCATATGAACATCTGGATATCCAAAATTAAAAAGCAGCTCTCCTCTTTTCTCAGTGGAACCTTTATAACCTCCTCATTCTAGACTTATAAGGTAAGGACGTAAAGTGTCATTTCAGGGAACTTTTACTGTCTTAAATGTCTGTGAAATTACTGTTAAAACTTTTAAACTACCAATTTAGCTATGACTCAACAATAAAACTGCCTGACTTGGAAGAAACCAGTAAACAGACAAATGTTCTTACTAAAAGCTATGTCTGGATCATAAAATGTATTTTATATAGGCTACTGTGTTTTAATAACTTTACTGTAAAGTGTTAATGTAATCAAGCTCCTTCTGTAGCACTTCTGTTCATAATATATAAACTGATTAAACAGGCACTATTTCTCTTGTAAGTTGTAGAATTTTAGAATATTGGAAATTTAAAAAAAAAAAGTCTGGAATGTCAGGAACCAAATTATGTTTCCAAAGCCAAAGACAGACCCTGGAGAGGGAGGATCTGGTCTGGATCTATCTGGATTTGTGTAACCAGCTAATGAGATGTGTTGGATTTGTCCTGTGTGGTGAATTTTTCATCACTGGGGTTTGGTTTGTGTATCTGGATCATTTACAGTATAAATACTCACACATTCTGAACCAAACTGCTTTCTGGAAAACATCAGACCACCATGCCTTATTCCTGATCTTACTGATATTGTAATTTTGCTTCTATATCCAAAAGCGGATTTGAGGATGGATGATGATGTTTCCTCCATCATCCATCCTGTCATGTCCATGTATTTTCTTGATTTACACATAGCAGCATCACAAAGTTCCTCTGAGGTCAATATGCACTAAAAAAAAAAAAAAAAAAANAAAAAAAAAAAAAAAAAAAAGATCCTCTGTTGCATTGATGGTTTAGTTCAGCTTATGAAACACACCAAGGTTCAGACTGCTGGAACTGATTAGCAAACAGATTCAGAGATGAGTGTGTGCAGCATCTCAGCAAACTGCTTGATCTGTTCTGGATGACAGATGCCTGTTTGATTTGCTTCATTCATGTGATCTGATCCATGAACACACTGCAATAGAGACTCCATGCTTCATTGAGGGGCAAGAGAGGATAAGTTAAGTGTGTGTGAAAGAGAGAGAGAGAAAGAGGAATAAGGGCAATTAAAGTTAGTGTTTGATATATTGGCTTTGCATGTTAGATATTGGCTGATTTTGTCATCTACCATCTGGTTTGATGGAGGTTTCTCCATGATAAAAGCTACCAAATCAAAAAAAAACCCTAGCATAAAATTTTATTTTCTTTGGACATTTTATATGCATTTAGATTAGATTAGATTTTGTATGTATTTAGATTTAGAGTTTTATAACTTAATCTATTAATAGTAAGCAACAGTAAGTAACTTATTTCACCATCTGAAAAAAATGGCCATCATTAGCTAATTTAATTAGCTGTAACTAATTAATGTTAATTAAGTAATTGGCTTTTTTTTTTTTTTTTTTNTTTTTTTTTTTTTTTTTGAGGTTAATGGTTCTTGTAGCATTTACACTTGGCCAAAGATTTTTCTTCATGATTTATTTCTTCAGATTATTTTCATGAGCAACATAAGTTGTAATTATGCTCGTTAGATCTTTGATAATACGTTGACCAACAACACACACCTGAGTTAATGATAAGGAAAATTACTGCAATCGTGAAATTGATTAGAAAAAAAAATCACAATTTGATCTTTTCTCCAAATGGTTCAGCATCTTTTCTGTGGACTGACTGTTGAATATTACTTTCGAGTGAACATACTCTTGATGTTTGTCCCTCAAGAGGCAGCGAAGTCAACCATTAATGGTCTACCTTGTATCTTTGCTTTTTTTGTGTATTTCTAGATGAAGTTGAGTGGCTAATACTAAAAAAGATCTGATGTTTTTCAGTATTAGCTGAGAGTTTTCTGTCCCCTGGTGGTCCAACAGCTGTTTCACGCCGAAAAGAATATAGTTCTGAATCAAACAAATTAAACTTTTAAGATAATATTATCAAAAAATTGATGTATGTCTTTAGTTAAGAACAGGGGCTCAGCATTTAAAAGTCCATGCTGGCCAAATCTTGGTGTGAATGTGTGTGTCCTCCCTTACGGTGTGAAATCAGACTCAGACGATGTAGTCAGTCTCAGACATATTTTGGAAAACGGTGACTTTAGTTTGAGGTCTCTGTACAAACACACCACACTACTGTATTTGTGACTGCAGGAGACCACCCTCCCCCCCCCCCNCCCCCCCCCCCCAACTTGCTTGAAGAAGGAGTGTAGCTGTCAAGTTATCAATAGCAGGTTTATGCAGCATTCAGCAATAAACTGAGCTGTACAGGAAGGTTTAAGAGAGCAGAATGATTTTAGGGTAAAGGTGCCTTCACTTACTCAGAGAGGAATAAGAGCTTGCATGTACTATACTTTCTATTGTTGAGGAAAAATGTCATGGAATAAGCCTTGGAATTCTAGACTTGTGAAGTTAAAGTCAACACTTTGAAGCCAAACAGCCAGTAAATGTCAACTAAATATCCAATGCTAATAGCTCATGGTTTATTTGAAGGATTGATTACCTAAAGGGTACATTTTGTAGCTTTAATTACACCTCCAGAACAACTATTCTGTAAAAAAAACAAAAAAAACATTACTACTCTGACAAATACTGGACATCATCCATGTAATATTCCTAGAAAACCTGTGAAATTCGAGAAACAAAGTGAATATGCCAAGAGAGTCTGCCCTATACTTTGAGCATCAAGTAACCTTTGTGAGAGTCTGATCATGTGATCACTGAGGCCTACATTTTTTCTTTACATGCTAACCCATCAGAGTTAAGTAAACACTGCACAGATGGTTTAAATAAAACTGCTGAAGCAACCCAATCCCACTTCACGAGGAAAGTCAGTCATCCAGTCATCCATATGCTGTGCATTTTCAGCTCCTTTGCTTTGTTTGGTTTAGAGTTCAAACTTTCTAAAAAAAAAAAAAATACTTTTGGCTGATTTTTCAGGAATCTGTGGCACGATAAGGTGCTATAATTGCAGATGGAAACAAGTAGCTGGTTAGGAAATTTGAGCATCTAACAAGCTACAGATATTTTAATTTTTAGAGGTTGGTGAAAATGAAGACAGAGCTAAAAGTTTAGTGAATTATTGGATTGACAGGTGGACAGAAATATAACTTCAGTGGGATGCTCATGACTTCCTGTGTCTGCAGGAGGTGTAACAACTCAGTTGTTTGCTTATGTTGAGACCGTTTCCTCTTTTAAAACCAAAAATGTTCTTGGGCTGGACTTGACATTTTTCTGCATTTTTCCCTTCTGTACAGCTGAAGATATGGAGAAGTCAAAATACAAGCACCAGCTAGCCTTCAGCCTTCTGTTTGGGCTGTGGTTGCCTTGCTGCTTAGCCCAGACCACACCATCAACCTCAGCCACGCCCACACCCACACCCTCTCCCTCCCCACGGCCACAGGCCGACCGACTAAAGCTCAGGCTGACTGGATACCCCCGAAAACACAACGAGGGCCGGATAGAAATTTTCTACAAGGGAGAGTGGGGAACCATCTGTGATGACGACTTCTCGCTGTCGAACGCCAACGTGCTCTGCCGCCAGCTGGGCTTCGTCTCAGCTACTGGCTGGGCCCACAGCGCCAAGTACGGCAAGGGCCAAGGTGAGAGGAACCCCAGCCACGTCCCTGAATTCAGTTCCAAGTTTATTTCACTGTTGATACTCTTTGCCGTGTTAAGAATTATTGCTTAACTAATATCGGAATTTGTTTGAAATGGCTCTGAGCGCAGGATAAGATTTGACACTTGGGGGATATTCATATAATTGTGCCAAACAAATCAAACCGGGTAAACTCTGCAACTGTTTGGCTTCCCCCTTAGCCTGTACTCCAACTAGGTTAAGAATCCTTTTAATTACTTGACTATTCTGAATAGGGATCGACCGATATGGTTTTTTCATGGCCGATATCAATTATTGGTAATCAAGGAGACTGATAACCGATATTTGGAGCCGATATACATTTGCAGTAAAAATGAAAATTTTAGCGTCAAAATTTACTGTAACACAAACCCAACACAAAACTTCCTTTAAATGTTGTGTTTAACATTTTGAAAAATAAAGTGCAGGGAGCTCCTAGCAGCAGTTCTTAGAAACTGAACTTAAATTTTAAAGAGACAAAAAATAATTAACTAACTAGAATTGCAAGCACTTATACCGGGGTCCAAGCACAATATGCAATTCGGAACCCTTTGCAAGTCAGAACCCAAGGCCCACGACCGTAGCAAGGTTCTGAATGAAAGCATGTTTGCCTTTGTTACAGCGTCACCATCAGTTGACAAAATATACCAGTGAGAAAGTACGTGAAAAACTCCAGTCATAAATCTGCGTACCATGACACACACACACATACACACACTTCAAAAAGCCCACCGTCTGTCCTGCTCACACACAGAGGGACAGTGTGTGTATGAGAAAGAGAGAGAGAAGGAACAGCTTTGTTAATGGCAACCACTGATCAGAGAGTTCCACAGTTTAGGAGCAACAACATGAAACGCACCATGTGGAGTTCAGGAGTCGTGCCTTAACCTCTACGTGCTGCGTGAGTGTCAGTGTGTTGGAACAAGAGCGACGACGATGTGTGCATGTGCAGTTAAGTGAGATGTTAAAAAAAATCATATGAATTCTGATCTGAGCGGTCCGACACATCGCCAGAGATTAGATATGGATCAGATTTACGACCACATATGCAAGTGGCCGACCTCTGACATGAAAAAATCAGATGTGGGCCACTTCAGGCGTGTAATGTGAACGTCGCTCATACCTACGTTCACATGTTATTTGATTGATTAGTTACCCTGCATGTTTGTTTATTCTATCATCGAGCACCGAGACTAAATAACTACGCCCTGGTGTGTATACTGGTCACTGCACAGTTTAGAGCTGGAGGTTATAAAAGTAGGAGGCACCGCCTCATCAGGTGTTCCGGCAGGTATGCAGCTTTTCAACTGCAGTATGTAACAGTATATAACAATACGGACACAATCAAATTTTTTTTTTAAGCTGAGATGTACAATATGTAAAACTTTATGTTTGATTGTTGTGAAATCTATGGAAATCAAAGACTTGTCATTTTGGTTCTGAATATCATGTAAAAAATGTTAAGCATACCAATATTTGGTATCATTTTTTCAACACAAGCTCCTCTATATGAATTGACCATTCTTTAGTCATGTAGAAATAGTGTGTCAAGACAGAGGACATAAAAACACACCAAAAAATGAAAATTGCTGTTAAAAAAAACAATGTTTTTATTGCAGAAAAAACTGAAATACTTACTGAACTGTTTTGAACTCACAAAAATAAATGCCAAAGGGTGTAAAAATGTAAATATAAAAATAAATTTGAAACAGATTTTTTTTTTCTTTTTTTAAAGAAACAGATGTTAACAATATACAAATATTAGGTAAATAAAACAGGTAAGTGTCTGGTTGTTTTTCTCCAAACTTGACGTTTTGCCATTGTAAACCAAATTTAAAAGAAAAAAAGAATCATATTATTTGGTGTCATTTTTTTCAGCNTTTTGCCATTGTAAACCAAATTTAAAAGAAAAAAAGAATCATATTATTTGGTGTCATTTTTTTCAGCACAATTTTGAAAATATAACCTGATAATTGTGGTTTAATTTTGACATACTCTTCTTCTTTTCCTTTCAGCTTTCCCTTCAGGGGTCACCACAGCGAATCATCTGCCTCCATCTAACCCTATCCTCTGCCTCCTCTTCTCTCACACCAACTAACTTCATGTCCTCTTTCACTACATCCATAAATCTCCTCTTTGGTCTTCCTCTAGGCCTCCTGCCTGGCAGTTCCAACCTCAGCATCCTTCTACCGATATGTTCACTATCCCTCCTCTGTACATGTCCAAACCATCTCAGTCTGGCCTCTCTGACTTTATCTCCAAAACATCTAACATGCGCTTAATTTTGACATACTATATCAACAAAAATCCAAAATGAACAGAAAATCTGCTTTAGAAAACACTAATAACTTTGTTATAAAAACAACAGGCAGATAAAACCCTTTAAAGAGCATAAAACTTATGTTTCAGATGAAAAATGTATCAAATAAATATAAAAGTTAACTATGTATATGTATGTACATATTTTGCTTTTATATTTATTTTAGCAGTCTTGTAAATACTGGATACAGCAGGTGGGTTGGCTCTGGACTGGTGTGGTGATCTGGACCATGGTTCAGGTCCCTCCCTGGTCCCCCATGTTTGTGTGGTTATTGTGGATTCTTCCTCTCTGTACATATTATACAGAAACAACAGACATGAAATACCGGTATGCATTTACATTTATTCATTTTGCAGCTGCTTTTATCCAAGCATAAAGTAGACTGACTTAGAATAATCCAATCATGGAACAAAACAGTTTTGTTTTCTATCCAGGACATTCATTGCACACAAACAAGCTAAACAAGCTATTAAAAAGTAATTTATGATATCTAGTAATAACATTTACAATGAAAGAGAGGGTAAGAAGAAAAACCAAAGCAACAAATGTTCATAAGAAGTTTGTCTTACCTAACGTCAGGTACAGAAGAGGGATGTTCTTCGTGTCTGAGACGTCACTCTGTCTGAAGACAAACGACCACATCCTCCTCTTCATCGCCCAAGAAAAAAACAGCTTCAGAGCTGCATGTGCAGTGTTCTCTAAATCTGTCAAGCCATTCCAAACCTGGCCAAAACTAAATATTTCCACTGGTTTTCCAACGCAGTAATTCCACTGTTCCACCACCTCTGCTGCTTTTTTTTTTTCCTCAGTTTTCTGCCTTTGTTTTCATGCGTCTCTTGTCCATTTTCACGCAGATCCTGTTTGTTTTGTCTGAAGTTTGTTTTGTCTTAAGTCTGAAGTTAGGTGTACGTGTGCATCAGCAGATTCAAGCCTTTTTTTTCGCTTGTTGGTGTGACGGGAAATGGCGGAGATACGCTGATAAATGCAGCGCCTGTGGAGAGGACAGTTTTCTAGCTCACTTACATTTATGCACGTGTAAAGATGATTTTTTTTTTTTTTTTTTTTTTTNTTTGTTATAATAATAAAACAGCGCTGCGTTCTTCGGCTCCTAAATGACCGCAGCGCAAACGAAGCGCAAACGAAGCGCAAACGACTGAGACTATTTTGCCGAAGTTCTGCGTTAGGTTTCGTTTTGTAGCTTCCTCCGCTCCGCTTCACTTCCTGTTCCTGCCCCCCCCGACAACGTAACGCCAGAAGTTATTTGCTGCTGTGGGAAACACTGGAATGTTATTTTCAGCACATTATGACTGCACAAACATACATGACAAGCTGTCGTTTCATTATTGTTTTCTGTACTGTGTGTTAGTTAAATCTGTGTGGCAGTTTAGGACGTCAGGTTTTCACACTTCTGTCAGATACAGGTCATTACAAACATGAATGGAACAATCAACACAAAAGATACTGGATCTGATTTAAATAAAGAAACTGAATATAAAGATGCCCCTTCCGCCCCCCAAGACACACGCGCACACACACACACACACACACACAGAGCAACACAAGCTAATACAAGCTAACATCACTGTTAATCGCTGTTACATTGTAAAGTTGCATGACAACTTATCCCACATCAATAAACTTACTTTTGTGATGTACTGCAGCGTGGGGAACAGAAGGAATACGAAAAAAACAGCTGAACTGAAGGCATAATTGGCTTTGTAAACTAGACACAACACAGGACCGACATGACCGAAAACAAGCTGCTGCACATAACAACGCAAAACCGGAAGCTGGTCTACAACTTCAAAATAAAATCTCGGAAATAACCTGGAAATAAAAGCCAGAGTTATAATGAACAAATCAAATTTGAGTGAAGAAGACATGTTAAATCANACCTGGAAATAAAAGCCAGAGTTATAATGAACAAATCAAATTTGAGTGAAGAAGACATGTTAAATCATTTCCGATTCACACCAAATTCGTCAGTATAAAGCACTTGAATATGCGCCTCATGGTTCAAAAGTTATTAGCCAAAACGCAATCGGCTTTATTATAGCGCCCCCTAGTGGTTTGCACCTATGGATTTTTGCATATGAATAGATCTCTCCATTATGTACCTACCCTGCAAATTTCACTTTTTTACGTTGCACTGTTTGGGCTGCCCAACCACTTTTACGTGTATTTTGGGAAGAAAAAAATCCCAGAACAAAAAAACAATAGGGGATCCCAGCACGAAGTGCTGGGATCCCCTATTGTACTAGCTCCATCGATAATCAGTTGAACCCTATTTCTGAACAAACCTTGTAAAAAAAAAAAAAAAACNAAAAAAAAAAAAAAAATCCTTGAAAGGAAGTGCATGAAATTTAACTCAAGGAGAATCAATATGACCTCCAAGTGGCCTTTAAACTGAAAAACCATCCTTAAATGTGGCAAAACAAGAATCTCTTATGTTTGTTAGGAATATTTTTAAGGTTGTAATACATTTCTTTTCAAGCATTTAGCAGAGGCTCTCATAAGGTTTTCATCTAGAATACCATAACTGTTGAATAAGCTTCCATTACTTCCCCCGATTCCCCATGTTACAAGCAACCAAGTGTTACTTCTAACCATAGACTGACTGGTTTCCCGGGCCTGGTTTCATACTGGAGCCACACTGACAGTCTGATGCCTGTGCAGGAAAAATCTGGCTGGACAACGTGCAGTGTAACGGAGGTGAGAAGAGCATCGAGTTCTGTAAGTCTCGTGGTTGGGGCAACAGTGACTGCACTCACGAAGAGGATGCCGGGGTCGTGTGCAAAGACGAGAGGATTCCTGGCTTCGTGGACTCAAACGTCATTGATGTAAGTCACCAAAAGAGAAGGTCAGGGTTAGTTAAGAAGATTTTATTTAAGGTAAGATAATAAGATAATAATACTTTATTGATTGATTTGGGGGGGGNGGAATTCGGGTGTTACAGCAGCAATTATAGTGGTAGAAGGTAAAGAACATAATAATAATACTGTATAATAACAGGGTAAAAGATTAGGTGATAATGATAAGGCAAAACAGAGTAACTAGACAATATAATGCAACATATGGACAATCTAACTATAAAGGCAGAAATCTCTGTCTGTGGCACCAACGTCTCTAGAACCCAGCACTGTATGAAGTTGAAATTCAGCAGGTTTATTGCTCAGGACCCAAGGACATGCAGTGTCACGTGTGAAGTTGTTTGGATGAGCGGTTCTCAAATTGAGCTGTGCAGGTAAAAAGTAGTCCGCACGGCAGGATACGCTCCTGCCGCGGCAGCGTATGCTCCGGTCCAGTGGCACGGTCTCAACCCGACCCCGTACAGCAAACAAGGCTAGCTCATGAGGACGTGCAGAACACAATTATAGCAGGTTGCGGCACATACCATAAAGTTCGGCCTGTTCTGAACAGCCACGTTTTGAATGGGCGCTGCACTAATATATACAACATGCAAAAAAAAAAAAAAAANAAAAAAAAAAAAAAAAACACTGTACTTCACGGGAAAGAAAAAGTTCTACAGCAGCTTATTAGTTCGTGTTTACAATTTATTATTTATTTGCCCATAAATCCTGTTTTTGCCACCAGTTTGCAATAACAGTCCTTCAGCTCCACCAGCCTACATACTCTATAGGCTTCACCCACATGGGAGACGTTTAACACCTCACTGCAACTCTGCCTGTAGCTCATCCAGGGCCACACACACACACACACACACACACACACACACACACACACACACACACATGTACTCACACACACATACACATGGTGCTAATTAGCTGTGCTTCAATACCAGGTGCCTGAACCTGTTAAAACAGCAGTTTCTCCAAGTCTGTTGAATAAACCCGACACTCCCTCTGTAACACACTGCAGCATTACATCCTTTCACTGATTGTTTGTGGGTTTTGTGGAAGTCTAAAGAATACAGAAGTGGGGTTGTGACCTCAGGGTCACATGGTTCAGATCCCGAGGCTGCTTTCTGAAATTCTGTACTGGGAAAGTGAACAAGTGATGTTGTTCCATTCTTCATGCAGCAGCTACTGTCAGTTAGAGCTGCGAGCTCAAACTTCAGACTTCAATAAAACTTATATTTCCTCCTAACCAGAGTAAAAGTTTTAAGGTGGGATTCTCAGTAAGTGGGGGAATCCATTGTTGTCCGTTTGTGACTGACTGGACGGAGGTGAAGCAGGTTAGATGGGAACACATCTCCACAGATCAGTGGAAACAGCCTGAAACCTTGTTTTTGGTCGGATGAGGCCCCCGTTACATATCTAAAGAAAAGTCATGTGACAAAGGCTTTGGAGAGCATAATCGGGGTTGAGTGGAAAAGCAGAAGTATTTTCCCTCATTCTGTCTGTTCCTGCAAGTCAGGCTCTGTCCAGTTGGTATCCAGACTCCAATCTGAGACCACAGCCAGCTTTTTCCCCAGTCAACCACAGCAGAAGTGACTCATTGCTAAGTTCACAATCAGAGAAAAAAAGTTCACGTTTATGAGCTGTAAGCAAGAAGACTAGACTCCCAGACTGAAAATTACTCCACTTTGTGACTCAGTTGTCTGCTACCAGATGTGTTGTGAGTGAGATAATTCCATATCCATGAGGTGTAATCATTCCCAAGTTTTATTCAATAAAAACAAAAGCTGCTTCTCTCCCACCAGGCACATGTTGATGAGAATAAGATAGAGGAGGTGCGACTCCGGCCCGTGGTCGCCATGATGAAAAAGAAGATGCCCATTATGGAGGGTGTTGTGGAGGTGAAATACAAGGACGGCTGGGTGCAAATCTGCGACCTGGGATGGACGATCAAAAACACCCATGTTATCTGTGGCATGATGGGATTCCCACATGAGAGGAAAGTCAACAAGAATTTCTACAAGTAAGTGAATCGATTGACTTTATCCAACAATATTCCCTGTGGATTTCAAGCAAACTTTCCCAGATGGTTTTTCAAGAGAGTTTTCTTAGGAGATCCAAAAATGTGATTTCCTTTCCTTAAAGATTTTTCACAAAGGTAAACTAAACAAAAACTTCTTCTCAAAAAGGGAAAATTTATTGATATAAAACATTTTTGGAGCCAATAAGCCAAACTGGATCATTAGCAGAAGGTTTTTTTAAAGGACCATACCATTCATTTTGCATGTTTGAGCCTAATATATGCAATTTTCATACATGTTACATTACGGACAACTATTTCGCAAAGGATAAAACCGTATTTTAGCTTTCCTGATGTAATATTCAAGGCATACACCCACCTTAAAAATCCATGTTTCACCTGCTAATAGTTATGCAGCCTTTTGAAGCCACGGTCATTTAAATTTTTCCATAAACACAGGTCTTCTTTTGGGACTATATTCCCCGGTGGAGGCATACATTCACTCCACGCTTTTTATTGCACTTAAACGCTAAAATTACATAACTTCTATAAAAAATAAAAAAAACCTGAATACACGTCTTGTTGGTGATGATGGATTACCTATCCCAAGAACATTTCCAGTATCAACAAGTTGATTTTAATAGCAGAATGAACTGAAACCAATGGTGGTCTGGAAGGTAGGAAAAACATTTTTAATTCACTGTTCCAGTAGTATGCTTTGGGAAATGATTGTCAGTAAAGTTACGTGCAGAAAATTGAGTATATTAGGCTCAAACATGCAAAATGGTGGTATGGTCCTTTAAAGGTTAGAATAGTTCATATTCCAACACAGGAAAGGTGTAAAATTGAATGTGGCAAATTAGAGCATTCACACATGGAAAATGTGTCTCTTTTTCACATGTTAGCAGTTAGCGTGGTTTGATTTATTTATTTATTTATTTAATAGGGACCGTGTACAAAGTTAAACATAATTGTTGCTATTTTATATATTGCACCAGAATTAGCTTAGAGCTAATTTTCATCTGCAGTCTCTTGGCAGGTCAGATGTAAAAGAAAAGGGAAAAAAAACAAAAATCCATGGCTAGAATCCCAGAACCACTAGTGAGCGTAAAGCTACAAACCTTGTAATAAGGCGGCTAAGAAAGGACACAAACAAAGCCTTTCTCACTCTCAGGATGAACGCTGCGGCCTGTCGTGAATATTTAACATTCCCCTGGTTTCTCTAACTCCGACCTGGGAAGTAAAGAGGTGACACTTAGACCAAACCACAAGCAGGCTCCCAGTTAGATAAAGATTGTAAAAGTTGCTGACTGTGGGTTTGACAGGGACAGTTTGTGTGGAACAGACCTGCAGCGCTCACAAAGCTCACATGATGGAGGCCGAAGAATTTGGATGAGCATCTGTTTGTTGTGGTTCCGTTTATTTTTTCCCTCTCTGGGAATGTTTTTGTTTTTCCAGCAGAAAAGCCACGTTTCATTTGTGTCCCAGTCGGGATCACTTTTTAAATTTTTTTTTTTTTTTATTGTCCTCATTTAGTATTTATTACTTTGGAGAAGTAATTTTTAAGTGCCTGCAGATGGACAATTCAGTGTTTTGTCTCGTGATTTCATGTTAGCGATGCTTTGTTTGGTTTAGAGTGACGGCAGAAATTCAAGGCAAACATATCTACATCAGAATCTTAATCTTAATGTAAAAAAAAATATGATGCAGCACCAGAAGTCTAGTTGCAACAATGGAGTGTAAACGTGTTTGAACTCAGAGCTCCACTTTCTTCTCCCAGCATGTCTTTAATATGACGGCACACATTCCAGGCTGCGCTCCAGCCAAACACTACAGATGGTTCACAGTAGTACGAGGGGAAATGTGTGTTTTCTCTCAGTCGTGTGTGAAGGGGGGAAAAGTCGTGTGTGTGTTGGGGGGGCAGAAGGATGGTTTGTCACNCAGTCGTGTGTGAAGGGGGGAAAAGTCGTGTGTGTGTTGGGGGGGCAGAAGGATGGTTTGTCACATAATACACAGACTACAATGGCTGGAGTGAAGCCAAACCTGTTACATCAATCGTCAAGTTGTTCAGTGGTGTCAGAATCACTGCCATGTTTTTTTGTTTTTTTTGTTTTTTTCTGGTTGGTAGATTTGGCTCTGGTAAAAGTTATGAATAGAAGTTATCATCTTCTACGTTAGGGGTTCCCAACAGACAGGATTTAAAGGAGAATAAAGTTTCAAAAAATCATTTCAAACCTTGATAAGTCTAATGTTAATGTTAATTTTACACCATTACTGATTTTCCCGGTGTGAGTCTTTGTAGGCAGATATTTTTAGACTAAATTCACCAACAGCTTGTGATGATTTTCACTCACATCACTTTTTTTTCATGCTTTTATGTAGGGTTGTACAGCACTGCATACTAAAATTATCCTCTGAAACCCAGACTAATCAAATTATTTAGCCTTTTGTCAGATTTGTCAAACTTCACATTAGGATTCCTGGCACTGCTACAAGAAAAATTATGCAGCTTTTTTTTTTATCTTTTCTTGGTCTGATGTGATGTTAATTGCTGACTTTACACATTTGGTTATATATCTCCTATTTTTACAGTGTGTTGAGGGGGAATTAATTAATAACTTAAAAGTGATACAAGGTTAGGCAAGATGGTCTTGCTTTCATGTTAGCTTAGCTCAAAGGCTCCATATGTCTTCACTATTTATGCAGGAAAGAAGCCTGATTGATAGCATCTCTGCAAACAGTGCAAAGATGTTTTAACTTCCCCGCTCACCCCGTTCTTCCAGCCAGCTGTATTAAATTAAAGCTTTCTAAAGGGATGTGACTGATGAGATAGCAGACGTTTTCAGAGTGTGTGTATATATTTCCTATTATGTTTATACAGTATTCAATTCAGCAAGTTTCATAGGATATTTTTCATGTAAAAAGACATATTTGAGAACTTTGAGTGCATGTTATTGTTGTTGCTGGAGGCTAAAAACCTTATAAACCCAATCATGTATTAGATTAAAGCTTTATTAGCTCATGAAAACCAATTTTTTTTAAAACTCAAACGAACTGAAAGTCCAGATGTCTTTTCCCAGTCCATGAAAAGTTGATTTAATGGACATACATATGAGACTTGTGCCTGTAATTAGCTCTAATCCAAGTCTATGCCTTCATGTAAAAGGACTTAACAGAATGATGAGGACCTTTAATGTAAAAAAAAAAAAAAAAAAAATCAACCTTTCAGCTATTTAGATTCAGCAGCAAAGATTGTATGTAGTTAGCATGTTATGCTCTGTTTTGCCATCATCAACTCGTGACCTGAAGCAGGTTTCCAGCCAAACCTCAGCAGGCTTATGGAATTTAATTCATCACTGTCCCTACTTTACCTTTAAAGAAATGTGTGCAAAGTCTGTGTGTGTGTGTGTGAGAAGCACAAAGATGGCGTGTGCAGCCTGCGTGTGTGTTGTCTCTCTTGTATGTGATGGAATTTGGCTTTTGGCTGTCTCACCGTTGCAGACGTCTGAAAAAGCGAGCAGCAGAGAGGGCGTCCAGGCCAAAGGTTAATGTTTCGGCCAGTGGAAGGTATTCTGTAGCAGGAAAACCCACCGTCCACCTCCACTCTGTCCACTGTGTCTGTGACAGTGGGTTTCCTGTAGAAACAAGACCTGTTTAGTTCCTAGCTAGCCCCTCCCAGCATGTGAATGGTATATTTCTTAGTTTATCCTGTTATAACTCCATATCTGAAGATATAATTATCTTTTTTTAATGTCTCCTTTGTTTTTCTTCTTTCATATTTCCACTGACAAGGCACAGATTATTTAGACTGACGACTGATCAATGGCATGAACACGTTGACTATTTATAATTACTACATTTACTGCAGTATTTTCAAGTAAAAATAATCAAACATTTAACTGGTTCATTTTGTTAAATGCAAACATTTACTTCCTTTTCTTTGGTTCATATCGCTGTAAATTCAATACATGATACTAATACACTTTCTGATTTAAGCATTTATAAGGGAAAGTTGTCAGTCTAAATTCAGTCTAAATGATGGATTGATTAAAAAAATAATCAATACATAAATCAGTAATCAAAAGAATTATTATTTGAAGCCCTACATTAAATTTACTCAACATAAACTAAGTTATTCAGGTGACTTGGATCAGTATTTCAGTCATCTTGATGGGGCAGATGTCGCAAATCTGTGCTGAGTGAGTGAGCTGGGTTTAATATTTCCATGGATTAGTCCATTTAATCTAAAATAACTGCTGGAAATTCTTTTATTTCCCCGTTATGGCATGCTTTTTGGAGGAGGTCAATCACCATTCACTCATGTTCTTCAACTGAACCTGAGCAACACTATAGTTAATGTTTTGTGCCTGAATTTCCCAGTTTGAACCTGTACTAAATTTAAGAACCCACTAAATATATATTTTTATTATGTGAACATATAACATCAGGCTTTAATTATATGGCCTGCGTACTCAACCAAAAAGCAATGCCAAACAAAGCCAATGTGATAACTTCAGGTTCACATTGACACTTTAGACAATCAGATAACATAGTTTGTACTAATCAGATGGTTGATAATAACAATTTACATGTCAAATATGACAAAATAACTTTGTCACTGTCTTATAATCTGTAATTGTGCATCGTGTAACGTTTGTAACATGATTTTTTTCACTTTGTCATTTTCTTTTCCTAACTGTGCAGTCTAACCCGTGTTTACCTTGCAGGCAGACACCCAAAGCTAAAGCTAACTCTAAGTCTAAACAGAGCAGCTCTGAGAAAAGGTAATCTCAGATAAACAATCCCAAAATTCATCTGGGGACAGTAAACTGTCTGAAAACACACACACACATACACACACGTGCTGCTTACACAAACCTCACATCAACTCATGGAAAACTGATTGTTTTCTACAGCCAAGTTAGAATGTTGTAAGCTCTATACTGATGATGAATTTTGAGATTAAATAAACAAAACAAAAAACTGACACCAAATCCATCAAAAGTTTCTTCAATGTTTAGTTTAAATTCTAAATCTATTTGCAGAATAATGTTTGAAAGGGACATATAAGCCTTTTTGTTATTTTACCTTGTTTTTATAATGTAATATAAAAGGCATTATGTGTTGAACTTTGTCAAAGTCACTGGCAAAGTTGCAAGTTGATGCCTTTAGAAATGCATCCAATAAGACAAACCCTGAACTGCCCTGAAAGCTTTGTTTCTGATTGGTCCTTTACTTCTGTAACGTGATGATGTCAACATGTAAAATAAGAATTTACCTGGTTAGACATCCAGCAGGTACCAGGCTAGTGAGCGAGGATTTGGCTGCAGTTGTGTTTTTGTTGTGTTCCGACCAATCAGAATAGAGCAGCATTTTTCAGGAGGGGACCTGAAAATGTAAAATAAGAGAATCTCTGTAGCGCTGTTTGTTAATCTTTCTAGAGTATGAGTTGATTGATCACAGCAGGAAGTTTGTGTAGCTTCATTCGTGTATTACTTAAGTCTTTCCGCCTCTCTCCACCCTCCAGGCTGTACTTGGAGCGTCAGAAGCATCGCTTCCACATCCACTCTGTGGCGTGTACGGGCACAGAGGTCCACCTGGCCGCTTGCCCGCTGGAGTTCAACAAGCCCAACTCCACGATAGCGTGCGAGGGCGGCAGGCCGGCCGTCGTCAGCTGCATGCCGGGACCTCAGTTCATGCAAAACAGCGGCCTAAAGAAGAAAATTAAAACATCAGTAATGTTGTTTTTTTTTTTTTTTNTTTTTTTTTTTTTTTATTACACAGCTTCAGTTAAAGACATCACAATGGGCTCTACACTAACCAATTAATCAAAACTAATCAATGATGAATCAATAATAAGCTCAATAGTTGCCACACTAATGCATACACCAGGCCAGTACTGACCTTTGACCTTTTGTTAACCCTCTGGAGTCTAAAGTCACTTTTGCCACATTTTTTGCTGATTTTTGGAGATTTTCTTTTATTTTCTAGAATTTTATAGAATGAAGTAGAAAATTGACAGCTTTATTATGATTTATTTATTTATTTTTCTTATAGATTGGATTTTTTTTTTTCCTTGAATGAAGAATTTTCTTGAAAAAAAAAATTTATTTGAGACTCCAAAGGCTTAAATAAGGAGATATCAACTAATCACATCATCCACCCGTCACAGGTTTGATGTTCAGTCCACGAAAGTATGATTTGATGTGTGGTTCTTTGCCGTCTAGAGCAACGTGAGACTGAAGGGGGGGGCCAGGCTGGGCGAGGGCCGGGTGGAGGTGCTGAAAGACAACGAGTGGGGGACGGTGTGTGACGANGGCCAGGCTGGGCGAGGGCCGGGTGGAGGTGCTGAAAGACAACGAGTGGGGGACGGTGTGTGACGACCGCTGGAACCTGCAGTCAGCCAGTGTCGTCTGCAGGGAGCTCGGCTTCGGCAGCGCAAAGGAGGCTCTCACCGGAGGCCGGATGGGACAAGGTGAGTTCATCAGCCACAAATTAAGCTCAAATCGATGCTTTAACTAATGGTTGCAAGTCAAATCTGGCTGTGCAAAGGCTTTGTTATGGAATCTTCTACTAGACAATTGAATTTGAATTTTTATTTTATTGTTGTGTCTTGCATATCAGTATGGCTGCATGGGTTTAAGACATCATTATTTCACATAAACCAGATCCAGTGTGGTACAAACTTTACAGATACAGTGGTACAAAAGAATTAAACTTCATTAAACATAAATAAATACATACATACATAAATAAGGATTCCTTATATGTTGTGGAGTAAAATCCATATCTGTACATCAAACAAGATCTCAGACATATTAAAGAAACGATCCATCTCGCCTTCTTTTCCAGGCCACGGAGACAAAATTAGCCAGAACTTAAAAACATTCAAATTAAATGACCGTTCCAATTTTTCATCGCCACTCCACCAAAATATTTCTGGATTTTGGTCAAATATTTCATTAAATATTGTTGGTCTTCTCCTAACTCACACAATCTGTCTAGACAAGTGATAATATTTATGGATAATTTATGATTAAAAATCCAACAAAAACTTATTTTATGACAATAGTAATTATGCAGTAAGAGCTTGAAATAGTTATTTCTGCACTTTTTTTTTTTTTTTTTTTTTTAGCCAAATCCCTCTAAGTTGAGCACTTAAGACAGCGTGTATGTATAACTCTTGGCACTTCAGTCATCAGCCATCTATATGCTGCCTGTCTTATCTCCACCTCTCATCTCTCCACCCAAACTCATAACCTGCTTCAAACAAATCCACGTTCCTGCACAGATTCCCCAATTTTAATAAGTAAAGGAATTCACCGAAGAAAGAAAGAAAAAGATAGTGACCCTCACAGTAAACAAACATGCATTTTCTGACCAAGACATCACATTAACAGGCAAGTCATCTGTTTGTGAATTCATCAAAAATGATTTATTTAACAGCGAGACGAGGCGTTGATGAATGAAAACACGTGTGAACGCAGATTAGATGGACTTTAGTCAAAATGGGGAAATAATCCTCCATTTTCTCATGTAGTTCTCTATGCATTATTAAATATATTTCCGCTGCCAGTATTTGTGATTCCTGAGCGTCAGGCAGGCAGATCTGAGAACAGAATACCATCTGTGTGACTCCAGCTACGATACGGACCATTTCCCTTGGAAATGATGCTGTTCCTTTAATAAGTTCAGCCATCTGGCTTCTACACGAGCTGCAGATCAGTCAGAATCAGTTTTTTCTGATCATTTTACAGTAGATCATCATTTTGCAGCTAAAAGGAGGTTTAAGATTTAATGATAAATTGATAAAAAAAGAAAAAAATAAGATGGTTAAACAGAATTTGACAAAATGTAATGCTGAGTTTTATTGTTTAATGCCAGCAGTGTTTGTCAGATGTGTAATATTTTTAAACTGACAGATTCCTTATTTTACACTAGTTACACACTCACACTTTTTAAGAAAGCATTTAGTTGGAGACAGAAATTTGTCAAAAAGCTGATTTGGACCAAATTCCTGGCTGAACTTTGCCTAAAAGCAGCTGTGATGGGAATCTTGAGGCTGAATGAAGTAGTATGTGTGTGTGTGTGTGTGTGTGTGTGTGTGTGTGNATCTTGAGGCTGAATGAAGTAGTATGTGTGTGTGTGTGTGTGTGTGTGTGTGTGTGTGAATTATGAATGAATTGTATGTATTAATTTTGTGTCCTGACCCTGTTTTGTTTGTACTGGTGTAACTTCAGTCACACATGGAAGCCTACAGGTCTCAGGTTTGAGCCTCACCAAAGTCACAGCGAACAGAATTCTTTTCATTTCTAAGAGTGCCAGCTCAGTACTGAAATATTTAATTTGTGTGTGTGTGTGTGTGTGTGTGTGTGTGTGTGTGTGTGTGTTCCTCATCATGGATTCTCTCCAAGAACATGGAGGTGTTTCGGTAAACTGTGTTGAGATTCCATCAATGGAGAAACAAGCAGCCTTTTAAAGGGAAACTCTCTGAAACGCTGGGTGGGGATGTCCATTCCTGTGTGTACGTGTGTGCGTGCATGCATGTGCGTGTGTGTGTACATAACGATGGCTACCGCAGAGGAAGTTGGCTGAGGAAGCTCGTGACTAAATCTCTTTGAGGGAGCAGCATACCTACTCTGTGCTCAGACGGATGTCAGACCTCACCTGGCTGCATTAGATCCAGAAACATTCCCAAACGTCACCAGAGCTGGAAACGTGTCCCGCTGAAGGAATTTCTTTCATGGAAATTACATAATACAACATTTCATGCTGCTGTGACTTTGATTATGGAGTGAGAGAGCTTAGCGGAGAGAACAGTGTGAATATAAAGCAGAGCGTCACTGACAGAGAATGTGTATGGAAGCAAAATAGCATCATAAAGATCTGAATTTAAATCAACACTGAATTTAAAGCCACAAATTCGGATCTCAAAATTCAAGTTGCGGATATTCAAAATGCAATATTCAGGTTGCTCAAATTCAGTTTAAAAAAAATTCAGATTGAAAAAATTCAGTTTGAAAAAATTCACATCAAAATTATTCAGACAGAAAAATATTCAGATCGAAAAAATTCAGGTTGCAAAAATTCAAGTAGAACATCCGGGCTACCAAGGATAGGCAATCAAATCACGCTGCAATCAAACCTACTTTTGGCCTATCAGCTTGCGTTCTGTCATAATTTCACAAGTAGAAGAAGAGCAAGAGGAAGTCCACGTTCATCGCATTTAGCATCAACCAGCGGCGGTGGAGGAAGCCAAACTCACAACATTAAGTTATAAGTCTTGTTTTTTCTGTCTGAATATTTTTGATGTGAATTTTTTCAAACTGACTTTTTTCAATCTGAAATTTTTTAAACTGAATTTGAGCAACCTGAATATTGCATTTTGAATATCCGCAACTTGACTTTTGAGATCTGAATTTGTGGCTTTAAATTCAGTGTTGATTTAAATTCATATCTTTATGATACTATTTTTCTTCCATAAACGTGCCTTAGATAAATAATGCTGCTGTGTATTAGATTCATGTCATTTTAAAGGCTAAACTGCTGTAAGTATGAAAACGTGACAAAATCAGCAAACATACAACATATCCTGGCCTTTTAGATGTACTTCTGTGTGCATTTGTGCAATTTTCTCTAGAATTATTACTAGTTAGTGACATTTACTTCTATAAATCTTTTATGTTTGCTGTTCTTTACACATGGTGTCAGGCAGATCTTTCCACAGTGGCTGAAGAACATTCAGATGTCAGAAAATCAAAGGAAAAGACGTTGCTGTTTTATCAGCTTATTGTTATTCAACTTATTTTTTTCATTATTGTTATTCTTTATTTTTAATTTAGAAATTTTTGATTTTTTAAAAAGTTTTATTTGACTTATTTTCAACTTTTATCAACATTTTATCAGCTACCTTGGTTATGGAAAACATTACTGGAGCAGAAAGGAAAGAGCAGTTTTCATTTATTTTCCCTTGTACAGGATTTTGATCGATCCAAGAACCTGAACCTGCTCTGACCTGAATTCTGTTTAATTAGCCAGAACCCTATTAAAACACATATTTCAATTTATAGTAACAATGACTTGCTATTTAAAAAACAAAAAAAAAAAAATTTAAAAATCTGCTGATTAATTAGCCTATAAGCAGGAGGTCGAGAACAGCTTATAATTTAACTTCAGCTAAACTAATGTTAAAGTTTAACTTTAATATTTAGAACATCCAGTTGTACAAAAACTGAAATTATTCAGAATAACAATAATCAATGTAGTGCTCAGATTTAGAATAAAGAATGTCCTGACAAATGAAAGCAGACCTGCTTCAGTCTCAAAGGGGATTGAAAGATATTATTATTGTATTTCATTTGATCCCCATTAATTGATGCCTCTGCAACAACTATTCTTTCTGAGATCCACTTAATCATAACAAAATCACACATGTAGCTAAAAAAACGTATTAATCTACATTACCTAAAATAATAAATTACAGCCCCAACTGGCCTAAACACATCGGTTTGAGTTTTACCAAATCCAGCTAAGCAGTTATTTCAGACTTTCCATAAATAAAGTTTGTCCTCTCTAACCTCTATGATGCTTTCTTTCTGTCTGCCTGTCTGTCTGTCTGTCTTTCTGTCTGTCTGTCTGTCTGTCTGCCTGCCTGTCTGTCTGTCTGTCTGTCTGTCTGTCTGTCTGCCTGCCTGCCTGTCTGTCTGTCTGTCTGTGCAGGAATGGGTCCAATCTACATGAACGAGGTGAAGTGTGTAGGTCAGGAGAAGTCCATCTGGAATTGTCCCTTTAAAAACATCACAGCAGAGGACTGTCAGCACATGGAGGACGCCGCTGTCCGCTGCAACGTGCCCTACATGGCCCTCGAGAACTCGGTCAGACCTGAACCTGCTTACTAAAATATTAAATTCAATTATTTTAACTCTCTGAAAAGTTAGATTATTCATACTGAATTTCCTGTTTTGTCTCTGTTTAGAATGATCAACATGTAGCATAGCTAAACATAAAGATGTTTAATGTTGGTATTATTGGCTTAATCCCTGCATAACTACTCCTTCATTTCCTTGTTTGCTGCTCTAACATTTTCTTCTCTTATTGTAGACAAATCTCACATATTAACTCTTAACCGATAATTCTTTTAGACAAACACCTTTATATCACGGCTGTCATGAAAAAAAAATATGAGTACTAAAATTGGTCTTTTGTTCAAAACCATCTCAAACTTGATTTTATTGTTTCAAAAACACGTCACTAAAATTGTTTTTGGTTTTGCAGATACTTTTTCCTGGCAGCAATGATTCGCCTTTAACAAAGAGTATTCCTGGTAGTATTTTACCAGATTATACTCTTCTGTGTCTCCTATAGATGCACACAGAGCAGACAGGCTTTGTGGGATAAAAACTCCAGCAAGGAGAAACATTTAGTTTCCAATCAAAGTTTACTGCCAGTCAATTAAATCTTATAATCAACACTGATGTTTTGTTATGTTTTACCCATGTAATGATTTTTAATTTGACAGTATCAGCAGATGTAAATAGAGTTTATCCCACAAGTACCTGCAGGGCTCCTGTGAATCTCTGCTCTGCTTTGCGCCTCTTAAACCCTTTGGCCCCTCGCAGATCCGGATCACGGGAGGACGGACCCGTTACGAGGGCCGGGTGGAGGTACTGACCTCAGTCTCTAACGGGACGCAGAGCTGGGGTCTGATCTGTGGAGAGAACTGGACCACCAAGGAAGCCATGGTGGCCTGCAGGCAGCTGGGCTTAGGCTACGCTAACCAGGGCGCGCAAGTAGGTTATTAACCACACTGAGGGCAACTTTCAGTCTTTCAGCAAGACGTTGCCTTTTGGTATATTTGACATATGCAAATATAATGTACTGTCATGTGCTGTACACTCACTGGCTGGCTGGTTTATTAGAAAATTGTGTTGGATTTATCTTTGCTCTCAGGGGAGTTATTTCATAAAAATGTGGACTAAAAACTGGCCACTGATTGTACGTACAAATATGTTCATATATGTTCAAATATATAAATATCAAACTAATATATTGGGAGATTTTTTTTTATTATTATATTTGAACATGCATGTTCATATGTGCATTGACATATGAAACTACATTATAATTTCCATATGGCGTGGATGTTTTCCAACATGGAAGGACGAGATTCAGGTTTGGTCTCCTCCATGTGAATGCGCTCGCCACACGTGAAGCCTCTAATCAAATCAAAGCCTCTGACTGCCAAGCCAAGCGTGCCTCATCCGCAAACCATGCTGACGTCTTCTCGCCTAAAAAAAGACTAACCCCCTCCTTCTTCAACAACAAACTCATCTCTGCCCCAAACTCTGAATAAAGCCGTTCAGCCCAGACAGGTCAGAGACAGGACAGGAAGTGTGTGTGTGTCCCCTTCACTGACTTCCAGCAGGACATTTCTGCAGATCCGGATAGTGGGCGGCCGGAGCAATTATGAGGGCCGAGTGGAGGTTCAGGTTGGGTCCAAGTGGGGCACAGTGTGCAGCACAGGCTGGACCACAAAGGAAGCCATGGTGGTTTGCAGGCAGCTAGGGCTGGGCTACTCCATGCATGCCATCACCGTAAGTAGGACCGAAGACATAACTGAAGAGCTTTGTTCTGAAGTTTGATGTCCGACTTTGGAGAAAGTGACATAAACTGGTTAGATTAGTGCTTTAAAATGAATTATAACACAAATTTGAAACATAAATATTGGTTTCTCCACAGTTGCATTAACAGAGCAGATTGCAGTGAAGCTAAATAATGTCTTTTGGTATATTTAACACACACACACACACACGAAACAAGTTTTTATGCTGCAAATTCTGGAAATCTATGAAATTGCTAATTGACGTGGTTGTGAATGTAGCATATTTTGGAAAAGTAGGCACATAAAAAAGTTAAAATATGATTCTTAAAGACAAAAACACTGCTAGAAGACACCGGACATCACATATTAATGATACAGTATAATGCAGGAGTGGGATTTTCCTTGTATCCCTTACAAAATCTACCATTTAGGAACTCTTCTGATATATAAAATACATAAATAAAGAAAGATAATGTTTACAAATCTAATAGCCAGTAGACTATGATTAATTTTACAGTGGCTTGGAATTGATATCCCTCCTTTAAGTACACGGTTAGTAAATCAGTCTGAGTTTGAACAAAGTTATTACTCTCTGGTGATCATAAACTCTCCATCACACGGCGTCCTCAGCAGCTGCCAGCATGACTCACCAACATCTGGTTTCTCTGCAGCTCCGTTTGTGAACTCTTTGCATGTCTCTTTGCACATCTCCGTTTATGTTGCCGTCCTAAGGAAACGTGGTACTGGGACAGCAGCAACGTGACGGAGATGGTGATGAGCGGCGTGAAGTGCACGGGGAGCGAGATGTCTCTGAGCCAGTGCCAGCATCACAAAACCGTCAGCTGCCAGAGAGCAGCAGCAAAGTTTGCAGCCGGAGTCATCTGCTCTGAGAGTGAGTGTTGCAGCTCATTTTCTCATAAACGCCAGAAAACGTAAGGACTCTGCTCTTTTTGTAATGAAATCGTGGCGTTCCATTCCTTCATTGCAAAAGAAGAAAGAAAAAATCCTGTTCTGTTGAGACGATGAAGGCAGTGAATATAATAAGAGAGGACAATGCAATCACCATATTCCTGTTTTATTCATAATAAGAAGGTTAAAGATGACATTTCTTGATTTAAGAGAGACGTAAGAGAGACCAGGTGATTGTAACAGAAAATCCTAAAAATGAAATGCAAAATTACTACTGAAGACATATTTCCATCCTGATAAATGGTTACAAGATTTCTCATGTCATTACAATATTTTACAACTATTAATAATTTCTTTGTGAAGCGCATTATATTTTACAGTGATGGAGTGATAATATTTACTAATAACTTAATAACCATGAGGAATTAGGAAGGCAATAAATTATATTATCATTATCATTCAAAACTGCCATTAAATCACCAGTTAAAACTCAGGCGATTTATAACAATGTCAGGTTTTATTACTTTGGATTTAGACGTATAATTGATGATATTCTGACTCGACTTTATCCAGCAGGTTTTATGTCAGTTGCTCCTCAGGTCACATCGGTGGAAAAATCAGATCTGAGCTGCAGAGATGTTAAAAATGCAGCAGCTGCAAATCAGAAAACACCTCTGATGTGGCGTTTATTAACATGTAAAATGTTACCTGCAGTCATAATCCGCTCTGTATTCAGTTTGTATGAATACAGAGTTTGTGCTGCAGTGTCAGTATGAGCTGCAAAACTCCTAACCCTGACCCTCATTCTGATTGCGTGCACAGCGGCCTCTGACCTCGTCCTGAACGCCCCTCTGGTCCAGCAGACGGTTTACATCGAGGACCGGCCTCTGCACATGCTTTACTGCGCCGCCGAGGAGGAATGCCTGTCAAAATCTGCTGCCAAGGCCAACTGGCCCTACGGACACCGACGCCTCCTTCGCTTCTCCTCCCAGATCCACAACATCGGCCGGGCGGACTTCAGGCCAAAGGCAGGCCGACACTCCTGGGTCTGGCACGCCTGCCATGGGTACGCCAAAATATGGAAGCAGCTCTGCTTCATAAGCCAAACTAAAAGCTGGAGAAGGAGCTCAAAATCTAAACAAATACTAACCAACAAGATTATTTTGGTTTATTAGACATGTTTGCAGAATTAAATCTTCAGTCTGACTGATGCACACAGTCTAAGAGGACAATGCAATCACCATATTCCTGTTTCATGCGTAATAAGAAGATTAAAGGACCATACTGGCCATTTTGCATGTTTGAGCCTAATATATTCAATTTTCATACATGTTACGTTACTGACAATCATTTCCCAAAGGATAAAACCGTATTTCAGCTTTCCTGATATTTTGCAAAATCTCTTAATTTTTCAAAATCAAATATTCAAGTGATACACCCACCTTAAAAATCCATGTTTCGCCTGCTAATAGTTATGCAAAATTATGAAGAAATGGGGTGGTTTAAATTTTTCCATAAACACAGGTCTTCTTTTGGGACTATATTCCCCGGTGGAGGCATACATTCACTCCACGCTTTTTATTGCACTTAAA
>VXCM01000488.1:169645-202492 GCA_014773175.1 Lucifuga dentata | reverse complement strand
AAAAAAAACCTGAATACACGTCTTGTTCACGATGATGGATTACCTATCCCAAGAACGTTTCAAATATCAACAAGTTGATTTTAATAGCATATCAGAATGAACTGAAACCAATGGCGATCTGGAAAGTAGGAAAAACATTTTTAATTCACTCCAGTAGTATGCTTTAGGAAATGATTGTCAATAACGTAACATGTATGAAAATTGAATATATTAGGCTCAAACATGCATGATCACCGGTATGGTCCTTTAAAGATGACATTTCTTGATTTAAAAGAGACGTAAGAGAGACCAGGTGATTGTAACAGAAAATCCTAAAGATGAAAATGCAAAATTAATACTGAACCTGAAATCCTGTAACCATTCTGTTAAATAGTTACAGGATTTCTCATGTCATTACAAAATTCCTCTTAGCCTTATTACTGACAGATTTATTTCCAGAGCAAGAGGATACATACTGTTTAGAAAGTGTGAAAAATCTGCAGCAGTGGTTATTCACTCACCTGCCAGGTGTTGAGGCCTACTTATTATAACAGTCATATCACCTTTATTCAATGTGTAAAATGTTGCTTTTCCAATCTCCTTCATAAATCTCCTTCCATCTGTGAGTCAGCTGATAAAGAAGAAACTCAGTCTATTGGGAAGAAAAGAGTATCTTCATCATTTTTAGCTCCTCCCACAGCGCAGACGTGATAACAGAGTAGAAATAAGCTTTTCTGACTGATTGAAGATTCAGACGGCTCCCTTTGTCAAATCAAAAGTTGATTTCTAACAGCCTTGTACCTATAGCTACGATGTATTAGGGCCATATGAAGGGAAAAAAAAGGGGGGGGCATTATTTCATGTTTTTAAACGCGCAAATTTTTAAACTCAAAAAAATAATAGGGAGAATCACCGCCTTACATTGTGACTATGTCTGCAGTAATGACCTTATTAAATTATACCTTATTCAATTTGGAGTTTTTAAAACTCAGAAAAATAAGGAGAAATGGGGAATCGGAATTAACAGTCTCACGTTGTGACTATGCCTGCACGTTACCTGATTAAATTATACTTTTCCATTGGATTTAACAGTAAATAAATACTTGTGCTTTTAGTGCAATATCATGCATTATCATAACTTTTAAAACTGGCAAATCACATTATAACTATGTCTTCAGTACATAACCTTATTAAATTACACGTTTCCATTGGGTTTAGCAATAAAGAAAATTTGTGCTTTTAGCGCAAAATCATCTAATTATCATACACATGGACTTTTAAAACATATGGCATAAGGACATGGACTTTTTTTTTTTTGAGTTTTTAAACTGGCAAAATTTTTTTACGAGTTTTTAAAAACTCAAAATAATGCCCCCTCGTTTTTTTTCCCCCTTCATATGGCCCTAATACGGCGTCATATATAGCAGATTCAGAAAAAAAAAAAAGAAAATGTGACTGTACATTTTTGAAGCAACAAGCTTCAATCAAGAATCAATCAAATCTGTTAAGAATCGATTAGAATGTTAAATCCAAGAAATATATTAAACAGCTAAAGAAGATTACAATCTCAAAGCTGCTTCTTAAGGATTTTATTTTATGGTGTAAAGATTTTGGAACCAAGCATTTCGTCGTTCTCTGTGTGTTTCCAGCCACTACCACAGCATGGACATCTTCACTCACTATGATCTGCTGAATTCCAACGGCAGCAAAGTGGCAGAGGGACACAAAGCCAGTTTCTGCCTGGAGGACACAGACTGCCAGGAGGGTGAGCGTGACGCTGCCGAAGCCTTTTAATACGACGTCTCTTTCTGCTTTCAGATGGCTGGAATCTGCCATGTTACTCTGTGTGATATGTGACATGTGACATGATATGTGCAACATGAATACTGTGCGATATGTGACAGAATTTGGATCGTCAAACAAACAAAAGCTGGTGAAAACACAGAGTCCTTGGTGGAGGTATTAGTCTCACTCCACTTGTGGATTTTTCCACTTTTATAAAGGAAATCTGATGTTTTTGATTCGTTAACAGACACATTAATATGATGACATGGAGATTTTTGCAGTGTATTTTCAGTTGTAAATAGTCCAAACTCTGGCTTTTACATTTGGCTTTCCTGAGATAAAAGTTGTATTTCTACATTTCAGCATCAGCAGCAGCTAAAAGTGGAACTGTCAGAATGCCTGTGATTTCTAACAAAATTACATCTATCTAGTGCAACAAATAGATGAAAAAAATATTGATATAAAGACTTAAAGGACCATACCATCCATTTTGCATGTTTAGCCTAATATATTCAGTTTTCATAAATGTTACTGACAATCATTTCCCAAAGGATAAAATCAAATTTCAGCTTTCCTGATATTTTGCAAAATCTCTTAATCTTTCTAAATCAAATATTCAAGCGATACACCCACCTTAAAAATCCATGTTTCTTCTTCTAATAGTTACGCAGCCTTATGAAGTCACGGTCCTTTAAATTTTTCAACAAACACAGGTCTTCTTTTGGGACTATATTNGCCTTATGAAGTCACGGTCCTTTAAATTTTTCAACAAACACAGGTCTTCTTTTGGGACTATATTCCCTGGTGGAGAAATACATTCACTATTTATTGCGCTTAAACACTAAAATTATGCAATTTCTAAAAAAAAAAAAAGAAGCTGAATACACGTCTTGTTGATGATGGATTACCTATCCCAAGAACTTTTCAAGTCTCAACAAGTTGATTTTAATAGCGTACCAGAATGAACTGAAACCAATGGAGGTCTGGAAGGTAGGAAAAACATTTTTAATTCACCGTTCCAGTAGTATGCTTTGGGAAATGATTGTCAGTAATGTTACATGTATGAAAACTGAATATATTAGGCTCAAACATGCAAAATGGGTGGTATGGTCCTTTAAGTTGTTTGGATACATTTTGGGCCACATTCAAATATGTAAATAAATCTGATATGTATCTGATATGTCATCTAAACACACAGATAAGACTTTCCTTGCTATTCCAATTAGCATATCATAAAATCATAAAAATGGCCACTCATCTACTTTGTCTACAAATGAATAAAGCAATAGGGATCGCCACCTTAAAACATAATTTGTAAGTATTAGCTTGAATAAATATTTGTCTTATTTATGTCTATTGTGACTTTTGTTTGTTTGTTTGTTTGTTTTTACTTCCTTCTCCTGAATGATTTATGCCATCCAGGTGTTTCCAAGAGGTATGAATGTGCCAACTTTGGTGATCAGGGCATCACTGTGGGCTGCTGGGATTTGTACCGTCACGACATCGACTGTCAGTGGATCGACATCACAGACGTCAAGCCTGGAAACTACATTCTGCAGGTGAGCAGAACCATTCTAACGCTCTGGAGTCACAAATATTTTTCCAGAAAATTCTTCATTTTTGAAAACAAAAAACCCAATCTGAAAGAATTGAGGAAAAACAAAAAAGAGGCTAAAATAAATGATAAAAGTTGTTATTTTTCTACTTGATGCTAGAATGTTCTGGAAAATGAAGGAAAGTCTCCAAAAATCATCAAACAATGCATCAATCTGACTTTCTACTGCAGAGAGTTAATGTAGCAGTGGAAAACTCAGCAGACTCGGCCAGTTCTACATATCTTTTGCCAGATTCATTATATGTAATAAAATCTTGCTGAGACAGACTGAAAAACACATCAGTGTGTGTGTGTGTGTGTGTGTGTGTGTGTGTGTGTGTGTGTCTGGATTTGCAAATAAATGAAAATGAAGTCAAGATGGTCCAGTCCCAACATCTGTGATAAATTCAGGCAAACTGTCAAAAATGACACAGTTTAGGCTCAGTGGTTAGTTCATGTATTGTACTGTATGCAGAGAAAAAGTGCTGAAATAAAATCTAAATCCACCATGATGATGGAAGTTTAAAGGACCATACCAACCATTTTGCATGTTTGAGCCTAATATATTCAGTTTTCATTCATGTAACCTTACTGACAATCATTTCCCAAAGGATAAAACCGTATTTCAGCTTTCCTGATATTTTGCAAAATCTCTTAATCTTTCAAAATCAAATATTCAAGTGATACACCCACCTTAAAAATCCATGTTTCTCCTGCTAATAGTTACACAGCCTTATGAAGTCACGGTCCTTTAAATTTTTCCATAAACGCAGGTCTTCTTTTGGGACTATATTCCCCGGTGGAGGCATACATTCACTCCACGCTTTTTATTGAGCTTAAACACTAAAATTACATAACTTCTAAAAAAAACCTGAATACACGTCTTGTTGGTGATGATGGATTACCTATCCCAAGAACGTTTCAAGTATCAACAAGTTGATTTTAATAGCAGAATGAACTGAAACCAATGGAGGTCTGGAAGGTAGGAAAAACATTTTTAATTCACCGTTTCAGTCTTTGGGAAATGATTGTAGTATGGTCCTTTAATTGTGAAATGGTCCTTTAATGTTTGTTGTGCAAATCAGATTACTGCAAATAACAGCTGAAGTTTGATTTGTGCTGCATGTCGTTAATGTTAAAGTCATCTTTTTGTTTTGTTTCTCGCCCCTTCAGGTTGTAATAAATCCAAATTATGAAGTGGCTGAGAGCGACTTCACCAATAACGCCATGAAATGCAACTGCAAATATGACGGACACCGTGTCTGGCTCCATAACTGCCACATTGGTAAAACACGGAAGCAGCAGATCTTAATGTCACTTTGTCCTCATTTGGACTTCACCTGACTCCTTGTCCGAATGTGTTTGAATCTGCAGGCGACGCCTTCAGCGAGGAGGCGGAGAGGAGGTTCGAGAAATACCCCGGACAGCTGAACAACCAGATTTCATAATCAACAGTCCTTTCACAACACGAAAACCAAACTGGGTGTCATATGTAAAAAGAACACACCCCACCAGCTCAAAAATGTGAGACACAACTCCTCACCCTCGTGTTCAGGTATTAAAATGTGTCCCCACCTGACGTCCCATCTGATTGTCCCGTTTGATGCATCAGTTGCAAAAGGAGCCAGCAGTATCATTCCGTGTTATGTCTGAGTTAATTTACTTGAATATTCAAGTGATAATCTAAACTTTTTTTTCTGTCTAATGTGATTTTTATGCAATATTTTTTATCACAGAATGGAATTTTAAAGTCTGTATATGACTAACCAAGCTATTGAATATTTTTTTATTTTGAATTATGAATGATTATTGTTAGTTTCTTTTTTTTTATAATCAGATTTGATTTTACGTGGAGAAAACAGGTTTAGAGGACCTGAAATGTTGACCTTTGGTAACATATTAAAAACTACATCAGCGGGAACAGCCATATTTTTGGATGCAGCCCTCTGAAAGTCAAATCATTACACCTTGCTTTAAAATGCCATTCAGATGGTCTGACTCACATTCTGATGGGATCTCAGTTATAACCAGGTGTGTGTGTGAGTGTGTGTGTGTGCATTCCATACAGCTGCAACACTTTTGGGAGATACAATCTGCCCGCAAGTTTAAAACATCACCTCACGGCCTCGTTTCAGGTATTTTGAAATGAGAGTTGCGATTTGCCATAAATTGGAATCTACATCCCAAAATTATTGTTTTGGTTTTTTTTTTAATGGAGGAAATTCAAGCTTAAAGGACCATACCGTCCATTTTCCATGTTTGAGCCGAATATATTCAATTTTCAAACACGTTAGGTACTGACAATCATTTCCCAAAGATTGGAACGGTGAATTAAAAATGTTTTTCCTACCTTCCAGACTGCCACTGGTTTCAGTTCAATCTGGTACGCTATTAAAATCAACTTGTTGATACATGAAATGTTCTTGGGATAGGTAATCCATCATCNTCTGGTACGCTATTAAAATCAACTTGTTGATACATGAAATGTTCTTGGGATAGGTAATCCATCATCGCCAACAAGACGTGTATTCAGGTTTTGTTTGAAGTTATGTAATTTTAGCGTTTAAGCGGAATAAAAAGCGTGGAGTGAATGTATGCCTCCACCAGGGAATATAGTCCCAAAAGAAGACCTGTGTTTATCAAAAAATTTAAACGACCATGGATTCATAAGGCTGCGTAAACTATTAGCAGGTGAAATATAGATTTTTAAGGTGGGTGTATCGCTTGAATATTTGATTTAGAAAGATTAATAGATTTTGCAAAATATCAAGAAAGCTGAAATACGGTTTTATCCTTTGGGAAATGATTGTCAGTAACGTTACATGTATTAAAATTGAATTTATTAGGCTCAAACATGTAAAATGGCCAGTATGGTCCTTTAATAGCATGATGACCTGCCTAATGAGATCCAATCACAATTCAGGCAGATAACATGAATGCTTTTTAATGTAAGGTGTAAACGGTGTCTTACTGTTGAGTTTAAATTCGTCTGTCCTTATGCCAGGATGCTGGAAGTGCCTTTGAGCCAAACACTGAAAACCCCAAACCTGAATAAATCACTCTGGATTCGAATGTTAGCTGAGTGGATCAACTCTAAACGCTTTAGGAAGGTTTTCACATTGCTGTTGTGATTTCTGCCATCTTTTTCACAGAAATGAATTTGGACCACATTCCTCCACTCACGGTTATTTCATGAATGTATTTATTGCCTCTATCAATTAGCTCGACAGTTTTGTCAAAAACCGTCGATTCATCAGCAATATTTTCAGTGTGAAGTGCTTTAGAGTCAGTTTGGAGCCATTTGTGGCCTTAGTGTTTAGATTTGTGATAGTCTTCTAGGGCAAAGACATAGGCATGACTGGGTAAACGACAAAAACTACAATTATCATGAAAGATCACTGTATGTCCATCTACTCACACCCACTGCGCCAAATAAAAATGGAGAGATATGTGCTATATCTAAGACTTATTTCATTTAAAAATACCTGAAAATACCTGTTTAGTAAAAAAAAAAAAAAAAAAAAAAAAATCTGAATTATGTCACATTTTAATGTTTCACGTTAAAATGTGATATAATTATTATATAGATTAATGACTTTTAGCATATTCTGCTTCCCTTTCAGCTTTCTATGTCCAGTCTTTAGGGCAATTCATATATTATCCAAAAACATAACTGCCTAAAAGTGCAGCATCTCATAGTAGGTAGCAGAATATTGCAATTTTCTTTCTAGTGGTGTTTTCTTGTTGTTGCTTAAACTTTGTCACCTTTTGACTGAAGAATTCTGATATTAATCTGACTAGCAGCTATTTGCAGTCGTTTGGACTTCGGTCTAACACTGATAGAAAAATGAGTGGATTTCATGGGATTATCTCTATTTTGTATGAGTTGATAGAGATTCCATTTTAATTGAGAAATGATTTTTTTTGGTTATGCTTGGTAGACTCTGAGTGTTGAGAAGTCACCAGTTGTGTGAGTTCACACTCTTAATCTGCTCAGTTGTATTACTGCTAATCTCAACCTTTGCTGCCATAGTTGAATAATCCCATTAACCCCAGTAGCCAATCGCATTAACCAGTCTCTTCACGTCATGATATCTATGAAGCCAACACTCTACAGCAGCATTTGGACAGGTGAAAATTATTTCTGCTGATTTTTAAAATGTATTACATTCACAAAGAGATGAAGATGAGCAGGAGGCTAATTGGAAAGTAAATTTGTTCAAAAGATTATCTCCATTTTCTGGAGTTGAAGGTGTGCGTGTCCCTCCTCTCCTCCTGATGCTGCCTGACCCACTCTGAGATCTTCACCACTGATCTTCATCATCATCACCTCAACCTGCACGCCTGGCATGACAGCAGAGGATTACAGTGGTTCAGCAGCACGTTGTCATGCATGAGATGCTTAATACCTGACAGTAACACACATGCTGCCTCCTAGAGGGCAACATCTGTCACTGCAGGAACAAAGCAGCAACACTGGTTTGCAAAGATGTTTTTCTCTCCTCAATTTTCTTTTTCTGTTAACGATAGTCTGGATGAATAGCTACTTCTTTTTTCTTTTTTACACTAATTCCCACAATTTTATTCAATATTATAAAATAATCTCTTAATGTCTTCTTTGACAGTTTCCATGTAGTTCATCCCATAGTGTTGTTATAGTTAATTTTTTTTCCTGGGGGGATTATTGCTATTTTTCATCTTTATCAAAGAACTCAGATTAATGTAAGAGAAACATCAATAATACATTATTTTACTTTGCATACATTATATATTGGACAGACAGCAATTGTCAAAAGCATAAATTGAAGACAAAAGCTGTTGTAACAAACATGACAAATAAAAGCAATATAGCCTCATGGTTAAACTGCCCATCCCATAATAAAGGTCACAGAACAATTTTCCCATTTTGTCCAAAGACAAAGTGACTCCAAGGTGAAATGATTTCCCTGTGATGGAATGACAGATTTGTATTTTTAACAAAGTATTCATGAATAAGTGAAAACTTGGGGTTCCATCAAAATCCCAATATACTATAAAACAATAAGTGGAGCTTCAATCAATCTTCGATCCATATGCTGATGAAGTGTCTTCACTCTAAAATATTTCTTATTCCTTGGGTGATCAGACTGAATCCAGATCAGATTCTGACTGAAGGAAGGAATTTTATTTGGATGAGTGTGTCGTGTCTCTCGTCTGGCGTGTTTACCTCCTGAAACACACACACCGGTCGATTTGCCGTTTCACTGCAGCAATGTCTGTTTAACAACTCTCCCTTCTTTGTCGATGGCAAAGTTGTAACTCTTTGGATTGTCCAGAGCCTCTTCGATACGTTGATCCAAGTTCTCCAGGGTGATGAAGTTCTTTGCTTCTTCCTGCAAGAAAGTGAAAGGTGACAGTTTAACAGCTGAACTGCTTGAGGTCGGAAAAGGTCAAACCGAGCCAAAGATCTCCTGTTCCAAGAAGCAGGATGGTAGATTAATGCCAGAGGTTGAAATTTTCCCATGTTTCCAGCCCACCTGCTTCAATTTCAAAATGCTCCAGTTTCTTTCTCTTGTAGTCTCGTGCTTTTAGTTTTGTGAAAAAGAAATTTAATTTAACAGCATACCTGCAACTGCAAAATTTCTCTCTCTTTTTCTTTAATGAATTCTTGCTGTGCTTGTTCTCGTTGAATGGCGTCTTCTGTCTTCTTGCGTTCAGCATACTCCTTTTCTCTCTGGAATCTCGTTAGTCTAACGATGAGGAGGAGAAACTGAGTAATCTGCATCACATTTGATGCAGCTAAAGCATTTTAATGACAGAGATGAATTTAAGAGAGAACCAAGAGCAGTCAGGGTACAACTGACAGAGAGAAAAAACAAAGACACCGATAATGCACACAGAATGTGATTGTACTGTTGAAAAGCAATGAGGAAAAAAATTTAAATTTTTTAAATATGAATTTCTCCTTACCTGAGATTGAGGATGCGCTGGTTCTCCTGGTCATTCCAGGCCATGAGGGAGCGATGCTCCTCCGCCTCCTGCCTCGCCCTTTCCTCTGCCAGGGAGCCCGTCTCCTCCTCGTACCGCTTTCGAAGCATCTCCTCCTTAAACTCCATACTGACACATGGAGCAGAGCATTTCACAATAATTTCACAATAATTGTTCAGGGATTTAAAAAAAAATGCCAACTTGTTTAAAGCTAAAAGAATAAACCGTTATTAATAATTCATCATTTAACTTGTTAAGGACTATTCAACACACATATATCAGGATATGAACTCTGGAGTATTTAGGGGACATTTTTTAAATTTGTCATGCACAGGTGTGACTAATAACATAATAATGGATGTATTACCATCTAGGTGACCTTGTACTGTTCATAATGGCTCAACCAAATAGAATGTAGCCATAATTAATTTAATTAGTTACACCTGTTCTATTGTTAGGGAGTCGTTTTGGTACAATATTCGTACAGGATTAGAGATTATGCTTCTTTTGGGGTTTAGCTGGATGTAAATATCGAATAATACTTATTAGAAGCCAAATATGTCAACAGAATTATTTTTAGGAGGTAAATTCGTCAGTTTAGAGGACAGGAATTTCGGGAAAACGCTTGCTAGTGTAACCCTGACTTTTAGGTGATCCAGTCTTTTCTGGGCTGTAGGCAAACACGGGTTACAGTTTCAAATAGAGTTTCTCAATATTTTATTCTAGCCAAGTCGGCAACAACAGCGAAAACGTGAACGTAACTCAGTTCTCACGGCCTCTCTCTTTCTCACTTGCGTCACTCTTAAAAACTCTCCTCCGGAAACACAGGTAGGAACTCTCATTACAAGCAGAACTCAATATACCAATGATAATGACATAATCTAATAACGACAATAATATATATAATATAATAATGATAATAACAATACTCATGCACAGTATAACTAGTTACAAATCATAATTAATTAAACCAACTTCAATAAATACAAGACCCCAAAAATATATATATAACCACCCAAACTATGGTTACACTAGCAAGGAGCGACATATTTGGGACTAACAGCATCAGGGAACAGAATTACTCACAACACGTGACCTTAACGCTAATGACACACATTTCAATTCCTAACACCAGGCGCGTTCACGTACCGGAGTGCCCTCATGATAAGCTTGTACTCCGTGTATCTCTCCCTCAGGACAACCATCTCCACTGGATCCACGGGGGGAGGAACTTTAATTCGGCCCTCTTTGGACTTGGCCTTCGGGTCGGTTCGGGACTTTCGCCCGCGGACAGTCTCCACCAGCACGGCGCTCCTGGGTGCGAGGAGCCGGGCCGCCTGCACGCTCCTTCCTCCAAAAACCTGGAACATAACGGCGCCGAAAGCCAGTAAAAGTAGGAGATGTAACTGTTAATCAAAACTCACGCACGGTTTGCATTAGAGTTAGAAGATAAAGTGCAACAGTAACATTGAAGCAGAAATGTTATCGACACAAGACGGCGGCCATGCTGGTGACCTCTGACCGACAGGAAGTGATTAAGTAATGTAGCTGGCTCTACTGCCATCTGCTGGTTGAAGGGTAGTATCGCATTTCGTTATGTTTCTTTTTTTATGCTAGCTAGCAAACAACATCAACAACAATTACTCTAATACATGTTTCATAATGAGCTAAATGTATTTGTTAAGCAAAACTGTGTGAGATAGAATGCTTTATTTAGATTATTTCCACAAAGGAAAAACATCAATTTTAATTGTGCAGGATAGATGTTTGATGCTGCATAGTACAGATAACAGTACAGACCTGCAATTAAAGTTTTAGAAAACAATTGCAATTCAAATTGCTGTTACAATATGTCAGGGAAAATGTATTGGATATTTTAACAACAGAGACCCTCTGTCTGTTGGAACTGAAGTCCCAAAAGAGAGGATGAATAAAGTTACAGGTAGCTACAGATTAATAAAGCTAACTTTATATTCAGAAACAAGTCATGGCTGCCTTCATAGCAGCTCTGCGTCTTTCTGTTAACTAAAGGTAAATGTCTCCCTCTGTCTTTAACAGAAATATACCCTGAGGCTGCCAGAGTTCTAACTTTGTTCTCCTTATATAGTGGTTAAAAAATACAGTGCATCTAAAAACTCCTTCATGTTTTGTGTATTTCCTCAGGATGTGACTGATTCTCCTGCTGAAGCAAGGCATCAACACGTTACAGCTGCAGTTTTGCCTGGAAGATGGAATCATGGGAAACGGTGCAGTGCCACTGTGTGTTCGCCTGACATTGAGAGCTGCAAGTAAAAAGAGAGAAGCTGCAAGAAGTCGTGATGTACGCTGAAACCATGAAATTATCTTTTAAAAACATATCTAAACTGTTCCAGACGTCCAGACTAAAATAAGGCTACAACTGATGTCTGATCTCTGTTGAAGACTGGTCTTTGACTGGTCTAAATATAGCACATTGCCAAAAAAGAAAAGAAAAAAAGCTACAGTACATAACAGCTAATGGCAGAGAAATCTTTGACAGCATTAGCACTAAGTGTTGTGTTTATCCTGCTCATGCCTCCAATAGCTGTAAAAAGGTCAGCAAATGAAAACACATGGGCACTGATTTGCAGGTCAGTTATATATTTATTCAGCCTGTTGCCGGCTCCTACAGGCGCACCGAGCATCATGGTGCAGACTTTCTAGTAGTTTCACAGGTGTAAATCACAATTTGGATCTAAGATCAGCACAGAAACAACAAACAGCTCTGCAGTTATCGTTCAGTTTCATTATTTAGCTTCACAGTCACAGAACAGAAATTTCTAATGCAGATAGGCCGACAGATAACACTGCATGATTATAAGAAGAAACCAGTAACAATTAATCTTCCTTGGCATTTACAGATCTAGAAATTTATACAACAAAAGACACTTTTATTAAAAATTTAGACAAACAACCAGCCAAATAGAAAGAATCCAAACGTACTCTGGTAAGTCAACCAGTCGCAACTTGTGGTAGTAATGTACATGCAAATGCCAAGGAAGAATAACTAAAAAAAAAAGAGAAAATGGTTCTACAATATAATGAAACTAAATTTTTAAGGTTACTGGTTCACAGAGTACTACTAAAGAACCAGGGGTGCAGGACAATAATCAGTTGGTGGAGTTCCCAATCAGTAATATGCAGGTTTCTTACATCAGTTCAAACAGATAAAGTCCAAGCATCAAAAGATTAAAGGAATTTTCGTCCTCCTTCACAAACAGTTGGTCAAGTGTTTGCACAAGGAGGGTCAGCAGAGTCAAATGCTAATCCTGCTGCTTGGACCTGAACACGCATGACAGAGAGGAACTCGGCCAAAAGAATATTGCAGTCCGGCGTAGCTTTGTAACTAATGCAGTGCAGCCACTCAGCATCTGGTGTCAGAATGTGTGTAGAAGAAGGGGGACTTCCTGTTGGACCTCTTGTAGAACACAAGGGCGCATCTGTCTTGGGAAGGATGAGCTTTTTTGTTTGTGATTTGGGCCAGGAGAGGTAAAGAAAGATGAGAGAGGGTAGTATAGGAGGGAGAAAGATGAGACGAGAGGAATCGGAGGAGATGAGCGGGTCGGGGTGAGGCGGGTTGATATGCCAGACTGGTGGCATTTAGAATTTAGCGCTCAGTTTATGGCGGGAAAAGCAGGATACGCCAGCCGAGTCTCTTCTCCCTCCAGAAGTTTTCTGAAAAGTAAAGACAGAAATGGTAAATAACGACTCCGCTGATATGGATAAGCAGTTTAAATACTAATGTCATGTAATATAATCATTAACATTTGGAGGTTAGCAGTCAGAAGCTTCAGGTTTACCTGTACGCGGCTATTTCAATGTCGAGGGCCATCTTCACATTGAGGAGGTCTTGATACTCTCTTAGGTAGCGAGCCATCTCCTGCTTGGCTTCAGTGATATTATTCTCCAAACTACTTATCCTCATCTATGAAAAGAAAAAAAACACCATCGACTGTTAAAGTTACTAATGCTGAAAAACACAAAGCCTGGCATACTGACAGATAAAACCTTAATAAATACAAAGCTGAAGAATAAGTTTTAGAGACGGCATAAATTCTCAGTTGAGTTGTTAATTCTAAAAACGATTAATCTGAGAGAATGGTTTTTAGTCCTAAATCAAACGCTGTGTCATTTTGGAAATCCTCCTGGACAGTTCATTTGGTAACCTTGCAGACTTTCAGCTTTTCCTGCAAGGCTGCCGTCGTTTCCTGATGAGCCCTGCAGCCTGAGGAAGGAGCTGCTGCAGAACGTAGTTTTACGTGTCGTGTTGTAGGAGTCTGCTGCCTTCTCAGATGATTTCCTGCTGCGGTTGCTTTATTTTGAGCATGTAGCATGTTGTCTTCTTATTCAGATTAATGACTTTTAGCATATTTTGCTTAGTTGTTCAGCTTTCTATGCCCAGTCTTTAGGGCAAACAGGTTCATATATTATCCAAACATCTCTTAGCAGGATTGCGTGAGGACTTCCTGTGCATACATGCGCTCAGGATTTGGTGGATTTAAATGCGAATCACAGCCTTTGCTACATTCTTCATCTTGCTGTCTTTCCTGCCATTTTCCACTGCATGTTAGTTAAGGGGAAAGAATAAGAAGAGAAAAATAAAACTGTCTATCTGAGAACGTCACATTTTGTACGTAAAAATTGAGCAGAAATGTTCAGATAATCTGATCAGGCAACACGGATCATTTCCTGTTGCATACCAGATATCATTCATTCACCTGGTACTTTGCCACCTCTTTGGCCTGCATCTCCTCCAGGTCTTCCAGCTGCTTATTCAGGTTGTCGATGACATTCCGGAGGGTCTCAATCTCAGACGAGCGGGACTGAAGGAGTCTCCGATACTCCATCGTCTCCTCCCGGATGGCGTGCACCGCCTCGTTGTTTTTGCTGGCCATCTCTGCTACACTCGCAAACTTGCTCTTGTACCAGTCCTCCGCCGCCTGCATGTTCTTGTGCGCCAGCCGCTCGTATTGCGCCCGGATGTCTCGCAGGGCGATGGAGAGGTCAGGCCGGGANTGCGCCAGCCGCTCGTATTGCGCCCGGATGTCTCGCAGGGCGATGGAGAGGTCAGGCCGGGACACCTCCACGTCCACGCTGATGTTAGCCACCTGCAGCTGGGCCTGCAGCTCTGCCTGCTCCTCTGCAAAGATCTTTTTCAGGAACAGCATCTCATCGCACAAAGAGACCACAGTGGCCTCAGTGTCGCTGTTGGAAAGCGAGGCCCTGCTGGCCTCCTCTCTGGCCCTCTGCAGGGCCTCCTCAGCATCCATACGCCGCCTCGCCTCTTCCTCAAAGCGCTCCTTCATCTGCTCGTACATATCGCGCAGGTAGTCCCTCTCCGTCACCATCCGCATCTTCTTCCCGTTCTCCGAGTCAATCATGGCCCTCAGACTCCGTGCCTCCCCTTCATAGAGCGTCTGCAGATGGGACGGGTCGTGCTGCCGTCTCCTCAGGGCCTCCAGCTCAGCCAGCAGGGCTCGGTTCTGCAGCTCCAGGTGCCTCACCTTCTCAATGTAGGTGGCAAAGCGGTCGTTCAGTTCCACAAGCTGCTCCCTCTCCTGGGAACGCAGGCCCAGCAGCTCTGTGTTGAGGGAGCTGGCCTGAGCCAGGTCCAGCCTCTCCGAGCCGTCCGGCAGCGGTGAGGAGGCCAGCCTCAGGATCCTCTTCGCAGACGGAGGTGCTCGAGGAGAAGAGTAGATGGAGGAAGACATGGAGGATTTGGTGGTGGACCGGGAGCCTCTGTAGCTGTCCCAAGGGCGGCGGTAGGAGAAGTAGGAATCATAGCTCATGATGAATTTTTATTGTGGATTTTTTTTTGTTTGTTTAGGAAAAAGATATGGAAGTCTTAGTTTCAGAAGGTTATTTTACGTCCCCCTTGTTCTGCACACCATCGGTGAGGATGAGCCAGCGTTTTTGCACTGCACCAGCTCGGTGATGCTGCAGACCGCCGGGTTTTATACTGCGAGGCTGCTCCCCCCTCCCTCCCGTTCCCACAGAGAAACATCGGCGCTGTCAGCATCCGCCAGGCCAATAGAAAACTGCTGCAGTGGAGAGAAGAGGCTGGTGTTCAGCTGTGGAGGCAGAGTTGATGTGGTAGAGCAGTTTTACGTAATCTGCTCTTTTAATAGCATGACAAACATTTAGTCTAATTATGCTACACATTTCTAGATAGCGTGTTTTTACTCATATCCTCATCTGCTGTATTTTTCGAGCAATCCCATATCATGAATATACCCATCATAGTGAGGAAACTGGAGCAAAACCTTGTGACAGATGACTTCAAACAAAGTGATTCCACGACCCGGAGGAAAAGAATCGATAGATGATGCACAGAGGCGAAACATACAGAACGCTTTTAATGCTCTAGAGAACAATGAATTCATTAGAGTATAGATTGCGTTGTGCTCAAATAGATTTATGTAGCAGATATATTGAGTCTGCTTTATTTGAATAATTTGAGGTGTTTAACATCACATCAGCCTACATACTATAAATAAGACCTTATTCCGTTACAGATGACTCCTGCTCTACATGACTGTCACATAAATACATCAAGAAACCCAGAATAGTTTCACCCTTGCAAACTTTCCTTTTTGATCACTTCCTGTCTTTACTTCTGTTTTCTATAAATGTCTCTTTGCTGTCTACGATGCCCTGCATCACTACAATCGTTTGTCCCCAAAGGATCTATTTAGCCGTGTTGGTTTGATGTGCTTGGACTCTAAACTGATGAGTCACTGGTGTTATTGAACCGTCCTGACAGTGTGTGTGTGTGTGTGTGTGTGTGTGTGTGAGTGAGACGCTGTGGGCATCGAGGCAGACACTACTGAGGAAGAATCTGTATCTGCTGACAGAGAAACACTCCTGCTGTTTAGCATCCAGAGATGAGTCAGAATGTACCTTTAAACTCATTCTTAGCGTCTGGTTCAAACAGACATCAGGAAAAAGGTCAAGCTGCTGCTCAAGAACACGTCGACTGCTGTAGGGACTGAACCGGTGAGATTTTGTCGATAGAATGGTGATCTTTAAATACCAGCATGCCCGTATTATCCTGCTATGGGCCATCAGGATCACCATGACAACAGAAACAGGATCTGTCTGTCACCGTCTGACCCCTGACGTTGTTTATTTATACCAGCAAATCTCCATCTAGTAAAATGGGATATGATGGAGGCAATAAGTAAGATTTCATTGAAAAATCAGAATATGTAATCAGAGTTGTGACTTGCCTGAGATATAGTATTTACATCTGCTGAATGACGAGGGTTCAGTCCAATAACATGCATCACAAAAGCTGCTTAGTATGTCTATAGAAACAACTTACGATGTAAAATTTGTACTTTTCTTTCATTGAAATATTTTTTAAATTCAAAATAATCATACAAACAAACACACCAACACTAACAATATATAATACACACTAAACAATACCCCCTTCAAAAAACAACTAAAAATAAAACAAAAATAAGAAAAAAAATAAATAAAAATATTACGCTACATCTTTTACACGAAACAGAAATTTAGCCCATATTTCGTGGAATCTCATATGAATCATTAGTCATTGCAATCAGGGCTTCAAAAGACGCAATGTCTGTCATTAATTTTATCCACTCTGTGTGTTCAGGCTTGTTTTTTAGATTTCCAGTATCTCAAAATAATCCTTGCTGCACAAGCAAATCCTGCAGGTAGAAGTCCAAAGTCCAATTTAGATGCATCAGGAGGCAAAAAGGACCTGTCACCCAGCAGACAGAATTGGGGAGATTCAGGAAGTGTCTTACGTGTACAATCTCCAAGAATTTTAATTATTTTTTTTCAAAATGGTAACACAAAAGAACAGTCCCGTATTAAGCTTTTAACATTTCCAACATTTGCTATTATCTAACAATCCCATTCTCTGTAGTTTTACTGGTGCATAATAATACCTATGTATTACCTTATAGTGTATAAATTTCCCATTTGCATCCCTTAAAATTAGTATCATCAGAAGTAAGTTTTTTTTCTGTATTTGAAGAAAAATGGGCTAGAGATATTCTGTTAAAACCAAAACTGCAGAGTTATATTCAAATTAAGCAAAAATATGGCCCTGGAATCTGTCACATCACACCTTTCAAGAAGCCAGACATCTTTAGTTGCCCAGATGCGAACAGGCGTCCTTCCTCTGAACGTAGAAGTGGGTAGATTTAAAAATATCCAGCAGACTGTGTGATTTGCGTGGGTTGGGAGAGGATGAGGATGAGATGCACTTTCTTTTGTTTTGCACTTATTATGATGATTTGAGAGGATTAATGTTTGATGAAATGTTTGACNGCACTTTCTTTTGTTTTGCACTTATTATGATGATTTGAGAGGATTAATGTTTGATGAAATGTTTGACCGAAACCCGGAGAGTTTTTGGTGGACTGATTAAAGAAAAATGGAATGGCTGTTTGGTTTTGGGTTTTTAAGTTGGCTAATTTTATTTCCAACACTTGGAAGAGAAGGCAAGATGGTTTATTTCATTAATATGTTTAATGTATAAGAAGTTCTTATTTGCTCTCCTTGATGAAATATATCACATCATATCTATATTTTATCCAGCATGTATGTTTAAATAGTGTCTTGTAAGCCCATATGGCTGGGCGTATAAAAAAGATACTCATTACACTTAAATAAAAATTTATTAATTCATTCATTCTGTGGCTAAGAAGGCTGAAAAGTCTTTTTCAAGCCAAAAAAAAAAAAAAAAAANAAAAAAAAAAAAAAAAATGTATAAATGTATTAGTATTCAGGTTACACCATTCATCCAGGCATTTTACGGTGCTGCTGGCTGTCTGGAGGCATTGAGAGGATCTTGCAGCTCTGAGCAGTGAGTTTTGCTGCCAAAAATCAACACCTGCACGGCAAACTAATCTCAGAGCAGAACCGTGACAGAAAAGTCCGGTAAAACGTGATTGGGTTGTTTGATACCAGTGACTCAAATTAGCTAATTTTCTCCTCTACACTGCATAAATGACATTATTATGTCAAATATGTACATTTGCATCCCTTTGCAGATAAATTGTCCCTGAAGTTGCAATTTTTCGTATTCTGTAATAGACATCAATCAAGTTCATTGATCACTTAACCTTTAAAGGGTCAGCTAGAAAAAACAAAAACACAATAAAACCTGTTTTAAGTGTGATCTGTTATTCAAGTTGTTTCAGTCTGTTAGCTGGCACATTAACAAAACTTTTCATGTAATGTAATGTCAGTATTCAGACAGGGAATTTTGGGGTTCAAGGCATGTGACCTGCTGGTAATTTGAGGGCTGATTTTGATGCTTTAATCTATAAAACAGGCTTCAGAAGACTTCCTCATATTACTGTATGTTACGTTGCAAAGGTCCAGCCATGTTGTCTTTTAACTATAAATTGCAAAATTTATAAACTATCCAGGTCTGATGGCTCCCCTAAGATGCTTTGGGTGGAGGCGAATAAAGGACAGTGACTCATAGTGTGCTTAGTTTTAAACTATTATCATACTGTATTACATTAGCTGCAATTTATTCAATAATCCAGTGCTGACATGTCTTTTTTGTGTGAGAATACCCACAGGAGAAGTTAAAAAGATTCTTTCAAGGTGTGTTGTCATTTCAATTTCTGACCACTAGAGGGCGTATTTGTATTTCATGTCAATATGACTATTGCAGATCTTTTTCTCTTTTTTTTAAAGGCGAAATACAGATTTGTGGAGAATCTTTTCAAGGATGTTTTCATGTAGCTGCACATTTTTGCTAACCCGACAGAAAAGACAGTATTTTGTGATCCCATATAATCAAAGCAAATGCAAATAACTTGTTTATTCAGAGGCAATTTACAGTGAATATATTTCCCAGTGATACATAAGGTTAAAAATAAGTACATAAAACATTTCTATAGACATACTTTGGAATGTCAGGCTTTTCATTGCTAAAATTATTCGCCCCTTTAATACATTTACAAAAACTGCAGGTTCACATTTCCACTTGAAATCGAATTAAGCTGAATGCATCTGTGTTTATAACAGTTTATAACAATAAACAGTAATAATAGAGCTTGGATCTATAAGCAAACTGAATGTAAGAGCTGCTTTTTGTTTTACATTCAGCCGGAATATGTAAAATACTATCAACATAAAGTCACATAAGACATCCAACATATAAACAATACAGAAAATTACATTTTAGGCTAGTTTTAATACAAAAGTGTGTTCCTTTGGTAGAAAACATCTCAGGAAAAAAAAATGTGGACGATGTAAAGAATATCTGCATCTTGTATGGCATGTCCAAGTTTCACATCCATGAGCCAATGAAGTATGGGACGAAACATTCATCTGGCATCAGGAGTGCTGCATAAATTCATTTCTGTTGGCATTTTGTGTTTCATGCAGGGCTGTTTGCTCTCACGCTGCAGCTTCTATTCCAGCAGGAAAAGTGGTCATTCACAGGTCGATCTGTACACTTTGGTTCATTTGTGGTCACCGAGTCCTTCAGAGTGATGCAGGGGGGAGAAACTATTGCGCATCATGCGTCCAAGTGTAAACTATGTGCCCATAGAATTACAACATAGACGGAAATATAACAAATGAAGCAGTTACACATCCAAAAATCAACTCAATAAAAATCTGATTTCCTTAAAATCTTTAAGACTTTCTCCAGACTTGTCTTGTGCATGAAATAGGGCAAAAGTACTGCCATACACACAGTAGTAACATCAGACAGTGCAATCTCAGATCAGCTCAAACTTCCTTCATTTCCAGGCTTTTAGAAGATTTTGGGTCTCTTGCTGATCGCCCTGCCGGCCTTTGGAACTCTCTGGCTGGGCTGCTCTTTGGACAGCGGGCAGTACTTGATGGTGTGCGCATTGTCTCCGTTGGCGCTGCAGAGCGGGCAGGTATAAGCCCTCAGGATGGGGCACAGGACTCTGCCATCCGCCGTCTTCAGGATGTGAGAGCCGTAAACCTCCTCCGGGGCCCCGTTATTCCGACAGAAGACGCACACCCTCGGCTCCGGTTTGCCCCTTTGAGTCTGTTTGCGCCTCCTGTCCATGGAGAGCAGGTCTAGGCCGGCAAAGCCTCCTCTGTAGGCGGGCGAATCCCTGTCTGCCAGCGGAGAATCGTTTGCAAGGTGTTCATACGGCCTGAGAAGCGAGATGCGCTCCTTCAGATCATAGATGGAGATCGGCGGGGAGCCCGGAGCCGCGCAGCAGCAGTCCAAGTGTCCGTCGGCGTCTCCTCCGTGCCCAGTTACGCAGGAGCAAACCGGGGAATCGTCCAAGCCCAGGGTCGCTTTGAGAGACTCGGTTATCGAGTTGGGGCTAAACGCTGGACTGTGGATCTTATTTTTGGCGACAAGTGTGGACAGGCCGAGGTAGTCGTTCCAAAAATTAAAGGTGTAATCGTAGGGAGACCGCGCGTCTAAGTACCCACGGTCTAAAAAATCCATCCTGCGAGAGTTGGAGACTTTAACGTCCACAGAAGTGAATGGAGGCTGCTGGTGTATGATGGTGTATCTGTCAGCATGGGGAGCCTGTGGAGGTGATCTTCTCTCTGTCTTGTCGCTCCTCTTGTACGCAGAGACTCAACATGTAGGCGCTGATAAGTTCTCCTAGAATAAAAAAGGGGGGCGTGGCTTGGTGCAAGTTGATTATCTGGCTGGCCCCATAGGAAGGTCTGCAGAGCCAGGACAGGGACTTACTGAACTGGGGAAATGATTTTTTTTTTCTCCTCCCAGACTATAAATAACTCTGTCACAGAGTTTGTTTTTTTTTTTTTTNTTTTTTTTTTTTTTTGTTTGTTTTTTTTTAAATCTTACAAGAGAATTATTTATCCTGTTGGATGAGAGATTGTCGTGTTATTCCTCCTCATTACCTTATTAAGCTGTGGTTTGTTATTGCTTTGAAATCTCATTTTACAATAAGAGGAGAAAGCTCGGAGAGCTACTCTGCTTCATTTCACCATACATAAATGCACATTTTGTTTTGGTGCTGTTTGTTGCAGATCAACATAAACATCCAGCGTCTGGAGGATGTCATGCTTTGTCAGCTTCCGGCAGTAACAGTGGAGTGTTTGAAACAAACAGAAAAATAAATAAAAGGAATAATAATTGCTGAACAAAGAAAAACGTACAAAAAACTCAAACATCGACACAAAATCCAAGAAAACAGAAGTCACATTATTGGCCACACGGCTGGATTGACAGGAAATCTCGCATAGAAACCCCACAGCAGTGACCTCTTGACACCAAAAAATGGAAACAACGAAAATCTGGATCACATACGTGACCACAACAGATCCCCTTGTGCACTGATGAACCTATAGTGAGCCACTCCACATGGAGCTGCCATGTCCTGTCTGCACCTGCTTTCCTTCCCCAGAGTCCACGGCTTTATGCGCACAACCAGCCTTCCTCTGCTCCATTGTCTCCTCTCTACAGCAAGCCGTTTAACTTCATTAATATGCATTAAAACAGAGTGTGCCGTGTGTGTGTGTCTGTGTGTGTGTGTGTCTGTGTCAAAGTCCAATAAGGCAGGCTCATAAAAAGAGAGCTTGATGACTGACCTGACTGCTGGAACAATGACTATGTTACTATTTTTGTCAGATAATCAAGTGAAATATTAAGGACGGTCAAAGTTAAGGCAAACGTCATTTCCACATCTTATACTTTAATATTAGAGTAAAGATTCCATTTTGCTTCTCCTGTGGAGTTTTTCATTCAGGAAATAATTCGTTTTCAGGCTGCAAAAGTAAATGTGAGTGTTGGGAAGGTCAATAAATTCATCGTGTTCGAGGGAAATTTCCAATTCCTAATTATCTCTTTGTATGATCTCATTTGACATCACACCTGATCACCATGACTTTGCAGATATTTCAGTGGTATTGAGGACATATTTCACATATATTTGAGGACTGCAAACAGTTTATTTAGATGTAAAGACTACAAACCAACCTTTATTTTGAGTTATATCAGGGTTGGTAAGGTTGAAGGCTTATTTTCCTGCCGGTCAGTCCAAAATTTTCATGAAATCCTGGATCAGGCACTTTGGAAAGTGCATCCATTGGCTGAAGCTCTAAAAGTTTGCAGAGAAAGCATATCGCACAATGCATGAAGAAAAATCATGTTAGCGAGACAGTTTTTTGTATGTGAGAATAAATTATCATCAGAATACACCACATGGTCCATTTTCAAGGTCACCCCCGGCTCTGCATGCACAAAGGAAATCATGAGAGAGCATTTAAAAGATGAAAGGCCGCCTTATCACAATAGATAAATTGCATGGAGGCCAATATGACATGTGGCTCTGCGGCTTCTGGGTGCCTATATTACTCTTAATGCAAAACATGGTTAGAAGCAACAAAGGAAGTATGGATATTGAATATGAAATCTCTTCACTTTTACATTTTGAAGAGCTCCATTCTCCCATCGCTTGGTATAAAAGGCAGCTGATATTACTGAATAATTTCTGAAACTTAATACATTCATATATATGAATTACTATTGAGGTTTTAGTCAGTTTAATATTGCTGGAAAAAAAAATAACAGATTTTTTTTTCTAAGCGTATGTGTAGCAATAAGGACGGAAATTGTCAAGTTACATTATAGGTATTTAGAAACAAGTGCATTCTAGGTTTAAAGGACTATTCCAGTGATTTTGCATATTTAAACCCAATAAATACTACCCACATACATGTTATGTTACTGACAAACATTTTCCAAACATAAAAAACATATTTTAGCTTTCCTGTTATTTTGCCAAATCCCCTGATCTTTCATAATCAGATGTTCAGGTGATAAATCCACCTTAAATTTTAGTGTTTCACCTGCTGACACGTACATCCGAATGTAGAAAGGATAGTTGTTAACATTTGGTTTGCTGTACACTTTTTAACTCTCTGCAAGTTGATTTTAGTAGCGTACTAAAATGAAGCAAAACCAGTGGCAATCTGGAAGGCAGAAAAAACAAATTGAAAATGAATAACTGCAACAACAGTAAAGACTCAAAGGCAAAAGCAGCCAAATCGCAATAATTAACCTGCTTTGTTCATAAAACGAGGCCATTGTTTTCTCCTTTGTCCTGCTGGCCTCCACATCAGCTGCCACAGATTTGGAGCCACACTGTTAATTTATTCATCTGCAGTAAATACACCAATTCCAGCTTCTGAAGGGTTAAACTCCTCATGTGTAAATACGGCTGTGGAGTGTGATGATGGCACCCAGAGGTCTTCCAGGCAGGTCTGTCTGCTGAATAGCCGAGGCTGAGACGGGCCGACGCTGCACCCCCATTCATCACTGTCAGGTTGAATAGAAAATTAACAAATCCCTTAATTAAAAGACCTGTCTCTAGACTCAGGCGTGTGTGTGTGTGTGCGTGTGCGTGTGCGTGTGCGTGTGCGTGTGCGTGTTAGAGTGTGCCAGCTGCACTGCTACATTGTGCAAACTACAACAGCCTGGCACAAGATGCACACAACACTCCCTTCTTTGCACATGTGCACACTTACACATGCGTACACACACACACACACACACACACACCGCCGCTTCTGCAGACCCCTGCCATTCCTGTCTCTGCATTAATTACATAAACTGCATAATGCGGCTGGCCGGAGCAGCAGTTAATTCTGGATCTTCCACCTCCCCAAACACAGAGCTGGGTGGGAGTCAGTTGGGGCTTTGATCCCTGACCTCTGCCTCCTCTCATGGGAGTATAGCACTGCATCCCTAACGGTCCCTCCATCTGCACACACACACACCCTCCACCCCCTTAAAAACCCTCAGCTCCAAGGCTCAGCCCAACTCCAGACACGTGTCGGTGTCACCAGCAGCAATGGGGAATGCTAAACAAGCCAAGGTCAACCTGAAATTAGGGGTTGTCTTTCGGCCTGTCAAGTGCTTTGTCACGACTACCGGCTCTCTGAATGCGGCTGGCTATTATTTACCCAAAAGCTCCGCCCCCACCTTCCTTCCACAGTGCATTCATGAATTTACACACACACAGAGAAATGCAAATCAATCAGCTTTCAAATCCAGAAAAGCTAAGCGCACACATAGATATGATTTCTGGATATTTAGAAATTTTCTCCATGTAAGAAATCCTTCCTACTCTCAAATCATTAACTTGTGCAAACAGAAGTTAAGTATTTCAGCCACCAGATTCATTTTTAATGAGCAAGAAACTTTTTTCAAGTAAAACTTATATTGTACAAGAGCTCCCTGTCCTCTGCAAACTTCCTTTTTCTGTTAAATCCCCATTTACAACACTTTCTTTCAGATATGGTTTTTAAATAAGTTTACTCCTTTAATTTATTCTGATGCTAAATATTAGCCTAGCTTCACTTACAAAAGTACTTTAGTAGTGTCTTACAAAGTGCCGAAATTTTAATTTCATGTTTAGATGTTATTGCTGGAAACTAAACTTGTCACCAAAGCAAAAGAGAGCAGAGATGGAGGAGGAGGAGGAGGAGGAAGAAGGTTGTGGGCCAGTGGATCAGAAACTTGTTTAACTCGCCCAAATCTGCGGAGATTAGAGCGGAAAGGGGTCAAAGGGCTTAGAGTGTATCAGTACAATGGGGGCATGGAGGATTAGGTGGATTCGCTGAGCCCCTGCGATGCCCTTCATCTCTGGGGGTCCACAGCCAGAGCACCTTTGTTGGGTTAACTAACGGCACTTCCCATGAGCGCACCAATCCCTTTTTAATGATGCAGGGAAAATTCCATTGCCTCTGATTACCACAACGCTTTCGAGGGCCGCCATTGTCCCACACACCGCGCTGAGCTTTTAAACCGTGCAGCCAGGCGAGCGGACGGCGAGTCGTTTGAAGTCTACTTGTAGTATTTTAGTCCAGTAAAAAATACTCAAACCCAAACAATGCTGGTGTATCCGTTTACTTTACGGGCAGAGCAAAGCGCTAAGGCCGCCAACGCCGGGGATTTAACTGCCATCCTGGCCACCCATGCCATAAAATATACTGTATACAGTCAATCTACGGAGCTCAATGGGCTGTAACATCCTGTACAATACTTGAACACACACTGTTATAAAGTGGTGAATGTGTATGTGAAGGTTAATAAATGTACAAACTGTGTACAGTAGTATTCTGTCTTCCAGATCCTGTTGTCCTTATAGCTTATTATATTTCATTATTGCCATTTAGCATGCAAATAGTCTCAGAGACAGAGCTGCTCTGGGACCTGATTCATGGTATACAGTTAAACTGGTCTTAGTTTTGTGTTGAGCATCGTCTAATTCAAGATATTTTGACAGAAATTAAGACTGACTAATGTTTAATCTTAGTAAATTAGAACCCGACACCCAGGATTTGGCGCTAAGAGGTGTTTTCATGCTAAGAACTATTGTTACCTGCTGACAAGAGGAACACATGATTCAATTTGTGGTTTACAAACAAGTAATGGGAAGGGAAAGATTTTTAAAGGACCATACCATCCATTTTGCATGTTTGAGCCTAATATATTCGATTTTCATACATGTTACATTACTGACAATCATTTCCCAAAGGATAAAACCAAATTTCAGCTTTCCTGATATTTTGCAAAATCTCTTAATCTTTTAAAATCAAATATTCAAGTGATACACCCACCTTAAAAATCCATGTTTCTCCTGCTAATAGTTACACAGCCTTATGAAGTCACGGTCCTTTAAATTTTTCAATAAACGCAGGTCTTCTTTTGGGACTATATTCCCCGGTGGAGGCATACATTCACTCCATGCTTTTTCTTGTGTTTAAATACTAAATGTATGTAACTTTGAAAAAACTCTGAATACACGTCTTGTTGGTGATGATGGATTACCTATCCCAAGAACGTTTACAGTATCAACAAGTTGATTTTAATAGCAGAATGAACTGAAACCAATGGAGGTCTGGAAGGTAGGAAAAACATTTTTAATTCACCGTTCCGGTCTTTGGAAAATGATTGTCAGTACCCTTTTGTATTTGAAAATTGAATATATTAGGCTCAAACATGTAAAATGGGTGGTATGGTCCTTTAAAAGCCACACTAGCCACATGAAAATATGTTTTTACCAGTAAAACAACCTCATAACTTATCATTCTAAGGCAAAACGTTTCTGCTGGGGTAAACAGCAGCTTCCATGTTTGTAGTTTAAGTTTTAATTGATCCAGAATTGAAGCTAGTCTTGCTTAAACTAGCTCAGAACTAGACCTCTTTGTGCAATCAGCAAACTTTGACGTCTGTCTGAAATCTGACTCTTTCAGTGGGTGTAAGTACGGCTAAAGGATTTTTGGAAACTACCTCAGGCCTGGTGCACGCTAAGCACATATGACCGTCTACGTGTCCTGACATTCATGGTTCTTTCTTGACCAGCTTGACTCTGTTGCACAAGAACCAGGACAACAGTACAGTACAGGAGGCTCTTTAGCTCCAACAGGATCCCCTCATCTTGGCTTGGTCTTCTTTCTAGCCCTCATACTTATATCTGCTGTGTAGATTTTTCCACTTTATGCGACAGGAATGAGGAATCACTGCTAACCCTGACGGATCTCTGCTGAATCTCCGTCGCTCCTGTACTGTAATAAAAACAACTTTTTCAGTGGGGCACTTTCATTTCCCCTGCATTATTGTAGCCTATGGCTGATCAGATTGAATCTGATGTACCATAAATGCGTATTACAGGTTCTGAATATCCACCATGTGCATTCTAATACAGTCCTTTACCCACTGTGTACATTTCTGTTGCATTCTAAAGTTAATATACAGTGAAGTTGATGCAATTCTACCGCGGAACAGATGTGTCTCATCTCATATTGGCTCATGCTCGGCTGTCTCTTGTGATCTTCCAACTGTGCAGCCGCTGTCATGGCCGCGTTCTCTCATCTCGCATTCAGTTTCCTAAAACCAAATTACAAAGAAACTATACACTTTGGGACAGAGGGTAAACATATCTGGAATAGCTGGACTACATGGCGGGATGAGTATTACTTTCAAAGTGTGGACGTATTCTGCAGGAAACCAAGTTCCAAAATCCTTATTTTTGTTCCCACAAACTTGTGTTTGACTTATTCAGCAACAGTTGAACAGTAGAAGAAGTTCCCATTTATGTCTAATTTGTGTTAAAATAATCAAAAAGAATAAGCGTGTAAGTAGCACAGGTAAGTATGGTACTGAGAGGAACAATCACTTGTGAATATCACATGTTAGTGTGATTATTACTGATCAGAATTTACCTTTAGCTGAATTAAATAATATTGAAAGTTAAAGAAAAAAATCCCAGTTTGATTTGATGAAGATTCTCAGTCATCCCGGCGGTAGATATAGATATGTTGTATGAAAACTCAGTCAGGTCAACTGGATTCAAGTTTTTTAATTCTGAAATGTTTCNATAGATATGTTGTATGAAAACTCAGTCAGGTCAACTGGATTCAAGTTTTTTAATTCTGAAATGTTTCGCCATCCATCCAAACGGCTTTCATTTCTGAAACGGTTCAGAATTAAAAAACTTGAATCCAGTTGACCTGACTGAGTTTTCATAGAACATCCCAGTTTGATGTTTGAGTTTAATTTTTTTTTTTTTTTCCTGAAAGTGGCCACGCCCCCAAATCAAAACCAATCTCTCTTGTAGCTTCACTGCATTGATATACTGAACCTTGTATTTGTATTTGTATTTGTATTTGTATCTATGGTGACATCATGTTGGCTATGATTGACGACTACAGCAAACAGTAAAATGTGATGAACTTTGCTAATAGTTGTAGCAGTTAACACCTTTTTTTTTTTTAGAGGATTTTTCTTGTAAAACAACAAAAAAATCATACTTTCTTGCCTGTTGCCATCTGCATCATCTTGATGTGATAAACTCTGTCCATACACACACCTCAGGCAGGTGAAAGCAATCACCAGGCAATTTGCTGCCTGTAGTTGACCCACCGTCCCATCTGCAGAACACACTCTGACCAGCGGCCCCATGTGCACATCAGGATGGGCCTGGCGGCAAAATGGTCGATACCGCACAGGACCACAGATGGGTCCTCACACGGCAGAGCCGGTGGCTGGCGCCGCTGCCTGGGTGCCGGCCAGATGGGCCACCCTGAGCGAGGATCAGCCTGTCAGGCCCAAACAGGCTGATCTTATTACTGTGGGCCAAGCCTGGAGTCTGGTTCCACACGCATCCCCCATCAGGGAATCCACATCATCAGGCCTGGTGGGCACAGACTGTGTTGTTGTTGTTTTCACCTGTGCAGTGTGTTAGATCATTACATCACCGTCCAAACAAGAAAAATCAGGATTTATATGGGTTAACCATGTTTAGATTACAAGTTAAAAAAAAAGATCCTGTCTGGATTCCCATCCTCAGGCAGATGATGCCTTCTCAGGTTTCTCAAGCTGGAGGAATGCTGGGTATGCAACCTCCGTACTTCATGTTTTCAACAGCAGCCACAAAATAATCACAAATGGTCCCGTGTTTTCCCCCAGAAACGTTCAGGGAGGAGTCCATCATCACACTGACTGATATTCAAAAAGCAATCTCTACGTTCTTCATCAAAAACGAGTAAATGAGAGTTACTAATGAGCCTCGTTATTATCCGATTCTTTAAAGTTAGTGTTGAGCTGCCGTCAGCACGTTTCTAAATAAGGATTTCTAATCAGATTGTGGTCTGGTCTCTGATTCCTGAGCGTGAACAAGCAAATGTGAGGCAAAAGAACATATTTGCTCTGTAAAACAATTCCCTGTATAAATAAGAGTTCTAAAAGTCGATTTTTTTTTTTTATATTTGAGGATTGACAGCAGGCTCTGCATTCCTGTTAAAGTGGAGCATGTGGGCTAACAGGGACACAGTTGTCCATATGCTGTACTATTTACTTTCACATAATGGCTGAACTCCATCTGCAGGTCATGTTATTATCTGTTTTCTGTATCTTCTGCTGCAGAGCAACCAGAAGAATATTTAAGCAGAAATAAATTAATAAAGTGAATAAAGACGCAATGACAAAATGGTGCAAATTGAAGAGAAGAAGCATTTTTTAAGACGTCATTATCACCCTTTGGACATTTTTCTCTCTACTTTTATTTTTTTCTTCCAATGTCATCTGTGAGAAAATATTAATCTGGCATGCGTGACAAGTTAGTGTAAAATATGTATTTTAATCAGTTAAATGACATACTCGTGACTTGGCTTGTAATTACACTGTATGATGGGTTGGCTGGCCAAGTTATAATGAAAAATGTGAGCAGTCATGATCAATGTTATATTTTGCAAATGCCAAATTAACTGTACTGAGTTGTCATTCACGCTGACCTTTAATTTTCCAGCAGAAATGATGTTTCCACATTAATAATGACAGACATGTAGCTAAGGAGCGCAGCTTAGTGTTGCATTCTGCCAAAAAGAAATTGATTTTCATTGCCTTTGTGTCGTCCAGAGTAACACAAACCATCCTGGTTTTTGTCCTCAAACCGACGGCTCAGAAACAGAGTGAATGAGAACCATCTACCAAGGTCAAGGTCACGGTTTTAGCTGATTTGGCGGCATGGCTCCGTTATTGTCAGGAGCTTTTTGTTTGAAATCCATACAACATAAAGTCAGGTTTGACTGACTGAGCAGACATGTGGGGGTTGTAATATTCGCAGATGTATGGATAGGTTTTCTTACCGCACATTGATTTCCACATTTGGGTGATTAAGTTTATTATTTGGCCTGTGGCTGCATTAGCATGTGATTATGCTGGGTATCCTATGGAGGGGACGATATTTAACTTTGAAAACAAAGGAGGAAAATGAACACCATCGTCACCTGAGCCTCTTTTTTTGGATGCAAAAGGAGAACATAACAGAAGCGCTCGGCTCGATTCCTTTGGCCTGGGACCATGTTCAGCTCCACGGTGCCACTCAGCCTCCCTCCTCCCCTCCTCCTCCCCTTCCCCTTTTCTTTCCATCCCCTTGCAAACATTTCTCCCCAACTCTTTTGTTTGCCAAGATCCAGGTTACCATGACGACCAACTGGCGCTTTATGAGCACCTCATCCCTCATCTAAATATTCCTAGTTATCTATGGTAATGAAATGCACACACCATTATCTGGCTTAATGAAATACACTCTATTGTCTATGATTAGGAGCAGAAAGCTTTATTTCTCTGTAGTCTTGTGTTCCCGGGCTGTGATAACAAATGTACCGCCATTGAAAGTGCAAGCTCTTTCATGCTCTAGCCATAAAGAAACGATGTCCAGTTTGTGGGTGAAGCTCTGCTCTGCAGCTTCGGCGCTACGCTGGCAGCCTGATTGCACTAATTGGCCTGTCTGCAGCCTCTCTGCTTCATGATGGACTCATTGCTGCTGTTAAATGTGCCTCCAAAGAACACAGCCTACTAAAAAAGACAGATTACTTCTATATCAAATCTGTGCATATTCCTCTTTTTTGGCACAATACAGAGAATATAGGAAGTGGCACATTTATAAAAACATAAGCAAGAAGAAATAGAACATCATCATCTATTGTATGACTTTTTGTCTCTTGTGCAATGGTTTTGTGTGTGCCATTAAAAAAAAAAACCTTGAATCACTCAGATCAGGATTGTTCATCTCTGCTGCAACCTTTCACGGCCTTCCAAACATGAAGAGCATCATAAAACACACACACACACTGTAAAATGTGCATCTGATATCACTTGTTCTTCCTCAGTGATTTAAAAAAAAAAAGNACACACACACTGTAAAATGTGCATCTGATATCACTTGTTCTTCCTCAGTGATTTAAAAAAAAAAAGTGAGAGTAACAGCGAGTGTGTATTTTATGAGAGCTCGTACGTGTGTGTGAAGGAGTGTGTCGGTGTCTATTTCCAATTCAGACTGGGGTAATATCTGCAGATTGGGTGGTTAAGTCGTTCTGCATTTCATGAGCCGGTCCTGTCACTAACAGTTATCTCCTCACTGCCCTCTGAGGAGTTGTCTAGGTGAAATGATTCTCTGAAGCTCTGAATAATGCATGAAATTACGTAATGCAAATGGAGCCTTTATTTCCCCTGCCTCTCGCAGACACGGGGCAGAGCACTGTATTAGAACAGCAAAAGGAGAAACAGTGGGAGTCCCCAGAGTAAAGGAGCTACCGGCGGAAAGAGGGAAAAGGTCAACGATAAAAACCCGGGGCTTCTCCTCAGATGCAGCTTTATCGAGTATGAGAGAAGTTATTGCGCGCCGCACGGTGGAATTACCGTGTGCAGGGACATGATTCACGGGGCTATCATGGGAGGCTTATTGTGTAGAGGCGGTGAAATATTCATTAGGCAACAGCCGGGCTGGTTTCCATTGGTTTCCATGCTGCCTGCCTGTAAACAGAAGTCCAGTCAAATATAAATAATATCAGGAGAAGGAGAGCAGCGTGGAATTTTATCAGATCGAGAAATGTCAGGTGCCTTATCTGCACCAAATTAGGCTACACTAAACTGTTGTCAAGCCCCTGTTTCAACAAGTATGAGCCTCTCTCTCTCTCTCTCTCTCTCTCTCTCTCTCTCTCTCTGTTGTGGGGAGCCACCGTGGACCTGAATGGCATTAATTGCCCCCTAAGATGACGGGCAGATGAAAAGGAGGTGGTGGTTTGCTGAGGGACATGGGGGCCGGATACAAAGAGAGGCTGAGGACGGCTGGCAGGTCTCACCGACTTCAAAAGCAGATAAAGGGCCTTTACACAAAGGATCTGCGTTTTTTCCTGCTTAATCTTCAGAGTTTAGGGGTTTATTCGTGCCAGTCTTTGCGCCTTTGTCCACTTTGTGTCAGGTATTAACACCAGCGGATTAAATTGGCGTTGCGGAAATCATTGTTTGTGTTTTCTTCCAGCCCACTGCCTCCTATTGTCCCCAGACATAATCGACCAATCTCTGACAATATGAGAAGGTTCGTCTCCTCCCTCAGTGAGAAATGAACAACGGATGGTTCTGTTGGCTTTATTTGTTTGAGGAAAGAGTGGCACAATATGTTGTTTTGTTTTGCGGAGAATGAGGCCAGAGCGCTCTTAACTCTGTAAGGAGCTTTTTAAGAAGAGGACAAGGAGGTCTTACTGCAGCCAGGAAACACCGCGCTGCTGATGAATATGTCAAATGAGTTTTGCTTTCTTTTCATTGCAAAAAAAAAAAAAAAANAAAAAAAAAAAAAAAAAAGGTCTAACAATTGGAAAAAAGGAAGCAAACACCTCGGTTTGGAGGAGTCAACATGAATATCTGTATTATAAAACAAACAAGAATAAGACAGATTGCTGCACTGGAATCAGGATAAATGACACTTCCTGTTACAAGTTGGTTTTTATTGAAATAATCTCACTGCACATCAGATTTTTCACTTTTTTATGAGAAAATAAAGTTTCTCAAACTCAAATTTCTGGATTAAATAATGTAAAATGGATTTTTTTTAATTTACTTTTTTTGCAAAGCATATCAAACATATTCAAGAGTGGGACAAAACCATTGGAAGTAGCAACGTAAGAGGAAAATAAAATAAAAAAAAACAAGAAAGTGATGCAGCTCCCTGTTTTTTTTTTTTTGTTTTTTT
>VXCM01000488.1:0-169528 GCA_014773175.1 Lucifuga dentata | reverse complement strand
TTTTTTTTTTTTTTTTTTTTTTTTTTTTTTTTTTTTTTTTTCCTCCACGAGGCTGTTCACCTACAGCCCAGATTCCTGTCATTCTCCACTGAAGGTATTGGTCTCCAGCCGCACAGCCAGCCCTCCATCTGCCCATGAATAGGACCAGTCACATTTCTGATAGCATTTAATGAAAAATCCACCCGGGCTTTGGAGGGGGGGAGGGAGGAGGAGGAGGAGGAGGNGCTCAACAAAGAGTGCCTTTCACTGGAGTAGAAAGCCTAGATTGCTCCCTCTCCCTCCTCCTCCTCCTCCTCCTCCTCCTCCTCTCGCTCATTTTGTCTGTTTTGATTCAACATCAAAAATGTGCCAAATGACTGGGCAGAAACCCCCTGAGATTTTCCGTGGGTATGTGTGTGTGTGTGTGTGTGTGTGTGGAAAGCGTCACACAAAGGGACAGGTGTCTTGTAGTTTAAGGTGGCACTGATGTGGAGGACACAAAGGTAAAGGTAAACAATAGAGGCCTCATTAAGAAAGAAATACTCCTTAAATCTTTGCGCCTGAAAATTCTGATGCTGTTTTTCTGCTCGACATAATTAATTACCAACGTCTGTAAACGTATAAAATTATTTCCAGGAGAATGCATAAATGATTTTAGGAAAAAGCATTATCTTACACCTGATTAAATAAATCATTTAGTATTGCTGCCAGTTGAATCCAAATGAATGTTAGAGTAGTTGTCACATTTTTCAGGAGGCTGAATATCTAAACAGGACTTCTAAACATGCATCAGGTAAACAGGCTTCCAGCAATTTCTTCTGGCTAAAAAAATAAAAAAATAAAAAAGACGCCTTATTCTCTGCATGTTTGCAGGATGATGACACGGTCAGGATATCTTGTTTTCCAGGTCCTTCCGCCTTTGTATACGCAGCCCAGCAGGTGTGAATCAAACGTCAGGAAAGCTTTCATCCCTCAGTCTGACATCAGATAACAGCCTCCTTTCTCATTTCTGACAGGCAGAACCCAAATGTCTTCAGCGTACTTTGCCATCATTACCATCGCAGCAGTTTTTTTTTTTTTTATCACAGGAAAGCAAACAGCACAGGCTTGTTTGAGTTAGTCAAAGATCACTTTTGTTCTCCCTCAAGAAGGTCAACCAGATTAAAACTATCTAATTTGTTGTTACAGCCTTCAAGCGCTGGGTTTATCTTCTCAGACTGGGCACTAAGGACACTTTTTTTTTTTTTTTTTTTTTTGCTAATAAAACACAGAACGGCTCACATTGATCCTTTTTTCTGCTCATATCTGAAATGTTAATCAATACACAGAGAGCCTTGTGGCTGCAGAGGCTTGTGCAATAGCTGATCTTTACTCAGTTTCCCCAGATGCTCATGTATGTTCACATTAGTTTTTAACTTGAATAGATGACAGGAGTAAGATATTCTTTTGGGGAGCTGCAGCCGAAGGGTTTTGTTCCACAGCCGTTTTAAAAAAAGTGATGCCTGCTTTTACCAATAATTAATGTCAGATGTGTTTTTAAAGCAAAAACGTAAGCCTAAAGCAAGCAAAGATATTAATAATACATGTCAGGTTTTCGTGTCAGTCTCTCAGAATGAAAACGCAAAGCTTCTTTCTGCCGTTTTGCACCAACACGTAACATTAACAGAAGGAGGAATCAGAACAGAACAGATACAGAGACTCGTTTCTACACAGAAAGTAGATCAGAAAATATACCAGAGTGCATTTCAGCCATGACCTATGCTGAGTTTTGAGGTTTTCTTACCACCTTGCGCTTTAACTGGCAACCTATATGTACATCTGTTTGTACATCATTACCAAATGGTGTTCAAACTTAAAGCACAGATGTTTTTCCAAAATATCTTTCATAAGTTCCTTACCTTTGTAGAAATTTGACAAAAAAGGAGCAAAACTTACATCATTCATCATTGGCTTGATAATACACTTTGGTCAAATGTAGGCTGAAAAGCCATGAGCGCAATCCTCTGTGACCTTTTTATTTATTTTAAATAAGCCATTTAAAGGCCATTTAAACAAGGAAACTTGGACTGGATACCTCAGATTTTTTTTCTACAGCTGAATGTAACAAACAGAAGTTTGTTCTAAGAGGATTGAACGGAGGATCAGAGAATCATTATCTGTCGAAAATGAGGTAGTTTTAGGTAAAGTTAGTACACTAAAAATGACTTAATCACAAATTAATGGCTGAAAATACTGCCCTTGATTAGGAAATCAAAAGATTGATGGATATGTCATCCTTTTATACAAGTCTCCAGGTCACTTACTATATATAATCATGAAATTAGGGTTATTATTCTCTTAAAGATTATTGGATTATAAATATTTTAAAGCTCCCTGCAGCTCTCCAGGATTTCAATGACAGTGGGAACCCTGGCTGATGAAGTTATCTTATGAGGGACTGACCCTCTCCTGCAGAAAGCCGACTTACAGATGGCCTCTTTCTGCTTGTTGCTCATGAAAATCATCCTTCTTATAATCTGTCCATTAATCACAATCATAAACGGCAGGTGAACAGTAGGCTCCAATAGCTGCAGCGGTGACAGCTGCGTAGCGGAAGCATTGGGAGGGAGATGAGGGGGGATGAGCGGGATGTTTACTTGTTTGTGCAGCGAAGGTGCTGCACAACTGCTGCCAAATCTTTACCGGACACAATTACCAAAACTCTTAGCAGGAGGAAAAAAAAAAAAAAANAAAAAAAAAAAAAAAATGAAATGAGGCCTCTTCAAGGTGCAGCAGGGAGGCAGAGTTACTGTTGGGAGAGGGGGAAACAACAACACGAGGAGGAATTTGCCCCCTGCATGGGAGTCGCTGAGGTGCCCGCAGTCCATGTGCACGTCTGAATGATGATTAACTGTAATTACCTAAGCAGTACCTGGACTGCATGCCAGGAGGCAGCCCAAGATTAATGGGGCTCTGCTGAAAACGGAACAAAAGCTCACATTTCCGAGGTAATGAATCGCTCTGGTACTAAGGCGTCTTCACATGGTGCACCCGAGCCCCCGGGGAGGTTCATTACAGCAGGAGGAATAGATGAATCCTCTGCTGCAGTTTCTAACGGGGAAAAGCAAGCAAGCTGGAGGAAGTCTTAAATCGTCCCAGACATCCTGGTTGCTGCACTGCCTCTAAAACCAGTAGAGATAAACGCCCTAACACTGCTTAAATGGGTGGTAAACATTACACAGCAAACTGCCTTGTTTGCCTTGTCTTGGTTGTACACAATGTGTTTAAATAGGAAAGCTCAGCGTGGTGCAAATTGGTTGAGTAATGAAGACAAATGTGATGCCTTTAAGCAATGAGTGACAAAAATCAGCAGTAAAGTATATGGCCTCACCCGTTCATAAACCCTCAGTCGTTCATAATAAGAGTTTTACTGAGTTGACATGTCATGACTGAACAGCCACTCAGTATTATCTATATTAAAGGAAGCAGGTTTCATTTGTGCAGGAAGCAGGCAGTTTGGTACAGCCTGCAGGGCAAAGTTTTATTACAAGCATTCCTGTTATAAATCAGTGTCCGAGGAATAACCCACAGATTAATGGTGACATTATTTTGCTCAGTGTTGTCGAGGTTAGTCTACGGGTTTTTGAGAAGTTAATGACACAAAACAGAAGACAGCCACCGGACAATCTGGGAAAGAGAGCCTGGGAATCCATGAGATTTTAGCATAAAGAGCTCTGGATGAATGAGGACTGGTGATATATGGAAATGGGCATCAATTATTGGAAGTCAAACTCCTTGAGGCAACAATGAGAGGATTTACAGGCTGCGACATTTTTTCACGCCCTTGAACGCGTCACCTCCAGATATGTTGGTCGATAGGCATGTGAAATACAACCTGACTAAAGGATTTAATGATTATCTCACACACACACACACACACATACCGCATATTTCTCCCCCATTTAGTCACGTAAATACTGCCAGGAAACACAAGTTGGGGCATGTCCAGCTTTACATCACCTTGTGTGACAGCAGTGCCTTGAAAACCCAAAGGCCTCTTTTGTTTACAAGCCTCTAATCATGTTAATGCCACTTTTCCCTCTATTTCATAATCGATCATACTCAGAAAGACAAAAAAATGTAGCGACAATTCTCATAATCTGTGCCTGCACACGTCTGAATGAGATGAAACAGACGAGAGATTCAACTTTTAACCTGCCATTTATCAGACAACAAAGACGATGTCATTATCCTCCCTGTCAGCCTGCAGTCTGTGAACATACATGTGCATATACACATACAAACATGCATGTTATAGATACAGTGAGACAATTTTGCTCTTTAAAACAACAGTGTTTATATTTTAGATAATGGACATTTATTGCTACCATTTTTCCAAAGCATGCTTTGTTATCACTAACGTGGTGATTCAGTGGTTTTAAAGGACCATATTGGCCATTTTGCATGTTTAAGCCTAATATATTCAATTTTCATACGTTACTGACAATCATTTCCCAAAGCATACTACTGGAACGGTGAATTAAAAATGTTTTTCCTACCTTCCAGACCTCCATTGGTTTCAGTTCATTCTGCTATTAAAATCAACTTGTTGATACTGTAAACATTCTTGGGATAGGTAATCCATCATCACCAACAAGACGTGTTTTCAGGTTTTTTCAAAGTTTTGTAATTTTAGCATTTAAGCACAATAAAAAGCGCAGAGTGAATGTATGCCTCCACTGGGAAATATAGTCCCAAAAGAAGACCTGCGTTTATGGAAAAATTTAAAGGACCGTGACTTCATAAGGCTGTGTAACTATTAGCAGGAGAAACATGGATTTTTAAGGTGGGTGTATCACTTGAATATTTGATTTTGAAAGATTAAGAGACTCTGCAAAATATCAGGAAAGCAGAAATACGGTTTTATCCTTTTGGAAATGAGTGCCAGTGACATAACACACATGAAAATTGAATATATTAGGCTCAAACATGCAAAATGGCTGGAGTCGACTCTTTACGATAAGCCGGTTTCGCCATGTCACAACAAATGAGTCACACTTTTGGCTTTACTATAAAAACTGGAAATCTGAAAATTGATTTTCTCTCTCGCATTTCTCTCTTCCCCCATTTGCCCCCCCAAAAATCGAACCAATGACTCGGAAGTGAACCAGTTTGTTGAATCAAATCGTTTGAAAGATTCAAGTTACTTAAATGAACTGAAAAGCTCAAGCCTACTGATTATCTACGCTAGTACTGCTTTCTGTTTACCTCACTAAAATTATTAATTCCTAAAACATTTGATTTTCTAACCACAGTAAAATGAATAAAATTCAATGGCTGCCAAGGTGGTAGGAAAAGCCATTCAAAATCTATAATGCCTAATAAATGGCTTTTGTTAAAATGTAAAGTATATGCTGCTTTGTAGTGAACTGTGTAAAATATGTTTTGAAAAACACTGGCATGCTCCTTTAAAGGATCCATTACAACTGTCTTTGTGCAGCAGCATGAGAGAGTAATGACTTACTCTTTAGTATCTGCTGTAGGTTTCTGGTTAAAGCCTGCAGCAGATATGCAGAGATGTGTTTGTCAGGCGTAACAATAGAATTTTCTCTGCCCATTCCCAGCAGCAGATATTCCACAGTCAGGGATGACAGGGTGGACAAAAGACGAGACATTAATTTATCTTCACTATATGACCCCGATGCAAATGAGGAAAGTGAAAGCAAGCAATCAATTCCCTAATTGGGTTTGTGCTATTTTAACTTGTTAAGGGGCCTCCGTCTAGAGTAAAGGGAAGGTCAATTTTTCATTGTGACAATTACTGTATTCATTTTACAGTGTAACAAAGGAATCCAGCAAAGCTCCAATAAAGCAGTCAGCTTCCTATTGTGTGTCTACCATCACAAAAACATGTTGATCTCAAGCATCACGCTGATTTACAGTCTCCACAAACAATAGTTAGGGTCCAAAATCCCTCCATATATCCTCATTTTGAAAGATAATTACTCTTAAAAAGTCACTGTTGTTGTGAAAGTATAATACTATTCTGGATTACTAGTCAGTTTGTTAATTTTTTACTTGCCAAAGATTTTTTTTTTTTTGCAAATTTGACATATAAATTCCAGGCAACATTTCCAAAACTGATTTTTCTATTTCACCACACTCAGAATAGCTCTGAAGAAGACAAGTAAAGTTATCTATTTGCCAAAATAATAAACCTTAAAGGACCATACTTATGGTTTTGCATGTTTGAGTCATACAAATCTTACCCGCATACACTGCCAACAATTTTACAAAATGTAAATCCATATTTTATTTTTCATGTTATTTTACCAAATCCCCTAGTCTTTAAAAATCAAACATTTGGATGATACCCACCTTAACCCAGGTTAAAGGACCATACCGGCCATTTTGCATGTTTGAGCCTAATATATTCAATTTTCATACATGTAACGTTACTGGCAATCATTTCCAAAAGGATAAAACCGGTATGGTATGGCCTGTATGGTCCTTTAAAATGCAATATTTTGCCAGCTAACATGCACTTTCACATTGTAGAAGGCACATGTTTGTTTTTTTGTTTTTTTTTCTCTGGAAAAAGCAGTTTTCTCCTAGACTAATGACACATTTTCTGTAGCTGTGCTGGATTAGTTAAATTAAGTAACTGACAAAAAATAGTAACAGTGTTTGGTTTGCTGTGATTGATTACTTACCTCAAATGCTGCCTGGAAGGAAGGAAAAACAAATGTAAAATTTACCGATCCAGCAGTATGTTTTGGAAAATGGTTGGCAGTTATCTAACGTGAGTAGTTTTTATTAGGCTCAAACATACAAAACTGCCAGTATAGTCCTTTAAGTCAAAGATATTATTGAGATGTGAATGAAACTAAGAATCATACACAGTGTTATAGATACTGTTAAGTATCTTTGTAAAGAGGCCGAGCAAACAGCGGGAGGTCATGAAGTTCAGGCACTTTGCACCGTGCAGAGCTTCGCAAAGCTGCAGTCAGCCATTTATTTAATTTTTTGGCTTCCTGAGAAGCAAATCAGACTGTTGATTTACAGTATGAGTCAGCTACTCCCTCATGTCACATCAGTAGCTTATTTACCAGAAGAGGGAAAGCACAGTATTAGAATAAAAATTAGATTATGTATCCCTTTCCCTAAAAGTAATGCATTCAATTACTCTGGCTCAGAAATGCGGTGGTGGGGGGGCGAGGAGGATTTTGCTGCACAGTCATATATCAAAAAGCAAAGAGTGGGAGAACATGCCACATCTGCAGCTTAATTTCGGTTTTCTTGTTCCTTTTTTTTTTACTCTTGTTGGGAGGGCGTGAGAGAGATCTGTTAAACGCTCATACAAAACAGCCTTTTTAACAAGACGCACTTAATCTTCCTGCTGTTTGCTTTAGTCAAGAGAGGGATTGGCTTTGTCCAGGTCCAGCATGGTGGGATGTTGATTCCAGCCGTGTTTGTGAACTCTGACCTCTTATCAGGTCTTATCTGCACGTGAACAGGTTTTCTAGCGAGGCAAAAGCCAGGAGGACCAATGAGATTAAATGTGGACCCACTTTGTGAGTTGGTAACGTACCAAACAGCTTGTCCCGGTGCTGCAGAGTTCAAGCAGAGTTCATGTTATTAGTGTTACAGGCCCTTCATGCACACACACATCTCACACACATCTAAAAGGCTTTGGAAGTTATGCCACCATCAGCCAATTAATGCCCACAAGTACAGCTGCTCTGCCGGTAAGGTCAACACAAAGCATTTTTTCACCTCCTTTTTTAGCTAATTATTCAGCTCTTTGCTGGAGTTTTGTAATTTACACCCCAAACACTGCGTAACAGGGAGCCAAAAAAAAAAAAAAAAAAANAAAAAAAAAAAAAAAAAAAGACGACCTTGAGCTGCTCTGGTGAAATAACAAACCTGCCGGGTTTTAGCGAAGGGGGGATCTACACAAATCCCACCCACATTAACGAGGAGACAGACAGGAGGGATTGAAGGTTTTAGGCTGAGGAGAATTTCTCTTTTGATAAAAACCCCAGTGAGAATAGTTTTACTGACGCCGTAAACTCAGCCTGACCTAAAGTGACTGTGAAAGGCTTCAGTGTGTGTTGCTCAAGGACATTGCAACAGGACACACAGCTGCTGCTTGGATTAAACGTGATGTTTTGATGACGGGTCAGCAACGAGCCACGGGGTCGACNCACAGCTGCTGCTTGGATTAAACGTGATGTTTTGATGACGGGTCAGCAACGAGCCACGGGGTCGACCTCTCATCTTTAAGTCACGACTTCCTCTGATCTCATGCCGTTATCCAAAATTACTCCAGGATAAAAATCCTGCTTACAAGTCATGCTGCAGCTTCATGTGGCTTACACTTCAGCCATATCCAAGATCATGTATAATACTCAACCTAAACCAAGTCTTTGGTCATTGTATTAGACTAACAAATCTAGGGATAAAGCTTTAAAGGACCATACCGGTGGTTTTTGCATGTTTGAGCCCAATAACTCACATACACTTTATATTAGTGCCAATCATTTCCCTAAAAATGCTACTGGATTGGTGAATTTTAGAATTGGTTTCAGTTCATTCCAGTACGCAATTAAAATCAACTTGTAAAGACTTGAAAGGTGCTTGAAATAAGGAACTCATCAAGAAAACAGGATGTATATTAATTTTTTTTTGTCAAAGTTACTTAATGTAATCCAACATGGAATCCAACATCCAACATGGAAGAAAACATATGTCTCCGCTTATTACTACTTTTACCAAGAAACTAAAACGACTTCCACAATTGTGCGTGTTAGCGGGTGAAACATTGAATTTTAAGGTGGGTGTATCACCCCTGAACATTTTATTTTGAAAGATTAGGGGATTTCGCAATTTAACAGGAAATCTAAAATATGGTTTTAGATTTTGGAAAAAGGGTTGGCAGTGATGTATTTATGTGGCTCAAACCTGCAAAAACACTGTAATGGTCCTTTAATTCCCTCTAGGCTAAACCAAACTAAAACTACTGAAAGCCAGAAAGAAAATGAAACAGATTTAATCTTTTAACATCAGATTAGAACACTTTGTTATTCTGCAACACAGTAGGACATTACAAAAGTTTGTATACATGAACTTAATTGTACAAAGTAAAACGCTAAATGCAACACTGACACCTAGTGGTGATTGGAAAAACAAGCTCAATTTTGTAAGTAAATTTTAAAATTATATAATAAAAAGCAAAAGTAAACAAGTCACTACAGTGACATACTACCAAAGTCTTAAAAAATAAAATTAATTTAAAAAAATCAAGCATTTTACCACAATATTTGCACAGATTCTGTATTTTTTTTATTTTTTAGGTCCTACTTTATCCAGTTATTTATTCTGTTTCATTCTCTAAGCTAAAGAAAACGGTTTTGTTGGTAACGTGTCTAACTCAGGAAGAGACAACAGTCACACCCGTACAAATTAACTAACAAATAATCCCTGAAAAAAAGGAATGATCAAAATATGAAGCACGATTTAAGGCACAGGAATAATCATTAAAGAAAGAAGTCCCACATCCTCTCAGCTATCTGTTCCAACATTTGTAAATTTAGATCCGTTTTCTCATTGATCGTTTGTGTCGTCGGTATTTCTGAAAAGGCAGTAACTTTTACTGAAAGATAAATGAGCATCTTCGGTTCTGTACACCAACATTTAAACATCTTTGTCATTTTGCATGTAAAACTTCGATTCTAATCCAACGAAGGTAATAAATTGATATTTTCAAATGTTATGCAAACACCATAATCAGATTGAAACTGGCATAAATCGATGTTGGTGTACTCAGAGTAACAGCCCCTAGATTATGAGATTTACTCGAGCATGTAAACGCTTCATCAGCTAATAATCAACCTCACCTGGTGTACTTCCTCTCAAACGAATTAAGGCAGAATTCTATTAATTCCATCCATGTATATGACATACTCTCTTACTTAAGCAACATGAGTCTCAGCCTTTGGACTGGTGCTCAGTTACAGATGTAAATGGAACACAGATTAGCTAGCAGATGGTGGGATTTTAGCTCTTAATACAGCAGCGGAATGCAATTTATTAAAACAGTTAATGATTTTGAAGCAGAACCTTTGCAAGAACCATAACTAAGACCAAAGCAGGCGACTGAAAAGTGTCACTGCTGCGTCAGATTTCAGATTTCACTTTTTAATTTTCATCCCAGTAGTAATTCCCTGTCAGTCTGGAGGTGAATTTTTCCTTGTCGATGTTCTTGTGCTCTGGGACGTGTCTGTAGGTGCAGTCCTGCCTGGTGCAGCCTGTGGTCCTCCAGAAGAAACACTCTTTTTTGTACAGGCTACAACAGAAAAACTGCTGGTTTAAGGATCTGCTTCTGCTTCCGTCAAACTTTAAGTTTCATTGCATCAAAGCCTGGACTGTACTTTAGTTTGTAATAGCAGCATGTTCTTACCCGGAGCCTGAGAAGGAACGTGTATTGGAGTCGGTGAGGGCAGATTTAGACGTTCCAAGTCCCGTGTGGATTCTGTTGGGGTATCGCACTAGCAGAGGAGCGCCCTCTAGCAGCATTCCCTGAGGAAGAAAGACGATTTATCGACTAAGATCTCTGTTACAATCAGTGAGCAAAATACTCCTGACCAGGATCAAATTTCTAAATACTAATGTCTAACATCTAATAATAATCTCACTACTTCATTATTTAGTTACTTAAAGGACCATACCATCCATTTTTGCATGTTTGAGCCTAATATATTCAATTTTCATCCACGTAAGGTTACTGACAATCATTTCCCAAAGGATAAAACTGTATTTCAGCTTTCATGATATTTTGCAAAATCTTTTAATCTTACAAATCAAATATTAAAGTGATACACCCACCTTAAAAATCCATGTTTCTCCTGCTAATACTTACACAAAATTATGATGTCATGGCTGTTTAAATTTTTCCATAAATGCAGGTCTTCTTTTGGGACTATATTTTCCAGTGGAGACATCCACACTTTTTATTGTGCTTAAACGCTAAAATTATGAAACTTCGAAAGAAAAACCTGAATACACGTCTTGTTCGCGATGATGGATTACCTATCCCAAGAACGTTTCAAGTATCAACAAGCTGGTTTTTAATAGTGTACCAGAATGAACTGAAACCAATGGTGGTTTGGAAGGTAGGAAAAACACTTTTAATTCACTGTTCCAGTAGTATGCTTTGGGAAATGATTGACAGAAATGTTACGTGTATGAAAATTGTATATATTAGGCTCAAACATGCAAAATGGGCGGTATGGTCCTTTGAGAGGATATTTTGGTTGCCAGGCTTCAAATTCTGTAGGCTAATGGACGCTCCAGAAAATAAAAATTCAAGCCTTTTCACACTTATTTTAAAGGCAAATGTACAAACTTATTATTCAGATCATCACTGGCCTCCACTCATTATTTATATTGCACCAGTTTGCATAATATTATACAAGCACAGGAAGTTACAGCTGGGAGAGAGTGAACCAGGAAGTGTTAATGGCAAAGGTAAAGTATAAGAAAAAAATTGAGTTTAGATGATTTTTATCTACATCTTTTGTCTCACTTCAGATCGAGAAATTAGTGATTTTCTGGGCGATTTATTTATTTTTAACCAAATTGGAACATTTTGGTATCGTTTTTGTAGAAAATAATACAGATAAAGAATGATATATACCTTGAGTTCTTTAACAAACTCCCTAAAAACTGAAATGAAAATATAGCTGATGGTGAACATACATTAAAACACTGGATGGCTCTGTCACACTCTTCCTTTCTCACGTAGTTCACGAAGGCACACTGGTGCTCCAGCAGCATCTTGATGCTGTAAACCTTCCCGACCCTGAGAGAGGAGAAGCCAAAAAAGACGGGATGAGAAGAGGAAGAAGAGTAAGTACATGAGTGGCGAGTTGAGTGGACCAGAGTAAACCTTTAATATCTCTGCAGGGTCATTTTCCTTTGCAGCCACGAGTCCATAAGAGTGAATAAACCAACAAGAAGTGTATTCAGGTTTATTTTTAGAAGTTACATAATTTTAGTGTAATAAAAAGCGTGGAGTGAATGTATGCTTCCACCAGGGAATATAGTCTCAAAAGAAGACCTACGTTTATCAAAAAATTTAAAGGACCGCGACTTCATAAGGCTGCGTAACTATTAGCAGGAGAAACATGGATTTTTANAAAAAATTTAAAGGACCGCGACTTCATAAGGCTGCGTAACTATTAGCAGGAGAAACATGGATTTTTATCGCTTAAATTTGATTTTGAAAGGTTAAGAGATTTTGCAAAATATCAGGAAAGCTGAAATATGGTTTTATCCTTTGAGAAATGATTGTCAGTAACGGAACATGTATGAAAATTTAATATGTTAGGCTCAAACATGCAAAACGGCCAGTATGGTCCTTTAAACAAAAAGCTTCTTGATTTATTTAATCTCAAAATTGAATCCATTTAGGATGGTATGGTCCTTTAATCTAATGTCTGAATTATGTGCGCCCACTTATGGACACAGCTGGTTACTGTAACTAACAGGTTAGTATAAAATAAACAAAAATAAACATCTTACTATAAAATTAAGATATGTAGTTATTTACTGCAGTTAGAGATTACTCTGATTATCAGGTTGTTTAGTCTGTGCAACGTGAAAAATAGACAAGTAGTCATCCAGAGTTACTAGAAAGAAGTTTTAAGATTTTTAGTTTGTTCAGCAGCCGAAAAAAATGAAGTTCCCACTTATTAAAATTTTGAATAAACACAAATCATTTTCTCAGCATCAGTTCAACAATTGCTTTTTTTTTTTTTTTTTTTTTTTTTTTTTTTGTTTTTACACAATAAGTGGCTGATGTAAGAAATCAGTTGTTCAAATATAAACTATTTTAGAGATAACGGTTATATTAAGAAATATGTTCTGCATGAAAAGAGATTTCAGCGCCGGTTTCCTTTTGACTGTGACTCTCAGGCAGCATCTGACTGTCAACATGATGGAAGAGAAACAAAGACCCACTCAGAGGCATGAAGGAGATCAGACTGTACTTCACCTGCTGAAGAGCTCGTGCATCGTCGCATACGTGACAGAAGGGGCCAAGGATCCAACCCAAACGGGGAAAAGCTCCCTTCATGTTAAAAAAAAAGAACAATCAGCAAATCATCCTGACTACCTCAAAACTAAACCTGCCTGCTTCAACACAAAGGAATGAAATTCTCCATAGAGGAGAAGCAAGTAAAAGTTAACCTTTGAACTTACGGCTTCAGGGAATTCCTGTGTGTAGGCGTGGGCGACTGAGATTTCGGTCTGCTTTGACTTGCAACACCTGACTCTTTGATTTGCTGCGTTCTAGAGCGACCGGCTTGTTGGAGGATCCACTCTCCCTTCTTGTCATCGTCTTCCATTGGTTGGTTGACGTCCCCACAGGCATCTGAGGACAAAGTTCAGCGCTGACGGTATTACTGACATCTTTCCAGCGTCGGACTATGAGAAATGTTTTGTCACATTTACCTCTTTGATTGCCAAACAGAGCTTCACAGGCTTCTTCCAAAGAGGCGTGAGTTTTCAAGGCCTCCATGCTGTCTGCCCAGCTGAATCCCATTTCCTAAAAAACAAAAACCCAAAGACAACGTTCTAAACTCACACAATTCCAACATAACTTTTATTGTCAAAATGACACATGTTTTTTAGGACCTCAAAAACAATCATATGACCCCACAGGTAGGGCTGGGCGATAAATCGATTTAATCATTTAATTTGAGTTTACATTTTGGCACTATGTGTAAAACAGCTGAATCGGAAAATCGAGTTTAAACAAAAAACAAAAAACTACTAACTGTTTTTAACGGGGAAAATGCGGCAGTGGGTCGCTCTTCGTCAATCAAGCCCATTCCCGTTTTGTGCACGTTAAAACTACAATCCTTGTTTATACTTTTGCGTGTCCGCGGCTCCGCCTGCAGCGGACACAGACACGGTTTCGACCTTACCAATCAACGGTCTGTCACGTTCGCTGATGTCATGCCCATGAAGCTTTCAGCAGGTCAGACATGCTAGCGAGATGGCAACAAACACTTCGACTGCAGATGAGCTCGTTTCTAAAAAGGTACCATCTCTTCATCATTTGGAAGTTGTTTGGTTTTGCGCTTCACGGTGCGGAGCTCCTATAAACTTTACAGACACGTTTGCTGCACACTTCACGGCGTGCAGCAAACGTGTCTGTAGGTGGAACACTGTAACATGTCAGAGCATCAAGAGGCAGCAGACAGGAAGCTGGACATCGCTGCTAAAACCTTTTATTTTGAAAGGTTTTGGTTAGAAAGCCCGACAATTTATTATTCCCAACCATTAAAATCAAAAATCGGCCATCAGTGTGAAAAAAATTTGAGATTTTGTTTTTAGGCCATATTGCCCAGCCCTACCACAGGAAGAAATGAAATCAGTATGAGGAAAACCAAACTAGCAGAAACATGAACTGAAACTTCTGAGTCAAACACAAAGTGAGAAACAGCATCGTAAACCAACCTGATCTGTCTAGAGAAAACTAAACCCTCAGAGGAAATCTCGTCTTGTGCTTTGATTGTTAGTTCTGGTAAAAAAAAAAAAAAAATCACAGACTGTGCTGTGTGCATTTGTGTACATCACGTTTTTTTCAGGGTGCTAATGCTCAACAGTTTGACTCTTCTTCAGTGGCTGTTGATGTTCTTCCATGCTGAGTAACTGTAACTTCTATGATTTGTTTTTTTTGCTTCTCCTACCATCAGGTGTAACATCTGCACTCGCTTCAGCTCCTGCGACGCTTCAGCACTCAAGCTGTCCAGCTTCAGCACCTCCTTGTAGATCAGCGAGGCCTCGTAGTATTTCTGGAAAGGTAGAAAACACAAGAGAAGAAGTGCAGACAGTAAGAAAGGATTTTAACGTCTTAAATCATTAAATAAGAAATAACATTTAGCCAAATACTGAAAACATATGTAAGGAATATGCATTATAGAAGTTCTTCTGCTAATACAATATATAGTATAAATACATTACACTACCGTTCAAAACTTTGGAATCACCCCAGAAATTTTCCGTTAGAAGAATCCCAAACATGGGGAAAAGCAGAAATTGAGATGGATACGGGAATCCTGATTTACCTTGAGCCCACAGAGAGCTTTGCCTTTCCTGAATAAACCTTTGATCCAGTTTGGCTCTATGGAAAGTGCGACGTCTGCATCCAGAAGAGCGTTTTCATGCTGCTCCATCCTTTCATAACAGAGAGACCGATTTCCAAATAACCTGAAACAGAAATCATGGTGATTAATAATTGCTGCTGCTGGGTGCTTTAACGAAGGCCGGTGTCAATTTAAGCCAACGTTCTCACTTATATTCCTTTGGGTTGTATTTAATTGCATCTGTGAAGCATTTAGCTGCCATCTCAAACTGTCCAGAAGCAGCCAAACGATTTCCGATACCTGTAAACAGACGCAGGACAGATCAGCCCGATTCAGTACTTCCTGTCATATTTGTGTTTTATTTTATCATCTCAATAAAAATGTTAATGTGTAACTTACTAGCAAGCTTTCCACTTATTTTTAGACACTCTTCCATACTGGCATCCATCGTTTTCTGTGGAGATCAGTGTAACATTAGCCTGAGCAGCATGAGAAGCGCGACAGGAAACACATTATTTGCATGTTGCTTTCTGTCAGACACATTTAAAAATTGATTTTACAGGCCTAATCAGTGAACTCTGACAATATAGCTTACAAGCGTAGTCATTTACAATTATCAAGGTAGACTCAGAGATAAAAGTAGCACTTTGGCCTGTTGTGATTCCATGTTACAAACATTACTGACATAAACGAAACCTGATGACCTAAAGAAAACTGCAGTAATCTGATTTCGTCTGTATGGATCTGTGTGTTACAAGACCTGCTGATCAAATCTGGGTTGTTTTTGACTTTGGTGCTGCTGGAGCTATAATTTTCTGCCTTTACAGGACCATACTGGTGATTTTCCATATTTGAGCTTAACACATATGCATGATTGTAAAAGGCATGGTCGTTTTAATTTCTCAGTAAAAGCAGTCATCTCCTGGGACTATATTTTCTGGTGGAAACATACATTTTCTTCCATGTAGCTCTGTATTGTATGATTTAAATTAACTTTTGTTTGCTGTGATGGATTATCTCAATCATGTTTCAAATGTCTACAAGTTGATTTTTTTATAGCATACTGCAATGAGCTGAAACTAATGACAGTCTGGAAGGTAGGAAAAACAATTCTAATATTTACCGCTCCAGTGGTATGTTTGGGGAAATGGTTGGCAATAATGTAACATATATGCAGGTTATATTTATTGGGCTCAAATGTGCAAAATCACTGGTATGATAGTGTAAGACCTCCAGAAATCATCAAGTTTAGTCGTCTGATACGAATCTGTTCTCAGCATTCCCAAATTACCTCTTTAAAGGTGTTATTTTTCTCCTCAGTCTTCTTTTGAACCTCTGGATCTTTTGACTTTTCCTCAGGTTGCATGACTTCAAATAATTTATTTTTATCCTCTTTTCTCTCTGCTGTTTGTGTCTGGTCAGGTGACTCCTTGGCCGCAGGTGCAGCAGCAAGAACATATGAATTATTTAATTCAAAATCCTGTTGAGGAAAGTGAAACACACAACAGATGATTACATAATCCTCATCATTTGTTCTGGTGAGAGTTTCATGTCATTCACATTTTGCCCAGCAAACATTTTGGGATGACTGAACAAGTTTTACATTTAATCTGATAATAACTATGTTTAGCTTTAAATTATCAATTGCAGGAAAAAGAAAAATATACAACAAAGCTAAAAATATTGTTGTGCAAATGTAAAACAAAAACAGAAATTCTGAACAAATTCTCCACAAACCTTTGGCTTCTTTTCTTTATGTGTCTTCATATCATTTTTATCTTCATTACTATCACATTTATTGATCCCAGTTTGATTTTGTGTTTCAGCAGGTGGAGGAGAAACAGATTCATTTGTTTCCAGATCACTTTCAGCATTCGGATTTTCTTTCTGGCCTGTTTTCTTCCTGGATTTTCTGCCTGAGTCTGAACTGTCACACTTGCCTGGTTCTTCCTCCTGAAGAAATGAAATGGTAAGTAAAGAAATTTACTACTTTGATTTTTTGCACACTTTAATATTATTTAAAATATTACAGAAATAGAGGAATAGCTGTAACATTTATCTCTGGCAGACCACTGTACTTGTTAATTTTAACTGTAATCTTTGTTAATGATACTGGCCACCTAAAGCTTATTCTAATGATGCATAAGATGTCTGCTATTCATTTGGGATGTACTTATAAAAAGTTCACTAATGTCAATGTGCACAAACAAATTAAAAAAAACTTACAGGAAAATTCTCTTTAGCTGCATTCTCCTTTTCTAATCTTTTCTTTTCTTTTTTACGCTGTAAGAGAAAGAAAAAATGGTCTTGTGACCTGCTGTAAGAGGGAAAAACACATTTGTTGCCAATTCCTTGAAATTATAATAATTATTTCAACACTGACCAATTTCTTCCGCTTGTTCTTCTCAGATTTATCCTTACACCGTTCCTCTTCTTCCTCCAATTGTTTTGAATAATGTTCAGCCTCCTGGAAAAAACAAATTATAGGACAATAAAAGTAAGTTGTGTTTTCATCAAAAATGAAACTCAGTATGAAACAGAAATGAAAATGATACCTCATCAGTCAGTTGTTTTATCCGTGGATGTGGAGCTAAAGGCATCTGAGCATCATTGGATGAATATAAATCTTCATCTTCGTCATTATCATAAGAATATATGAGATCGTTTTCCAGATCTTCATCTAAGTTCCTTAAAATGCTGAAATTTAAACCTGGAAAATAAAGAACAGATAAATCAGCCTGAAAAAAGCTTCAAGTAGGTGAAATGCATGAGTCATCCAAACCACCAAAATCAATTTGTTAAAAACAATAAGGAGGGAGGGAGGGGCACAAAATCAATTTAATCTCACATCTTTTGAAGTTGACTGAGGATGGTGCTGAAATTCAATCGTCTTTCTGACAGAGTTGTATTTATCACATATATACAGTATCTGTGGAGTATACACTGGCAGAATGCTCATTTTAGGGATACTTATTCCTTTAATAATCCCTGTTAAAAACAGGTCTTTGCCTGGTTTACATCTTGCACTTACAGTTGAAGCTTAGCTCACAGAATATCAGATTTATCAGTATACTTCAAATAAACCTTACCAAATATATCAGAGGTGAAGACATCGAGGAAAGAGCCAGCAGAGGGACGTCCTTTTATGAAATCTACAACAGATTCCTGATGGGGACAAAAGATTAGAGAATTAACATGCTTCCATCAACATGTACATACCTGTTTTCTTTTAGGAATTTTAATAAAATGAGTGTTACATACCAGTATTATTGCCCAATATTTGCTTGACAAAGATATATCAGCATTGGTATATTAGCAGATATGACAAAAACAACAACACTGCAGTCTGTAACTGTTTTACAGGCTCTAACGTGATGTGTATTTAACCCTTACTCTTCTTTATTCCCATTACATGTTATATTTCTTTCTGTTTTATGTATAGTTATTAAGTGTCCAGTGAATCTGAAAATTGCTGTTCAAAATTTACTGTTATCTGTATTTGTTATAATTACTGTTATCTTTTATAATCCCAGTTCCAGTACAGTACTTCTCTCAGTGTAATCCTTGCTAAAAGTGGTTGTAATGTTATATGTTTTGGTAAAAAAAAAAAAAANCCCCAAATTATTTAACTTTATTCTCATTATCTCCAACAGCTGCCAAAAAAAAAATATATATATATATATAGTAAATAATACTAATACTGTTATATCTGTAATTTGGTTTATTCTGTATTTTTGTATACTTTAAAATGCTGGCTTACAACCTGTATTATAGTACATTTCTGAACATTTTTAACTGCTGTAGATGAAATAAATTAACAATAAATGCCCTGTTGCGTGTTTGATCACACTGCTAGTGGCTTGTGTACTTGCCATCCAGCTTGGCACACATTAAAACTTAGGTATAATATTGTGCCATGTTCCAGCAGGACATTAAAACCTGAAAAACCCGTCATGCCAACCCCACACGCACAAAGCCAGTTATTTCATACTCACATGCGCGTGCATCAATCTCGAGTTTTCTCGAGTTCTGGGTACGCATATTTTACCTGTAATGGAGACAAACGTAGTGTTTAAATAACTGCCGTGAGATATGGATGCCATTGGAGTCTATTTGGTAATGTTCAAGGTGATTAAAACAAAGTCACAAATGGCTCTCGTTTAGTGCTAACGTTAGCCTGCTAACTAGTAAGCTAACTAAACGTTAATAGGTCAGGTTCCCAATAAAAAAAAACAAACAAAACGAAGCCACGAAAGATCCCAACTTGGTTAACCCATCAATCTCACCTTTAACACTGTCCTTCTTTCGTGGCATGGTGTTCATGTATAACTTTGTATCGCTGTTCCACGGTTATATATGTATAAAACATATACGTGGATTTTTTGTTGAAAGAGAATTGTTCAATAACTCCGCTATATGTAAGCTATTTTCTTGTTTCCGGTTTAGATATGGCTTCTGTTTTTATTGCCCTGAGTTCAGCCTCTCAAGTTAGCTCCGCCCCAAACATCTCCACCACTCCAATAGATATAGTTGTTTTAGTTATTGATTGCTGGATAGGCCAATCGTGGTGAGGAGGCGGGACCTGTACGCAGCCTAAGCCTGATAGGTAGTTTTGTATCAGATACGAATACTGCTGCGTTTAAGTGCGCCTCGTAAGATCCACTTTCACGTTTCGGAAGTCATGCTTAAGAATGACTCATGAAGAATCATGAAGACTCAAGAAGAGGAAAAAAAAAAAAAAAAAAAAAAAAAAGGAAGTCATGCTTGCCACATATGACGCATTCAAGTGCTCTTGGCCGCGCAATCTACTACAGTACGTGTCCATCGGAATATACAGAGGAAATAGATGTATTGGGTAGTTTAAGAACATTAAAACAATTCCAAAGAGGCATAACCGCTAAAACCGATTTTGTTATTTTTGTATTGTTAAAAGAAATACAATTATTTATTTTGCATGAAAAACTAGTTTAATATTACAATCCAGCCACTTTTTAATTCTGTCCCAAACAGGGAGTCATTACATCACATGTAATCAATACGTTTTGGTAGGAAAGGTGTTTTTGAGCTTCAATAGAATATCGTTATTATAAATTTGCATGCATTACAATTACACGAGACAAATTTGAAAATAAAAGAGACACACGAGCGCATGCGTGACGCCAACAAAACCTGATTCTTGTGTGAGCGATAGGTTTGTTCAATAGACTACCTTCGTTCAGTTCAAATCCCCTCCCGCGCGCTCCTGCTTCAGTTTCCATTTTTTTAATGTCGCCTAGCAACGCTGTGGCTGCCATGGAGGAAGCGCGCTCACTATGGCGGACTGAGAACAACAACATGGAGCCGATAGAGGTAATGTGTTTAGCTATACAGTGCTTAACGCCAAACGATCATTTTGTATGGCTCTTGCGTTTCACATAATTAAAATCCTTACAAGTGAAGGTGAGTTAACCTTAGCTGGCACTGATGTAGCCTAAACGGACTGCCTTGTTCTTTTAATGCCATTTAGCTAATTTTGCTAACTGCTAATTTCTCAACTAGCTAACAAACTGTTTCTACGTTTTAGCCTGTGTAGCCTTACAAAGAGACCAGCTTTAATGGTGGCTGATAGCGAATGTTGATTTTTATGGACAAATAAAATCAACGTGATAATTCTAATAAACTGTTTTATATGGTAAAAGCTAAGCGTGGCTGGTGTTATATCTGTAACAGACAGTAGATGTCAGGCTACAAATAACTGTCAGGAAATTGATATATGTCTTGCACTGAACTTGTCAGGAACTCAGTCCCAAAAACTCGTAAATAAAATGTTGCTTTGAGTTTTTACTGTGATATGGTTGAGGTTTGAAATTGTTTACAGAGAATTTTAATGATGATAGCAATAGATAACTCATAGTGCGCCAGCCCGAGAAGCAAATTTAAAGGGGTTAAATGCCCACAAACTTGAGTAGTTGTACTTTTTAAGTTCTTGATTTAATTTATTTCATCTGGGCTGAAATTAGCGGTTCTAAATGGGATTCATTAATGCGGAAAATTGTGGTGAGTGGTCAAATTTGCATGCTTTATTCTGATTTTGTGGCAAAACCGTGTGCATTCGTTTCGTGAATTCTCGGAGGGACTAATATCTGGAATTTCATGTGAGTTTTCTAAGCAACATGAGAAAACCCAACGCAACTCCAATAGTCTCAAAAGTCATGATAACATATGCAAAGTCACCTGAAAAGAGAAACGGGCACAAGCTGAAACCAGTAGGCATATAAAAAAAAAGTAGCCTGTAGGGGGTTGACAAACAGTGTTAATTACCATTCAACTTAATATGATACACCTTTGGAGCAATGATTAGTTTAATCATCATGAAAGTCATCCAGTGTGTTGTTATTTTGCCAACACCAATATCTTAGGAACTGAGTTTATTCCGAGTGTGTGTGGAAATATGAAAATGAGCTGTACATCATCTAAGGAGATCAGCAGTTTGCATACATGTAAAGTGACCCAGTAGTGTTAAATAGTACCAGAGGTCAGTAACAGTCAGTTCTTCTGTTTTGTTGTTTCACAGAAAGCAGAGACACCCGTTCAGCTGCCAGCAGGTGAAGGTGTGGATCAATCTATTGGACAAACATCTATAAATCAACATAGAGCTCAAAGTCATCATAGCTCTGGTCAAGACCAGAGGCAGTCCAGGTTGGCAACAGATGACTGGGAACTTCAGCAGGCGACATCTTTACGGCTAGGTACACTGAATAAAGCATTGCAAGTTGTATTTTTGTTCCCTGTTCATTCCCCTCCAAAATTTTGAATAGGGCAGACTAAAACAAGTAAATACCATGATATCCATAAGACCACGGTCCAGTTTATATCACTGTGTATTATTTTTTTGCAATCAGGTGTTCTTGGATTTTTACTTTTTTTTTTTAAATTTAAAGTAGGCATTTTATAAATTTCTCTTTTTTGTCCGATGATTCTAGATATTTAAAAACACAATATGATTATATTGTGAAAGAACTACCTTTCACAGTGTTATGATGTCATGAAAGGTGTCATTATACTGTTTTTTTCTGCATATATATGGTTTTTATCAGAAAGAATGAATGTATAAATTTGTCACAAGTTTGAAAACTCCTTCTAGTTCTCACTGATAACATTCAGCATATCTGCATCATCAGAATTTCAGGACAGTAACCTGTCCCCAGCCCTTTCCTTGTTGCCTGGAGTGGAACACAACATTACTGAATATTCTTTTTTCCAACAAAGTGACGTGGAATTTGCCCCTTTAAGGTAAATAAATCCTAAAATGGCTGTGTAAGAAAGAGTAAATTAGACATATGGTTTTACTTATATTATGAAAGTAACCCTTCCCCTTATGTCATTTGAAACATCTCAAAATTTGATCATTTTTATTTATGTTTTTCAAGAGCACATCCAGACATTTCTGTTGCATCAGAGAAGTTTCTCCGTCCAGCCCAGGACCGCATTGCCCAGGCATCTGAACATGGCCCATTGTCGCAGCACCCTTTGACTGAGGAAACTGCTCTGTCTGAAGACTCCTGCTCTCTCTCCCAGCATAGTTTATCACCAGCAGATGAAGGCAGACAGAAGGAAATGGAATATTCTTCACAGCAGATACAGTCGAGAGAAAATATGAGTAGGAAAGAGATGGACACTCAGACATTAACTGGCCCTGTAGATAAGCCAGTGGACCAGGCTGAAGATGACACATTCTTTCTGAGTAAGGATGTTCCTGCTCAGCATCTTCTGGAGCTCCTTCAGAAAGATGTTGGCATGCCAAGCGGCAGCAGTAGTGCCGTTTCCTCTGGATCTGAAATCTCTCTGAAGAGGGCAGGGGCTTTTAGCGGAGAGTCTAAAAGCGCTAAGGTTTGTAAAGCAGGGATTGAGCAAAGCACAGTTAGAAGAGAAGTTCCTCCAGGTGAAGCTTCTCTTACCCAGAAACAGACTCTGCAACCTCAAAGAGATTCATCCCCAGACCAAACATCAGCACTGTTGTCTGAGGTCCCTAACATCACCATGGGGTCCCGCAGCACCCAACCTGATGACAGCAGTGAGGCGTTACACAAAGAGCTGCTCTCTGAGGTAGAGAGGCACAGATGCTGGGAAGCTGAAACTAACAGGCAACCGCAGGGACGTCCTACGCCACCTGAAAAATCTCTTACTCCATGTCCCACCGAGTCATCTGAAGGCAAGACAAGTGAGATCGGAGCAAAGCTGGTGGGCGTGCTAGGGACAGGGCCAAGATTTTCAGGAAGTTATACTGTGGAACGGGGCCACAGGGAACGAGACCTCTGGTCTTCAGGAAACCAAACAGGGGTCGATGGGTCATACTTAGGTTTCCTTCCACAGTCACAGTCCACTCCAGGAGTTTTTAAGCCACCAGTCAAATCCAGTGTGAAGACTCCATTAGGGCAACTTTCTGCCATAGAGTCCAGCAAAGAAAATTCATATCAATCAAGTACAAGGATTTCTGCACAGCCTGCTGTTCCTGTGGCTGATGTTAGGACTGCCAGCCTGGATGCCGATCGCTCTGGTACAGAAAATCCATGCCAACAGGAAACCACATCTGCAAAAGTGCAATCCCTTCCAAGTCTCAACTACATCCAGAAAGTAGATGCATGGAGAGCAAATCAGAGTTTAGGGAAGACGTCGCTGTTTGATAGCCTCGCTCTGCAGGGCTTTTCAGGCATTTCTCCTAAAAAGAAAGCTTACGACGCCGTATCTGACTCTCTGAATCGCATCCTGAGTGAGCAGGTGAGGAGTTTGCATCAGCCTCCTGTTTCCAGTGCTGCCATGCAGAGCTTCTCAGCAGCTCGCTCCGGCCCTTCCTCACCTAGAAGAGGGGAGGCGGTGGGCAGCGCTCCCAGTGACAAGGATGACACCTCTGCAGCGTGGCCCTCTGCTTCTCCCTTTGGAAGATCACAGTCTCACTCTTCTCTCAGCACTGTTGTCCCGTCAGCACAGAAAGCTGAGCATGCAGAGAGGCCTGCTGAGATGGAGAGCAGTCAGACGGGAGAAGAAGATGTTCCTCAGCAGCCTTTACCTCTGACCAGCCTCGGCCAGTTCAGCGATGTGTCATTCGATGATGTAACATTGTCAAATTCCCAAGGCAGCTACAACAGTGGAAAGAACTTAGGCACTTCTGTCGGAGCTTCATCTGTCAGCCTAGAGGTTGATAACTACGCCCCCTACTGGACCGCAAAAATCATAACACCACCACCACCTCCTAAACCCAGACCCAGAGAGCTCAACATTGAAGAAAGAATCCCAGTAATTATCATCATTTAATTTAATTCCTAAATGTCAATTATTGAATGATTTTTTTATTATTATTATACAGTAAGCAAACCATTCTTGTTTTTTTTTATTCTTTTGCAGCTGTATCTCCATAATCTGGGCATTGACCAGTCTCCCTCAACAATCTTGACTCCATTTGCACCCAGAGGGCCCATCAGAGAGCCTGAATTCTCTCCCACCGATCTCTGTACTATTAAAGGATCCATTGGAACCCCAACCAAGAGCGCTCTGCCCTCTGAAGGTAACTAACCTTAAAATCAAAAAGATCATGAATAATTAGAAAGTACAGCAGGCTATAAAATTTGTGCTATAAAAATGGGAAGCTTACTCAAACAACATAAATTTTCTGCCCAAATCCAGCTGCTCGGGACAGCGAGAATTCAATCTCTATAAGAGCATCAAAATGCTGAATATTACTTTTTGGGATCTTGTAAAAAAGTACATCAGTGCTGATTGTAATGATTTTAAGCATAATTTCATCAACTTTTGCAAACTGGTAAATGTACCTCTACTGCTTCTATAAAGCATAAAAAACTATAAAACTATATTGTGGCTTATTTTGAAAATGTTATCCCATTTTGTGTTTGGCAGGTGGCAGTCCCCATAAAGGAGAGTTTTCCAGGTGCAGCGTGCTCTCAGTGGACTCCAGCATATCCATTCCACTCAGCGTGGACAGTCTTTGTCCAGCTGTGTCCCTCCCAGAGCCGACCAGGGCTTCTACGACAGATCCAGCACACAGTCAGAGGCTGGCCAGCGCTCAGCCTGATGAAACCTCCCGTCTCTCTGCACCACAGACTAACCAGCAGCAGCAGAGGGAAAGTCATTTTATCAGCAGCAAGAACACCATTCATCTGAGAGACAAAGTTGAGTCTGACAGCTCATTAATTAAGGAGGATAGGTGCTGGGAAAGAAACTTTGAGTCAGCCTTGCAAGAATCCCAGAGCACAAAGCAAAGCACTGAGGGTTCATCTTTTAACTCCAAACCCTTGTCAGAGATAAGGAATTTACTCGGCCAGGCACAAAACATTGTATCTGCTCAGTCCTCGCTGATTTCCTCAGCCTCCCCTGCAGCGCCCCGGCTGCTCTCCGATGACGACATTTTCCTCTCACAGAGGAGCAAGCTCCAGGACTCCTCGTTCACCTCCTCCTCTGCTAATGGCGATCCAAGAACTCGTTCCTCCTTGTTATGGGCCAGGTCCTCGTCAGACTCCGTGCTGACCTCAGAAAAGCCAAGCTCTGCTGGTCGACAGAGTATGACATCATCAGGCCAACCTGATAATCTGTCCACACAAGCTCTTACCACGGGTCAGTATTTAAAACCACAAGAGAACATGGTGAATAGGAGCCTAGGTTTGTCCCTTGTTCTTTCTAAATCATCCCGGAGGGCGGAGCCTGAGGGTTGCAGCGCTGCTCTTCCTGACAACGCAGGCCCAGCACAGCCGCCAGTCATCAGGTCTGCAATGGCTGTAAGGCCACCGCAGCCGACCTCCAGCCCTGCAGAGACAGCAGCTGCTCCAGAGGAAGAACAGCGCACAGAGGGAGGCCACGTGGGGAGCAGCTCTTCCTCAGCCATCATCGGGGACGCTGATCAGGGAGCGATGAGTGATGGAAGCAGCGAGAGCTCCCTTGCAGCCAGAGTGATCAAGCTGCTGCAGAATGAATCTCCAGGCACTGTCGTGTCCAGTACAACCAGCACGACTGACCAGGAGGAGAGCAGAGCCAGAGGTAACACATTTCACATGCTGACAACGTCTACACCTGTCATCCCTACAGGATCTTTAAAGTGACTTTTTTTTTTTTTTTTTTTTTTTTTTGGATGTGACAGAGTGGATTAATCTGAAGGTGTCGGGACAGCACTGTGAGCCTCTGGAGTTGGACATTGAAGACAGAAAGCGGATTGAAGAGATCAAGAGAGAGTTGCTTTTAAATAACCCCATAAAGGTAAAGTGTTCATGGAGAACTCATTAATCATTAAAGCTTTAGTTTTTAGCACATTTTACTTAATAACAGGACAAATCAAAGCCAAACCTTTATTTGTCATAATTAATTTTTTATGTTAAAATTTATGCAAATTCTTTTTTTGTGTGTGTGTTATTTTGATGTCTGCCTCCATTCTCTGGACTATCCAGGTCTCATGTTAAGGTAACTGGTATGTTTCAGGCATGGTGTGTCAAACAGGTGTTTGAAGGTTATATAGAAAGTATAATGTTAAGATAAGAAAGACGACCTTGAGGTTTTTTTTTTTTTTTAAATTACCTTAACTACGCAAAAAATAAAACTGTTGTAATGTAATTTGCAGACTAAAACAGTTTTATAATTCCATGTTTTGAATTTGGAACATTAGTATTGTATTTAGAAGAAAATATTGGATATTATGATGCCGTTTTATACTTTCTCAGATAGCAGTTGTCTTGCTGTGGTGGACGAATGAATTCACAGGTTAATAGAAAATGTGACTTTCCTGACACAGTTTGACACAGACTTGTTGTTTTCTCCTTAGAGCCAGGCCAGCACGGACACGGACAGCAGTGTGGTGTCCAGCGTTAGTGTCCCCCACCAGCCTTCAGAGACGTTTACCGGCCTTCATGGTGCTGAAGACCAGCCGCCCCACCAGTTGCAGCGTCTCAACATGACCCTTTCTGACTCCACCGTGTCGCAGCTTCAAACCCCCCTCCGTCTAGATCTGGAGGCTCTGGTCCAGGAGATTGCTGTCAAAGAAGGCATAACTCTCTTTAGATCTAAGCCTCAGGCCCTCACCTCCATTACTATTGCCACCCGCAGGCGCTCCACCTCCCCCTCTCCCTCCATATCCCCCGCACCGCCTCTCAGCCCTGCCCCGGAGCCGCTCCACCTTTGCCAGCTGTCTACAGGAACTGTCAAACAGCACACTGCAGACAGGCAGCTTCCCCTCATCCTGGATGAAGAGGAAAGTCCTGCTTCAGCTCAGGCAGCATCCAGAGAGCCTGCATCAACGTCTGAACCAAACAGTTTCTTCAGCAAAGATCAAATCCTGCTGGACTCTGAGTCGGTGCCAGGGAATCAACAGAGGCAAGACGCTGTAGGAGGCCAGTATGAAGAACCTCCATCCTCTCTGGGTTTAGTGAGAAAAGATGTGAATGTTAAAGACAAAACCACACAGTCTTTTATGGGAGATGAAGAGTTTTCCAGCAAGCACGGCTCCGTTTCTGGCGTTGGTTTTGGAGCACAACAGACACCAGGCTCATCCACCATTGATTCGCCAGCCAAGACAGGTCACGTCTCACATCTCCATCTCACGCTGTCCCCCAAAGCCACTGATGACAGCTTAGCCACTGCTCTTCACTCCAGTAACGCTGCTGCTGCTGTCCCACGGCTGTCTCATAAAGAGTTTGTCCCCCTCAGACACTCTCCTGCGTCCAGTAGTCCAGACGAAGGCGTTGGTTTGTCCAGTCCACCAGAGCTGTACGATACCAGGGAGGCAACAAGAGGACGGGGGCCTGAGAGAGTCGACACCTCCACACTGTTCAAAACTGTTGTGCCTCAGGAAAGGATGACGTCTGAAATGTCACCAAGGCCCTCAGCCGTTCAGACAGCAGGTAGGCTGCTGTGAAAAGTACCACAGTTAACACAGGCTTTTCTCTGTGTTATTTTTAGTTCTTCAACAGGAGAGTATTATGCAAACACAGAGTGAAAGAGGAATGATTCTATTATCGAATCATAAATCGGGGCAGAGTTCTAAAGTACAATATAAGGACCAAGTTATAGGTGTGTTGTGCTGTGGTGTAGCAAGTGGAAAAATAATAGGAGTTGATTTTGCAAACAGCTCTGGAGAAGAAACTGAATTTTGTGGTGTTCCATGTAATTTTTTGACTCTGACACAGCATTTTTGATAAAATTGAGTCTGTGGCAGTTAGGGCTGATATTTCTCCCTCTTACAGCCTTGCCCGTCCTGTTGCCTTATAAACCCTCTGGCAGCGAGGAGCTCTTCTACGTCCCTCAGACTGAACCTGATATCTCGACCGAATGCTCCGACACCACAATGGAGAGCTCCCACCCAGGTAACCCTGCAAAACACACAATCCTGCTGTTTATTAACATTTTATTTGTGGCAGCGGCAGAACGAGATTAAATTCCTGGCAACGTTACAAGCAACAAAGAATAGAAAGTGTCAAAGCTCACCAACATTTGCATGTCAGTGTGTGTTTTCTTTTGAAAAAGAAACGTAAAATTACTCCAGTGCTCTCGCTTGAAATAATGAGGACAGTTTATGCATCTCATTCAGCCTCAACTCGAACACAATTATTACAAATATTTAAAACTATTAAAGGACCATACTGGTGGTTTTGCATGTTTGAGCCCAATAAATACTACTTGCATACCTGTTATGTTACTGCCAGTCATTTTCCAAAAGATACAAATTGTAGTTTTCATGTTATTTTACACCCTTAATATTCAATGTTTCAGCTGTAAACACTTATGCACGATTTGTAGAAGGCACAGTCATTTTTAATTTCTCAATAAAAGCCGTCCTCTCGTAGGACTATATTTCCTGGTGAAAACATACATTTTCCTCCTTGCAGCTCTGTGTCAAACCAGTTAAATAAAGTTACTTCAGTAAAAAGTTTAACAGACATCGTGTTTACTGTGATGGATTACTAATCTCAACCACGTTTCAGTTTCTACAAGTTGATTTTTATAGCGTAATATGTTTTGGGAAATGGTTGGCAGTAAGGTAACATGTATGTGGGCTCTATTTATTGGGCTCAAACCTGTAAAATCGCTGGTATGGTCCTTTAAGTAACCAGGTCCAATAGAAAAGCCAGTTGAGTCTGTAATGAACGAAGAGTCTCTGCTCTCATTTCGCCTGAAGCAGCTGGTCTTTTGTAATATGTAGCCAGCCATATTAATTATTCAAGTTCAGGGGCTAAGCGCAACAAAGGTGCTGGGGCCCCAACAGAGCAAGTGAGAGCGGAGTTAGACTCTGTCCCTGAACCATCTCCTGTTCCTCTCTGGAATAAAGTTAAAGGAGTTTGATCATTTTTCCAGCAGGATTTCTTTGCGTTATCTCGGTTAGTGAGGTAAATTCTAAATCCTAACCCTCTGTGAGGTAACAAGCTGGTATTACCTCACTAACCAGGCTCAGATGACGCCGTGCCCCCGCGCTTCAGCAGTGACGTCCTGGGGCACCAAGACCCCAGTTTGGACCGCGGGGTTGCCATCCGACACACAGAGGGAATCTACAGCAAGAGGCTGAAAACGGCCTTCAAAATGCAAGAACAGGAAGACAGAGGTGAGCTGAACAGAATCTGAAGAGTTTCTCTCACTGCAGTACACATACTTACAATATACTGACTTGCAGAGTCAATCAATAGTATTTACACTATTGATTGACTCTTGATGACTACAAATTCACACTCTGTACACTTATATTTTGTCTATTTTGTCACAGGTGTTGCTGTGGCAGCCGATGGAAGCTCACAAATTAGTGCGAGTCCAGCTCCACAGCCGCCTTCTCAGGTGTCAGTTTCCTTCACCAGACTGCCTTTATCAGATCCGTCTAGCTCCAGGAGAGACCAGGGGACCAGCCCAGTCCACTTCCTCAGTTACGTCCAAACAGAGGCGAGCAGCGAGGCGTTTCGTCCAGTTCATATGGAAAGGAATTATAGCAAAGCAAGCCATCACCCCAGCACCCGACCGGACCAGAGCTCTGTTCCTCAGGGAGAGGAGCAAGACCCTGCAATCGCTCAGCCCGCCTCCCCGCAGAGCAGCAGCACTCTGGACCAACTGTGGCATCGGTTCTGTGAGAGGCGGAGTCTGGAGGAAACCTGTCCAGCCAGCAACAGAGAGGTGTCGCTGCTGGAGCGGCTCGAGCGCCTTTCTCGTCTTATTCATGGCACAAGGGCGACTGGCTTGTCAGAACTGCAGGACGGAGCGTATCCTCGTCCTTACGTCACAGAAGAAAAGCAAGGAAGGAGAGGAGAAGATGCTGCTCTGATGAGGAAAGAAAGAAAAGAGAATATTGAAGAGATCGAGCCCAGAGATGTTGGATCTAAAGCTGACAGGAAAGTGAGAGGAAGTGGAAAAGATGGAAGTAAACCCTCCATTCCTCGCCAGGCCTGGACACAGATGTCACAGGTAAAGGAAACCCTGCACCCTGCAGAGGACGGCCACACCTTCAGCTCCACCCACTCCCAAAACTCCTCCCAGAGTCAGCACCTCTGTCCCGCAGAGAGAGACGAGTCCGAGACTTCCTTGTCTGGTTCCATGTCCACCGTGGATACGGCTCGGCTGATCCGGGCCTTCGGCACGGTGCAGCAGCTGAAACCCACCTCCAGCCTCAGCAAACTCTACAGCACCATCAGCAGGCAGAAAGAAGGCATGGAGGACAGGCGAGGAAGAGGAAAACACAAAGACCGCCCTTGCATCATCACACCGTCAGAGACCACCGTCACTGATGAATCCTTGGTATGTCTACATGCTAATAATCGTCTGTAATATTTGGCTTGTGCAATAATTGGCCCAGCTGCCCTTCATCCCTTTAAAGATTTTTTTTTATTTCTGAAAAAGATGATATGATCTTAAAACTAAAAAGAAAATCATTGAGTGCATTGTCATTTTGGCTTCCGGTGTCATTTTTTTAACCAAAATGCCTGCTGGGACTCTGTGAACTTAACTACAGAAGGTCATAAAAGTCGTTGAAAAATCCTTGAATTTACTCGTAACCAAAGTAGCAGAGAAAATAATTCAACCAACAAGTGGTCCAGGGACAATAACTTCCTGTCATCACTCCACTAATACCTAAATGATGATTGCAGATGCTGCCATGTGTAAGTTGTGGATGTCCTTGTATTGGTCTGCAGGTTACTGTTGATTCTGCATCATCAACCAGCACTTACACCCTCCCCTCCCGCTGCGGACCCTCCAGGTCTCTGACAATGAAGAAAGCTGTTAAACTGGTCAGCAAAGGCATCCAGGCAGGTTGGTGACTCATATCTCCAGTGCATTTATTTTTTTTAAACCAAAGTTTCACAGATCAGTTGACAAGTTTCACTTTTTGTCTTGTTCAGCATCATTACAAGTTTAGATCGCCAAGTTGATTATTGACTAAAACTGACTGACTACTATAAGATTAAAGCACAGAATAGTCTTATGCTATTTCTTTATTTTCTTCTCAGGTGACCTGGAGATTGTTAGTAACGGGACTCGACGCCACACCAGGGATGTTGGCACCACGTTCCCTTCCCCCGGTGAAACCAGACCTTCCAGGCAGATCTCATCTTCCCCATCTAGCATAGAGAGAGGAAGAGGAGGGCAAAAGAGCCTAGCTACGACTCAAGGATTCCTAAAGCCGAGGAAGAGCAAGAGAACACCACCAAAGAGCTACCCTGAAGGTACATTAAAATTCAAAGTGGCTGACTAATCATTTGTAAAGAAGTCTCACCACTTCTTTACTGTGAATGTATTGATTTGACGGTGTGGATTTTCTCGTTCTCCTGCAGCCATTTCATGGTTCATCCCTGCCGAGCACCCGAGAGCCGAGGCCAGGAAGGAGAACCAGCCAGAGGAGAAGGAGCCCACCTGGAGGCCAAGCACTTCCTGGTTTGAACCGTACAGCAGAACCAATCCGTGGAGAGAACCGCTCAGACAGAGACAAGTCCAGGAGGACAGAAACAAACCAAAGACTTTCAGACACGCTGAGCCTGATCCAGATCCTGGAAGCAAAACAGTTTCCTCTGGTCTGGCTCGCATCTCTCTGCAGGTTGGTTTGCATTTGGCTCTTTGTTGATTTAAAAAATGAAGCAGGATGATTTAGTTATTGTATGTCTGTAGTCTGAGGTATTTGTTATAGATTGATGACGAGTTTGATTGCTGATAAATCAATTTAACCAATAGAGTCAAAAATAAAGCACTTCCATCAGCAGTTTCCTGAGCCCAAAACGATGCCTTCAGGTTCTTTATTCTGTCTGACTGACAGTAAAGGACATGTAACTTATAGTGATATAAAATATTTACTTTGAAGAAGCTGAAACCAGCGACTATTCTTTTTTTTTTTAAAAACTCACTAATGGACTTAAAATTATGAAATCATCATGAAAAAAAGCATTGATTGATAAATTGATTAATCAAGTGATTGAATCGGCACCAAGAACTGCCAGGGTTGTCATTTACATACACCTAATAAATCTAAGTTTTGTAAAAGCAGCCATACTGTATCTTTGGGAAAATATACTTTCCATCTGACGTTTCCGACAATCCTTTAGGAAGCTCTGGAGATGCATCGTCCACAGTTCCTCTCGCGGTCCAGGCAGAGGGTGACGCGTCTGGCTCTGCAGATGGAGGAGAGGAAGCTGCAGGCCGTTTTCAGCAGAGAGAGAGATGAGCTCTTCAACCGCGTGGGGGGGCCGAGGAGGCTGCAAAAGCCTGCAGGTACCAACACCAAACCTCTCTTTATGACGCTGTAACAGCTGAACACAGAATCACTTTTAGTGGATGGAGTCTCCTAACTCCTGTTGCTGATGCTCTGTGCATGCAGCTATGGATCATTTTTTCCCATATATTCCAAAATCCGGTTTTTGAGGAGCAAAGGTTATTTAAAAAAACCAAAAACATATTTAGATTTAGTTTTTAAATAACTGGACTGAGTTTTTAATGTATTCCTTTTCTAGGCACGTTGAGGAGGGCTGTCCCCAGGAGGGAGATGATCCAGAGGTCCAAACAGTAAGTGCTTCATTCTCCATATTTAATCTAAAAGGAATAATTGATTATTTTAACATGACACAAGAATGATACTAAAAGCAGTTGTCAAGTATAATATGCAATACAACACATGAAAAAGTACATCAAAAAAATTCTGGAGAGCTGCTTTAAAAGATAATTGAAATGAACAATTAAGTTTTTTAACGTCAAAAAAGTACTATAGAGTGGAAAAGCAAAAATTTTGTTTTCTTGGAACACCGTCTTTTTCTCTCTCAGAATCTACGAGAATCTGCCGGAGGTGCAAAGGAGGAGAGAAGAGGAAAGAAGAAAAGCAGAGTATCGCTCCTACCGGCTCAATGCTCAACTTTACAACAAGGTAACCTGCACAAAAACACCTTTTTATCTACAATCCGCTCTGATTGGTGGAGTCCAAAGTTAATCTTGCTGGAAAATAAGTCATTTTTAGAAACAGAGCCGGTTTTCCATCACAGTTGCCTGTAAAATATTTAGTTTTTCTACACGGGCCGTAAACATGAAATTCTGCTTTTTTAGAGAAATTAATAAAAAGGCAATTCTTTTTTTTTTCTAATAGTGTTGAGGATTTTGTGTTCTTTCTTTCAGAGAATCACCAGCCGCGTCCTCGGCAGACGAGCAGCGTGGCAGTGAGCCGCCGTGAAGCTTTTACTGCAGATAAAATCATTGTTGTAAAAACATCTTTTACTTTCAATAACGAACACAACAAAACTACCTAAATAAACTGAAAATTACATCCTAATTTAGGTTCAAACAAACTTTGCGTGTGCAAGTGAAAGATAATGTAGAAAATAATCCCTAGAAGCATCGCTGATGTGTTGAATATCGTTTTTAATCAGAATGTTTCGTGGGTCGCACTTATGTGTTTTTAATGGAAAAAATAAACCAGGTTTCTGCATATATGAATTGTTTTCTCACATCATTTTACTAAAGCTCCATGTTTTGCCTCAGAGAAAGCTGGAGACTGACAAAGGCACACTGGCCGAATGTCTTTATTGATCAGTTATCGGTTGTGCAAGAGCAGGAAGTAACATGGGAAAAGGTAAGAACACATTAAACACGCCACACAGGTCAGATATCTATGTAAGAAATTATGACAAACACGTTCCCTCTTAAACTAAAGTTGCTATGTAGATGCACTATGCCCATTTATTAAATTAGCTCTATAATAATACATTTACTGTGTAAATATAAATAATCTAAGAGTTCATTAAATAAAATAATTACGTGTTAACAAACTAAAACCCTTTAAAAATCAGCCATGGCAAATTCGGTGAAGTAAAAGAAAGATTCTTTGGCAAAGATGTGGTTTTGCTTGAAATGAAGTTTGGTGTTAATAAATGAAAATAAGGCTCTGAGCAGGTTTAAGGCTCGGATGAATGTTTTGTCTAAAATAGCAACATTAATCCATTAATCTATAACACCATCAAAGTAATACAGCGTTAGTTTGTTTTCTAGATGATGTAATTCAGTAACAAACAGATATGTCATTCATACAGCACCTTTAAATAAAACATTTACACCGTGTGGAATAACTACTACATAAATAAAACCACATGATTTTAAAGTCAAGCTGTTTTAAATAAATTAGTGAAGGAAAAAATAATGTTTTAAATAAATATGTAAAATATGATAAGTTTCACACAGTCAAACCTCTTATTCTTTGTGCAGTCCACAGGGTTGAATTAAAGTCATCAAATTCCTGCATTCTGTCTTAACTTACAAATAACTTCATTGCTGCAATGTTACACACTTAAAGGAGCATGCCGGTGGTTTAACATGTTAATTATTGACAATTGTTTTCCAAAACATACAACATTTTAGAATTATTTTTCTACCTTCCAGGCAGCAGCCATTGTTTTCAGTTCATTCCAGTATGCGGTCAAAAAAATAAACGTGTAGAGACTTGAAACGTGTTTGAGATAAATAATCCATCACCAAAACAAACCCTGTCAAAATCTTCTTAATTTTTCTCGTTACATTATTTTAGCATTTCACTGCAGTTTAATTGTGGCATGATATGAGAATTCTTCCCCGTGGTGCGTTTATGTGCTATGGTAGATAACTGACAACAGAGATTTAACATTCAGAATTATTTTGCAATTGCAAGCTATGATGATGTTAACCTGAACGCAGAAGACAAACGATTATCCAGCATGGATATTGCAAAAAAGATCATGAATTAGATAGTTGATTACGAGTTGTAAGACTGTTATTCAATCTAATTTATACAACAGCATTGAACGCACCATTCTTCTCCGTCAAACTGAGCTTTAACTGCATTAAAATTCTAAAATTAAGTAATTTTGACAAAAAATAATGGCATGTGTGCTGTGATGGATTACCTATTTCAACTAAATATGAAATCTCTATAAGTTTTTTATGTCGTACTGGAATTAACCGGAAATAAGTCTGGAAAAGAGAAAAAACAGTTTGAAATGTATATTAGTCTCTTTGGAAAATGGCTGGCAGCAACGTAACATGTATGCAGGACATTATTTATTGGGCTCAAACATGCAAAACCATCTGTATGGCCCTTTAAACTCTTCATCGGTGAAATATTACAGCAAGTCACATGCAAATGTCAAACTCAAAACCTTTTAAAGGACCATACCACCCATTTTGCATGTTTGAGCCTAATATATCCAATTTTCATACATGTTACATTACTGACAATCATTTCCCAAAGGATAAAACCAAATTTCAGCTTTCCTGATATTTTGTAAAATCTCTTAATCTTTCAAAATCAAATATTCAAGCAATACACCCACCTTAACAAGCCATGTTTTGCCTGCTATCATTTAAATTTTTCGATAAATGCAGGTCTAGTACTTCTGGGACTATATTCCCCCGGTGGAGGCATACAATCACTCCAGGCTTTTTACTGCGCTTAAAAGCTAAAGTTATGAAACTTCAAAAAAAAAAAAAAAAAAAAAAAAAAAAAAAAAAAAAAAAANGGTCTGGAAGGTAGGAAAAACATTTTTAATTCACCGTTCCAGTAGTATGCTTTGGGAAATGGTTGTCGGTAACGTTACGTGTATGAAAATTAAATATATTAGGCTCAAACATGCAAAATGGGTGGTATGGTCCTTTAAATGTGCAAAAAAAGTCCACAGTAAAAGCGTCACTATGAATGAACAAATACTTTTTATAATCCTTCTTTCCCTTTAGACGGTTATAAAATGAAACACGCAACAGTAACACCTGATTGACGTTACAGCACACACTGACCTTTGCTTGTCGCGCAGCATTAACAGTATCGCCAACAATATAACACACACATTAAATAACATCCAGTGTTTTGGCCTAATATGCTGCATTGAGGGATAAGCTGCAAACGGTTCATGTTCCACACACACTCTGTGTTTACAGCATCAAATCCAGGTCATTCTATAACCAGGTCGAGCTGAACATGCGGCGAGAAGCCTGACACGGGTCATGTCAAGACAAACCGGAGCGATTCGAGTCGGTACGAGACCAAAAGAGCAAAAACTAACGCACTTGTGCTTCCAAGCGTAAAAATACTGCTTAATCATTTTGATGCTTTCAGAATTTGAGCTACTTCAGATACAACAGGATGTTAGGGCGGGACGATGAGCAGGAGTTAAATTTCTAAGGCGTACATGAAGCGCAGGGATTCCAAAAATAAGTTAGTGAGTTAAAATGTCCAAATTTTGCTTTTAAAAGCAAAATAAGACCAAAACATGTCCAAACGAAGGTCATGTTTCCTAAAATACAATAATTCTGGAGTCTTTGCACGGTTTATTTTTGGGCTCCTGCAAAGCTAGTACGGTAATTTCCCCGAAGATTAAACTCACCACTATTGACATAAAACAGCGGTTTTGTTCTGGGCTGATGGTTTGAACCCGTGTGGACGGCGATGAGAGGGAGTTTGGAGCAGGCAGGGTCGACACGGCAGAGCGCCAGCTTGTAGGTGAGGTCTAGGTCCGCAGGAGACTGTGCACTCTCTGGAGCTGAGACTGGGACATGACGAGACGGTGGACCTGCTCCTGGCCGCGGGGACACGGAACCATGACCCGACCCACCAGAGCCGTGTCTCCGTGCTTTTCTTCTTTAGCCTGAGGACAGAAAATGTGCTGAGTGGAGTCGTCCGTTTTGTGATTTTTTTTTTTTTTCCCAAATCACAGCGTGTCCGTGGCGATGCTCTTACCTTTACAAACGAGGTCGAGGGGAACGTGGCGAAGTCGGACGAGACTCGAGCTCCGGGTTGCTGGTTAACGATGTGCTCAGCGACCTCGTCCTGACAGAGAGGAGACACAGCGTTACTGAAGCCTAAAGGGTAAGCACTTCAGACAAATGTGTGCCATTTTACATAATATATATATATTTTTTTTAAGGTTTTTATGTATGATTTAAAGGAACACACCAGTGATTTCACCTGTTTGAGCCCAATAGACAGACTCTGCATAGGTGTTACATTACTGCTAACCATTTTCCAACACATGCTACTGGAGCGGTAAATATTAGAATTGTTTTTCCGACCTTCCAGACTGCCATTGGTTTCATTTTATCCCAATACGTGATAAAAATCAACTTGTAGAGACTTGAAACCTGCTTGGGATAAGTAAGCCATCACAGCAAACACAACTTTTATTAAAATTTTTGTTGAATTTACTTAATTTAACAAATCCAGTGCAGAGCTGTGAGGAAGAAAATGTATATCTCCACCAGGGAGATTAGTCCTGAGTATTAGCCGAGTTTTTATTACCAAATTTCACAAAGCAAATCGGGGGGTTGGCTTATGCATGAAAAATTCAAATTTGATCCCAGAGAAGGAAATTTCCTGGAAATACTACCCATTAGCACTACCCATGGAAAATAGTTTAAATCATACCTTAGAATGAGATATTTCCTGACTAAACATCTTATTCAGCACATTTTGCGGCAGCCAGTAAGCTCTGCTGTGATTGGTCAGTTACGGTAATCAGCTGCTGAAATAAATATCATGTGTACAGTAGATTATTTTCAGAAAATCAGAGGAATACTATGACAATACCCAGAAAAACAGGTAATTTGCTTAACAAATAAATTGATGGAACAACATCAGAGGGTCGGCTTACTGTATATACGGGTTTCTTTAAAAATCTAAATTTGCAGGTAAAAATCAGGGGTCAGCTTATACACAAGACTGGCTTATACTTGAGTATATACGGTAGGTAGTATATGAAATGTTGAATTTTTAAGATCGGTGTATCACCTGAACATTTAATTCTGAAAGATGAGGGGATCTGGCAAAATGACATGAAACCTAAAATGCTAAAATCACTGGTATGGTCCTTTAAAGCCTCAGCTGATAGGTACGGCCAGCTTTGTAGCATGATGTACCTTCAGTCTGTCCAGCGTGTCCCTAAGCGACTGCAGCCTGGCCGTCTGCTCTATGAGCTGAGCGCTTGGTGTCACTGCAAAACACAAAATACGTCTGTTGTCCTACTTTCCAGGCTGAATCTGAGCTGTAGCATTAATGGCCGTCCTGCTTCTCTGCTAATGTAGCACAGGTACCTGGAGATTTCCCAGTGATGTCCACCACCTTCACATTGGCACTCATCTGCAGCAGAGTCTCCAGCAGCTGGTCGGTCTTACGGTAGAGGGCGCTGGAGAGCACTTCTGGACGGCCGCCATCTCTGGAGGGAAGTTTGGTTACATGGAGAGGAGGCAGAGACGCCAGCTGGGCTCGCATCTTCTCAGCCTGAGAGGAGAAAGAGGCAAAAACATGAAACTTCATCTGCATTCAGATCTGTAAATCTGGCCGTGAACTGTGTGGTAACAACTCAAAGAGGTCAGAGGTCAGAGACGAGTCCCACCTTCAGCCTGTTGTTCTCGTTCTTCAGGTGTTTGATGCAGAGTCTCTGTGCTTCTATCTGCTGAGTTAGCAGAGGAGAGTCGATCACCTGGACGCCCGATGCTGAACCCACACCTGACATCATGGTTGCTGCAGGCGAGAACAGGCATGTTATTAACACCAAGCTGAGCCTAAACTGCTTTTTTACAACATTTATTTATAATCGGAGGGTTAGCAGAAATATTCAACCATAATCAGAGTTTGACTTCATGCGGTTTTCTGTCTAGATGCAGTTTTCTCAGAACATCCAGAGAGCTAAACTGACAAACTTGTCCAACAGTTTGGGCACAAAAACCACCTAAATTAAGTCAAAAACCACCAAATTTGAATGTTTTATCATATTTTTTATACTTTTAGCATAATAATAGTTCACCACTCAAATTCTAAATGGTCTAATTTAAATATTTTTTTCTTTATCTCTACTTTATCAATAATTACAAGCACAATTTATTTCAATTTGGGCATTGTGTGAGTGTTTTAGAATTGACTAATCAGCAGATAATCAATTAAGAAAAACAGCCTAATGCCCAAAACTACAACTAATGCTGCATTCACAGACCTCGGAACTCAGATTTTTCAGACTTATTACTTGGAAAAATGCGCTGGAACGGCACTTGAAGTCAGAGCTCCGGCTGGGTAATTTGGACAAAATTATCACTTATCGAGTATGATGTCACTCAACATGGTGGCGCCGAGGAAGCGAGCTTTGTGAATGGAAATGATCAGCTAAAAGGTGAATAAAGTATTTCTTCTTGCGTGAAATTGAAAGAAAAAGGTCAGAATATATCGCCAAGTTAACTATTTTGTATAATAACTGTTTGCCATTGATACGTAAGTGTAAATAATTTCATAATATTACTTCTCTGCACAAAGTTTAATACCCACTGTGATTAATATCATTATAAAACAACACAACCAGACAGTCCTGTAGTCTAACTTTACTTGAGTTAGTATTTATTACGAAGTTTAATTAATTTTACAGTATTTACTGGTGTTCATGCTTTTTTGATGACATTTGGCTAGAACGGTTTGAGGTTGGAAGTTGGAACTTCCAGCTGGGAAAAATTCGACTTCTGAGGTCTGTGAACACAGCATTAAGCATGCAAAATTAAAGGACTAATCATTTTCTAGGCGTAGTTCTTTGGAAAGATCAGCATGCAGATCAAAGACTCAGCTTGTAGATACCTTTTTGTTCCTCTGCAGGTAAAGTAAGAGATAAACGTGGGGAAAAGAGTTTAAAGAGAGGAGAAAATTAAAAAACATTTAGATGACACATTTTAGGGTTAAAAGAAGGATTGAATGTTATATCATCTGATAAACCATCAGGTGTGTTTTTCCCTTTACTCACCTCCTGTCATTCCCGTGACGACGGACGCGATTCCCACTGTGCCGGTTCCCCTCAGGCCGTCAATGGTCATCTTTGATTGGCTGTTGAGCCGCTGCTTCAGCTCCGCCTTCTCCGACTCCAGCTGGTCGATATCAGCCTGCAGAGCATCCATGGTTTCCTCAAACTCCCTGCAGAGAACGTCATCTCACGTTTTACATATATAACATATATATCCTCACATTTCCGTTTAAGGAGCGCTTGTTTATGGATAATAAAGCTCAGTTCATAACCGACTCCGTGTCAAAGCTCATCCTCACTTCTCTTTTTTCTTCAGCAGCGTCTGAGCCTCGTCCAGTCGCGTCTGGATCTTCTCGACGCGTTCGTCTGCGTCTTTAGACGAACTGTCCAACTTCTTCTCCAGCAGACTGAGACGGACGTTCGCCTCGCTCAGCTCTTCTCCCTGAACACACACGCACACATCCAGGTTTCACACAACCGACACTTTCTATGACCTCGTTGAAAAAGCAGCTTTATTGAGTTATCTGGTTAACTTTGCTGAGTAAAACCCAGAATCATTAAAGGACTATACCACCCATTTTATATGCATGGGCCTAATATATTCAATTTTCAAACTAACGTTGCTGACGATAGTTTTCCAAAGCATATTACTGGAACAGTGAATTAAAAATGTTTTTCCTACCTTCCAGACCTCCATTGGTTTCAGTTCATTCTGCTATTAAAATCAACTTGTTGATACTTGAAACGTTCTTGGGATAGGTAATCCATCATCACCAACAAGACGTATTCAGATTTTTTTAGAAGTTACGTAATTTTAGCATTTAAGCGCAATAAAAAGCGTGGAGTGAATTTATATCTATTTATATCTCCATTGGGGAATATAGTCCCAAAAGAAGACCTGCGTTTATCAAAAATGGTAAATGAACATGGTCCTTTAAGTTCCATGTTCCAGATTTGAGGGAGCTCTGGGTTTTATTCAGCTAAATTATCCAGATTTTTTATAACACGTTAGCGTGTTTCTCTACCTTGATCTTGAGCGACTTCTTCAGCTCTTTGATCACCGTCTCTCTGTCCTCCAGCTTCATGCCGAGACCTTCAGCATCGGTGATTTCTGCTCGCAGAGCCGCCGCTCGCAGGTCCACCGGCGGAGGATTCTGCGAGACGACAAACCGCATCACGTCAAAACAGGAAACACTTCAAACACTTTCAGACCCCTGCAGCAACACACACACACACAGAGCTAATCCTTCTTCACGTTCAACTACCTTGTTTTGAGGTTTGTCAGAATCGTACTCTCCCTCCTGCATGGCGGTGGCCATCTTGTTCATGGTTGCTATGATGATGCTGCAGGACTGTCGCAGGTATTCGTAGGGGTTGGCACCCTGGGATCCATAGATCTGAGAATGAAACCTTGAATATTAATAACGCTGAGATTTGTTAATGCAACCATCATGTGATTTTGCATCTGAATCCTAGAATATAAATTAGCCAGGCTTGTTTTTAACCACAACAGCAAAGCCATTAATGTGAATCGCTGTCGCATTAAAACAGGGACATCTTATCTTTCTGTCTTGTTATTTTTTTTGACACGAATCTGCGATATGAATGCACGAACCTGCTCTCCTGCCTTGAAAGCCACGTCTTCCAGTTTGACAGCCGACAGCCCCTCCTGTTCGCCGAGTGGTGACATCATCTGAGCTCCAGCTGCCGCCACTTCCTGCAGCACCGCCACCACCCACGTCAGGTGTTTCCTGCAGTCTGACAGAGTGTCCGACACCTACAGGGCGAAGGTCAGACGTGAGGCGGCTGTTATGAGATCGCGCTGTCAAAGTCAGTTTACTCTAGGTAGAATTGTTGCCATGGTTACCTGCTGTCCAAAGTTGAGAGCTGTTGGGATGCCAGGTGCGTCGGTTCCCGGCATTCGGCGGCGGATCTTCTTGCAGAACTGCCGGATGTCGCTGCAGGACGTCTCCAGGTCCTTCAGCAGCACGGCCAGATCTGCTTTCTCCTGACCGGCGTGGAGGAATGCACGCAGGCGGCCGACCTCCACCGCCATGCAGTCCAACGCGCTCTGAGTAAACTGCACAACAAAAACAGACACAGGCTTCCTGAATATTTCTAAACCTCGTTCATTCATTCGTCTGTAATCTGGGATGAGATTCTCCGTGTGTTCTCGTTATTTCTGCGCTCACTCTGATGTGATCCGCCAGCTGCATGGTGCAGTCCTCGCTCTGCTCCGCCAGATGGATGCTGTACAGGTGCTGGAGAGGGACAAACGCATCACAGCCTAATGTCAGATTTATACATATTGTACCTGTGATTAAACAAAGTGTGTGTGTGTGTGTGTGTTTACCTGATAGTACTTGATGGCCTTGGTGAGCGGCTCCACGTTGACGGTTTCGTCCAGCTGGTCTTTGTGCAGCAGGTCGATGAGGAAATCCAGCGAGCGTTCGTGCACACTCATCTCTGGGTACAGAGAGCCGATCTTCTTGTAGACCTCCACGCTGCACTGCCCCAGAGCCCTGACACACACACACACACACACACCTGAGTGAGGCTCTCTGAAGTGGTGTGTGTTTTTAAAATGCACAAAGAGCTGCTGTATACATGAAACTCACTGCTCGTATTTGTGCAGCGTTGCCTGCAGCAGACTGAGCGAGTAGACGAGTCCGCCGGCGAAGCTCAGCTGCTCCCCAGCGGCTCCTTTCAGACCCGTTCGCTCCCCACAGGTCTCGTTCAGGTCAAACTTCTCCTGAGCCTGTCTGCTGATCAGCTCAGCCTATGGACATACACAGAGACATGGTTGTAGTTTAAGGATGAACATAAAAGATATTGAAGATATGTGTTTAATAGTGGGGAACATCTGCAACAACTTCTGGTTTCAGTTGAGAAAAAGCTAAAATTATAAAGAAATGGTTCGACGTTAATACACTGTCCTTAAATCGAATTAAAAGTAAATTTATAGTATTTGGAAATCATGCAACAAATCTAAATAGAAAACTGATGATAAATGATATTGAAATTGATAAGATGTCCGAAACAAAATTTTTAGGAGTGTTAATAGATAATAAATTAAGTTGGAAACCACAAATAAAATACGTCAAAGTCTTTGCAATATTATATAAATCCAAAGGTTTCTTAAATCAGGAGTCTTTATATATGTTATGCTGTTCACTCATAGTTCCATACATGACTTATTGTGTGGAAGTATGGGGAAATGCATATAAAACTTTAACAAACCCAACTTTTCTTCTGCAAAAGAAAGCCATACGAATTGTAACCAAGAAAAGCTATCATGAGCCAACAAATCCACTCTTTATTCAAATAAATGCTTNACGAATTGTAACCAAGAAAAGCTATCATGAGCCAACAAATCCACTCTTTATTCAAATAAATGCTTTATAATTTAGAGGGTTAGTAGATTTCAAATTAAGATAATTTATGTATAAGGTAAAAAATGTACTGTTACCACCAAGTATCCAGAAGTTGCTTAAACTGAGAGAAAGTAAATATGACTTGAGAGGAACATGTAGGACTAATGTAAAAAACCTTGTATTTCAGTCAAAGGGGTGAATATATGGAACAGTTGTATTGAGAAGTTAAAAGAATGTAGTACATTTAATAAGTTTAAAAAATTGACAAAAAATATGTTAATGAACAAANGTTAAAAGAATGTAGTACATTTAATAAGTTTAAAAAATTGACAAAAAATATGTTAATGAACAAATATTTAAAAAATGCTGGAAGAGTAAGGTATAAATGATATCGAAATTGTGTGTGTGTGTGTGTGTGTGTTGTGTGTTAAAAGAATGTGAAGTTGGTATGATGTAATGTTGGACGCCAAACACATTCTGTAGATGTACAAGGGGTTGGTGAAATAAGCTGTAGCTTCAGCCTTTCGGTCTGTTATATTAGCAAATATTAGTATTGATGCTTTCCTACTTTCTTTAATTATGTATAAATGTTGAAGCTGTATTTTTCTTTTTTTTCCTTTTGTTTTTTTTTTTGTTGTATGTATATTGATGCAGACTGAAATAAATTTCATAATAACCTCTGGACCCCAAGCACCTTCTGGGTGGTTTTTGCTCCTGTCACATTTTTACTTCACTGTGGCTCATTTTTCACTGCACCTCTATGGAAGCAGCACAATCATGGCTGTATGTAGGAAGAACTCAAAAATGTCTTTTGTGCAGCATAACACAGTTATAATGTCATAAACCATAAAAAAAAAAGAAAAAAACGTAAGTTGAATTTCTTTGATAATTTATTTTAAAAAATTGAAAAAAGATGTAATCTACTGTATATATACACAACACTTTTCCAAGTGCCCACAAGTGTTACCAATATTGGAAAATTAAAAAAAAGGGACTATACATACTGAANCCAAGTGCCCACAAGTGTTACCAATATTGGAAAATTAAAAAAAAGGGACTATACATACTGAACTATTTACATTTTTATAACCTATAATCTATAACAATAGGCTTAATGTTCCTGCTGCAGTCTACATTCAGCTAATGACTCGCTGAATTGTTGTCACATGACTGTTAAAGAGACCAGAGGCGCTCCAGGCTTGCTAGTTGCGGCGAAAAACGCAGAATTTGTTGCTTTTTACAGAATTTGGATTGTACAAAGGGTTTACTTTTAGTGAATTTTAAATGAGACATTTATAATAAAGTGATTTTGAGGAAACATCACTATTCTAAGCTTAGATTTGGTTACGTTTCCTTATGGAAGTGTTAGGCACACATGGTTAGTTCAAGGACCATCGAAAATTTGATTTGATTTTTAAAGTTTCTGGCTATGATAAATGGTGTAATTTTGGCAATTCTTTAGCGAAAACATGCCTTTCAAACCCACCGGCGGGTTGTGGGGTCCAGAAGGTTAAGGTGTTTTACAGCCATTTTTACAGTCAGTACACTTTTATAGTCGTCTGCTTCTCTTTATCCTCTTCTCCTCCTTTGTGATCATATATAAGCTGGAAACTATAGAAAAGCCACAATAGCCTCTTTTTTCCCCATCAGTCTGCCTCACCGCAAAACCCTGTTAGCAGAACTTCCATTTAAAAGGATCACGGTAACGTTTCTTGTGTTTCACCTTGCAGATGAGCCTGGGGATGAGCAGGAGCACCAGGATGCAGTCGTGGTCTCCACCGTGACGAAGGAAGGACTCGGGCATGAAGGAGGTCAGAAGAGAAACGTGTCTGTTGGCCTGACTCACCTCCATCTTCCTCAGCTCCATCTCAATGGCCTGGGCACACAGGGAAAGAGGTGAATACACACCTGATAGCCTGCGAAAGCTCACAGTTCACACACACCTTTAGATTTTCTTCATGCTGAAACTGGATTACCTCACTGATGCAGTCTACTTATTATTTAGACAATATGGCCACTACTGGCTCTGACCTTGGCGTATGCCTTCGTCTCGGCAAACTTAATCTTGAAATCAAACATCTCTGCTGGCGGCTGCTGCTGCAGCTCTGCCGAGGCTTCCTGTTGGCTGGTCAGCTCTCTGTTCACTTCCTGCAAGAAAAAAAGGACGAATCAGAACAGAGATGCTACGACTTGAAGAGTAAGATTGCCACAGGGATATTTCCTATTTAAGCTCGGCGCTCCGTACCTGCAGGTGGGCTGTGAGGTCTCGGTACTTCTTGATGGTCTGCTGGTAATCGGCTACCGTCTCCTGCGCCGCTTCCACCCGTTTCTCTGCCTCTCGGACTCTCGCCGCTCCCNTCGGCTACCGTCTCCTGCGCCGCTTCCACCCGTTTCTCTGCCTCTCGGACTCTCGCCGCTCCCAGATCCACCATCTCCCTCAGCTCCAGCTCCGTCTCCCTGGCGTTCTCCTGCAGCTCATCGTTCATCTCGTTGATAGCTTCCTGTACAGCGAAGGCAGCGACGGAGAGACAGGTCAGTCGCCAATTACAAACCTTTAACAATTACTCCAAGTGGCTATCATTCAAGAAGGGAAAAGTACTTTGATGTTTGAGTATAAATAATTCAGCAGTGACACAAACAGCAGAGGACAGCATATGCATATTTAATGACCTCAGCCCATATCAATGATTAAATGCATCAATACACACAAAGCAGGAAAAAAGTTTGTGGATTATCCGACTCGACTGAACTGATTTTTACTTTTTTTTTGTTAAGCTGTAATAAATTTGCCACTTCTGCTTTAACGTATTTTAACATATTTCTCTGTACCTGCCATCAAAAGCCATGATCAATAACTTTGCTGAGTAATTGTTTATGGTGTGTGTGTGTATTTGTGCATGCGTGTCCTGTGAGGACATGTTTTGCTCACCAGGTCACTGACTGTCTCTCTCATCTCTCGGACTTTCTCCTCCAGGTCCAGGTTTCTCTCCGTCAGAGTCTCCACCATCTCCTCTGCTCCCAGCGCCGCATCCACCTGTAAGACAGACGACACCGCTGTCATCATCATCATCATCATCATCATCATCATCACCACCTTTGATTCCCAAATCGACAATCTTGCCGTTGATGGAAAATCCTGTTTGCAGCAGTTTGTTACAACAGTAAAAGTGCTTAAATCACAACATGCTATGATCTCCAGAAAAAAAGAAATAAAAAAAACACAAACAGGTTTTTATCTCGATTTTGCTGTTCTACTCAATGAAACGTACACTTAAAGGACCATACTGGCCATTTGGCATGTTTGAGCTTAATATATTCACTTTTCATACACACAACGTTACTGGCAATCATTTCCCAAAGCATACTACTGGAATGGTGAATTAAAAATGTTTTTCCTACCTTCCAGACAGCCATTGGTTTCAGTTCATTCTTCTATTAAAATCAACTTGTTGATACTTTAAACGTTCTTGGGATAGGTAATCCATCATCACCAACAAGACATGTATTCAGGTTTTTTTTTTTAGAAGTTACGTAATTTTAGCATTTAAGCGCAATGAAAAGCAGTTAGTGATCTGAAAATGCTTCCTAGTGATGCATTCAAGTGCTTCAGAAGAACTGACAACAGGAAGCATTTTCAGATTGCCAGAAATGTAACGTATGAAAATTTAATATTTTAGACTCAAACATGCAACATGGCCGGTATGGTCCTTTAATGGGATCAAATCCAGGGATTTGCTCCCTACATAAACCATTTGTCTTAATTATTTGTGAAATCTCATATTCAGCGTTTAAATCTAATTTTTTCTTCAAAAAAGGGAAAAATTAAAAACACAGTGAGATAATTCTACATTTTCAGGGTTTTTCCCAAACTTTTCTTTGAAATGATGCTGACAGAAAAAGGTTGGTTATTGTGCACAGGCTGACGGATAAAACACCGACCTGTTCTTTCAGCTCGTCAATGGTCTTTTCTGCCACCGTCATCTCCTCCTGCAGCTTCTCCTTCTGGCTCCTCACAGCGTCCAGCTCCACGTTCTTCTTCTCCATCTGCTTCTGCAGCTTCACGTGTTCCTGCTTCTCTGACGCAGACAGGTCACGCATCCTGTACATGGATGTCAGCCGTCAATGATCTGTGCTTTTCAATGTTTCATACGGTTGTAAAATGAACACGTTTTGGGTTTTTATTTAATCTGAATATTCTTCAGTAATTTGAAGACACCAAATTGTGTCTGAGAAGTTGTGATGGACATCACTGTTTTTGGACATTTTTTATTGAAGGATTCATCTATTATTTGGAAAAAAAAAAAAAAAAGAACACCAGATCGATGATGAAAAATCAATATTAATAGAAATATTAATGTCTTCACACATTTTGAGTCATTTGTTTCTGTGCCAATAACATTAATACTTACTATGTTTAGACTGATTTATCTTTGGTACTAGAATTCTGATACAACATAAATGGCCATATTTAATTTTACACTGTTCCTTTGAAGGACCATACCACCCATTTTGCATGTTCAAACCGAATATATCCAGTTTTCATACATGTTATGTTACTGACAATCATTTCCCAAAGGAATAAAACCGTATTTCAGCTTTCCTGATATTCTGCAAAATCTCTTAATCTTTCAAAATCAAATATTCAAGCGATACACCCACCTTAAAAATCCATGTTTCTCCTGCTAATAGTTACACAGCCTTATGAAGTCACGGTCCTTTAAATTTTTCCATAAACACAGGTCTTCTTTTGGGCCTATATTCCCCAGTGGAGGCATACATTCACTCCACGCTTTTTATTGCGCTTAAATGCTAAAATTACATAACTTCTAAAAAAAAACCTGAATACACGTCTTGTTCGGAAATGACTGTCAGTAACGTTACGTGTATGAAAATGAAATATACTAGGCTCAAACTTGCAAAATGGCCGGTATGGTCCTTTAATTATTTTGAGTAGTATATTTAATAAAGCAAATAATTTTAAGAATGAAAAATTAATTTTCACACATCTACCACTCAAGAATCTGATTTTAATTTAGTGTATTAATGAAATTTAGACCATAAAATCCTCCTGAAACAAACCTACCTGACCAGCGCTTCCTTCAGTCGGCCGTTCTGCTCCTCCAGCTGTTTGACATGGTAACTGGAAGCGGCGCCATCCGAACCTGAGAGCAGCGCAAACACAAAACAGCTCGGTGGAAGAAAAATGTAATTACTTCTGTTTAAAAAAAAAAAAAAATAAACCTTTACTAAAAATTTATATCAGCCAGTGAAACTCAAAGAAAAATGATGTTGCTGCAAGTGGTTTCAATTAAGCAAATGGCAGCAAAATGATTCTTATACTCTGATTTGTTGCTGTTATGAAAATGTCAACTTTGTCGTTTCACAAAAAGTTGCTTAAATAGCAGATCAATCAGCCGCCGTCCTGCTGGGCTGAAAGGTCACTGATGATTGGCCGAACGCCGTTTCAAATCGGCTCAGATTAGCTTTCAGCGTTGTGTTAATTTCAGATTTGCCGGCTGTGGGAGGATTTGGCTATTTGGTTGTTTTGTATTTGATTTGGTATAAATCAGAAAGTACCGTATATACTTATATACTATAAGCCGACCCCCAATTTTGACCTGCAAATTTAGATTTTTAATGAAACCCGTACATAAGCAACCCCCTGGAGTTGTTCCATCAATTTATTTGTTTAGCAAATTCCCTGTTTTTCTGGGTATTGTCATAGTATTCCTCTGATTTTGTGAAAATAATCCATGTACCGGTAAACGTGATATTTATTTCAGTAGCTGATTACCGTAACTGACAGATCAAGTTTACTGGCCGCCGCAAAATGTGCTGAATAAGATGTTTAGTCAGGAAATGCATCATTCTAAGGTATGATTTAAACTATTTTCCATGGGTAGTGGTAATGGGTAGTATTTCCACCCCTGGAAATTTCATTCTCTGGGATCCGATTTGAATTTCTCGTATATAAGCCGACCCCCGATTTGAAATTTGGTTAAAAAAAACTCGGCTTATACTCGAGTATATACGGTACCTCAGTCATCAATCAGCACCAAAATACGGTGATTATAGCTGGATAAAAACTCTTCCCAAATAACAAATAAAAAGCTAAAAACTGTGAATAGAATTTTGTTTTTCGTATCAACATACAAAAAGTGAATTCGTGATATTTTCATCTCTAATGGGTGAATTGTCTCAGAAGTACCTTTCTCCTCAATCTCGTGCTTGAGGATCTCCAGGTCCATGGTGAGCTCCTCCACCTTCTCCTTCAGGGAGTCGACCTCCTGCTGCAGAGACTCCGCCCTCTCCTCGGCCATCTCCTTATCCAGTGTTGCCATCTCGATGGCGTCGGCGGTGTCGGACATCTCCTCCATGTAGCGCTCCTTAGCCTCCAGAGCTTCTTTAGCCTCCTGCACACAGAGTAATTCAGTTACAGACAAATAACGGATGCTGGGTTTGTCTGGAATTTTAATGAAATACTGGATGTGGTCCACTCGTGTTGTTTGCCACAGATGTGACTCATGTTCCTCCCACTGCAGAACCTTCAATTATATTTCCTTCTTATGCGTTTTATCATGAATTTCGTCTCTTTACCCTCTTGGCCTCTTTCAGCTGTTTCTGCAGCTCGTTCTGCTGCTCCTGCATCTTGGTCTTCCACTCCTGCAGCTGCTCCAGCTGGATCTTGTGCTTCTCCAGCTCCTTCAGCTTGACTTTGTCCTCCGTCCGCTTCATCTTCAGCGTCTCCAGCTTCTCCTCCAGGTCCTTCACCTGAGCACGCAGCGCCTCCTCCTCCTGCAACGAGGAGATGCGGGGGATGAGAGATTCAGCGTTTCACAGCGCAGGAACGAACTGAAACCATCACATATTAAAGAGATGAAAGCTTCATTCCTGTTCTATTGCTTTAAAGGACCATACCAGCCATTTTGCATGTTTGAGCCTAATATATTCAATTTTCATATACGTAAAGTTACTGACAATCATTTCCCAAAACTGGAAATGAATTAAAACGGTGAATTAAAAACTTTTTTTCCTACCTTCCAGATCGCCATTGGTTTCAATTCATTCTGGTACGCTATTAATTTTGTAACATGAACATAAATACAGAGAATATTATTCACCTAATAAATCAAAAGCCACAGAATAACAATTGTCAACAGCTGACCAGAAATGAACTCCACATTCCCTAACAATTACAAGAAAATCTTACATTCAACTTTCCTATTAACTGTAGGTTAAAATGTTATTGATTATTTGAAGGCTTGGATATGATTGGATGCTGCTCTCAGACCTTTTAAGTCCTTATGAACTGAAGCCACTCCACACCCAGCCGAAGATCTCTGGCTGTTATAAAACCACTGTCTCTTTTTCAAACACAGGCTGGAAGTTTCCATTTTATTCTCATATCATTCATTTTGCTGGATTTTCAAATCCACTTCAACTTCATTTCAAAATCAACCTGAAAATACTGGGGAATAGTCCCAAAAGAAGAGCTGCGTTTTTCAAAAAATTTAAACAAACTTCATCAAACTTCATACTTTTGCATAATTATTAGCAGGCAAAACATGGATTTTTAAGGTGGGTGTATCACCTGAATATTTGATTTTGAAAGATTAAGAGATTTTGCNGAAACATGGATTTTTAAGGTGGGTGTATCACCTGAATATTTGATTTTGAAAGATTAAGAGATTTTGCTAAATATAAAGACAGCTGAAATATGGTTTTATCCTTTGGGAAATGGTTGTCAGTAACGTTACATGTATAAAAATTGAATATATTAGGCTCAACCATGCAAAATGGGGTATGGTCCTTTAAGTTTCTTTCAGCTTTGATCTTTCTTCGGAATAACAAAGATGTCACCTTCAAGGTTACTCAGCTATCAAGCATTTCACTCTTTAACTGCACCACTTTCATCTTTGCATGTGTTAGAGAGCTTTACCATCACTTTAACATGCACTAACTCGCGTGGAAAGCAGGAAGTGGACCGTTAACACACACACACACACACACACACACACGNGAAGTGGACCGTTAACACACACACACACACACACACACACACACGGTCCAGAAGCACACACGTGTATTTGCATAAAGTCGCCCTCTAACACGCAGAATCACACAGACTCAGTTCCACTCAGCAGCAGGAGATTCTGAGTAAATCCAGCAGCAAACGTCTTTTTTGGGCTGCAAACTCACACACACACACCAATTAGTGTGTGTGAGACTGTCAGTCGCACCTTTGACGGGCTGTTAAAACATTAGTGCGAGAAAAACAACACCACCATATCGAGCGCAACCATGTCACCGCACCTGTGTTTCCATAGCAACATCCTCCTGAAGGAAAAGCACAAATCAGAAGGATTACGCTCACCTTAAAAATTACACACAACATGGCCGCTGACATTTAGAAAATGTTGAAGTCATAATCTGTGACATTTTACATAAAAATCATTTTGTGGTGATTCCTCTACCCGCTAATGAATAATGAAGCGAGTATGTGGATAATTAAGCAAAATGACTGGATTTGTCATCATCTTTGTCCTAAAGAGCTCTTCTCCAGACCGCTTCATCCTCACCGCATCCTGCATCTCATTCCTAGAAAGCATCAGAGTTTTCCTTCATCTGCCGCTTCCATTCCTGGAAATCCTCGAAGATTCCTCGTCCAACTTCATGAACAGCAAAGCAAAGCAGTTCTTCAGGATTTATTCTGCATCCAAATATCTCCCTCAGGCTGACGTCTACGCTGTCCAGGACTAACAGGAAGTACCAGAGGCTGCCTGCCTTCTAAAAAGGGCTATACCAGTGATTTTGCATGTTTGAGCCTAATAAATATCTCCTGCAGTCATGTGAAGTTACTGCCAACCATTTTTCAAAACACATAAAACCGTGTTTTAGTTTTAGTGTTTTTTTTTTTTTTTTTNTTTTTTTTTTTTTTTTTTGCTAAATTCCCTAATATTTTAAAATAAAAATGTTCAGGTGATACACCCAACTTAAAATTTTATGTTTTTGCCTGATAATACATGCATCCAAATGTAGAAGGGACGGCCATTTTAACTTCTCAGTAAAAGCCGTCGTCTCCTGGGTCTATATTCCCTGTTTTTTTTTTGTGTAGCGCTGTGTTGAATCCATTTTGAAACACTAAAATTATGACTTAGACAAAAAAAATTAACTGATATTTTGGTCACAGTGTTGGTTTATTTATCTCAAGCATATTTCAAATCTCTACAGTTGATCTTTTATAGCATATTGGAATGAACTGAAACCAATGGCTTTCTGGAAGGTAGGAAAAACAATTTTAAAATTTATGACTCCAGTAGTAGGTTTTGAAAATATTTTCCAATTAAGTAACATGTATGCAGCTTATTTATTGGTCAAAACAAGCAAAATCACCAGAATGCTCCTTTACTTGCTGCTCATGAAACCACAAAGAGTATCATGAAATTATTCTGAATGTTTTCAGCTCCTCGCTTGTTCTCACTGCTCAGAAAATCCTCCTTGTGTGATCAAACGGAATCAGACCTTGCTGTGACTGTGACACTTTACCGTGTCCGGCGGCGTGAAGCCAACATGACACGGAGCTCACACTGACCTTACTCGCCACGGGGGCCGGAGGGTTACCAGGGGAATGGAGGGTGGGGATGACCGGAGCGGCCAGCGGCGTCTGAGCCGGCGTGCTGGGCTCGCTGCTGCTCATCTCGCCGGCCGAGGCGGAAGCTGAGCCGGACGCGGTGCCCTTACCGCCTACGCCTCCAGGACGGCTCGGCTGCTGAGGGAAACAGAGACGCAACGTGAGCGAAACATCAGGAAATGAGGAGGAAAAAGCCGAAGATAAAAAGATTCAGGTCGAGGGGAGAAAGGGCTGTAAGGTGATGCTGTCAGGTGATGCTGGCGGCCATAATGGAGAGCGAAAGCAGCTTCCTGCAGCTGATCACGGTTATTTTAAAACCTCTCAGAGTTTGGAGTGATTCATGGTTGTCGGTAAACTTAACAGCAGTTACACAGTTTCCATGAACTTTTCAGACTGTTTACTTTTACTTATAACGTTATTGGCCTTTTTTTCTTACCATGCATACCAGTTAAATTATTAAAGGGCTATACCACCCCTTTTTGCATGTTTTTAAGCCTAATATATTCAATTTTCATACACCTAAGATTGCAGGTGATTGCAGACAATCATTTCCCACAGGATATTTCAGCTTTCCTGATATTTTGCAAAATCTTTTAATGTTCCAAAATCAAATCTTCAAGTGATACACCCACCTTAAAAATCCATGTTTCTCCTGCTAATAGTTATACAGCCTTATCAAGTCACGGTCATTTAAATTTTTCCACAAACGCAGGTCTTCTTTTGGGACTATATTTCCCAGTGGAGGCATACATTCACTCCACGATTTTTATTGCGCTTAAACGCTAAAATTATGTAACTTCTAAAAAAAACCTGAATACACGTCTTGTTGGTGATGATGGATTACCTATCCCAAGAACGTTTCAAGTATCAACAAGTTGATTTTAGTAGCAGAATGAACTGAGACCAATGGAGGTCTGGAAGGTAGGAAAAACATTTTTAATTCACCATTCCAGTAGTATGCTTTGGGAAATGATTATCAGTAACCTTACATGAATGAAAATTGAATATATTAGGCTCAAACATGCAAAATGGTCCTTTAACCCTTTTTTTTTAAAATTTTTTTTTAAACAGCCAATTCTTCGCTGGACTTCCATGATGGCAACCAATCAGATTAAAAACTAAAATGCAGAAAATTAAAATGAATGAACATTTTTGACATGAACATGGTGCTGAATGTAGAAAGAAAAGTAAAAATGAAACAGGAAAGGCTCGACTTCGCTACTGAAGCGGTGAATATGGATGTGAAGAAGTTGAAATTAAAAAAAGAAGGAATAGTAAAATAGATTTTCATTAAGAATGGATATCGATGATGTTGCTGTCCCGCTGGCATCACACACACACACACACTGCTGCATGAGGCTGAAGGAATAATAATCGCATGTATAAATAATGCAAACTGGTGGAAATGTGAAATCCAGGCGACGGCTGCTGGATGATGCTGAGCTCACCTTGGGCCTTCTGGCTGTGGTCTGAGGAGGAGAGGAAGAGGATGAAGGAGTAAAAATGGGGAGGAGAAGGAGGCAGAGAAGGTCAAAAGTCAGAAGAGAAGGTGAGAAGGGAAGACAAAAAATACACAAATGGGAAATCACAGAAAAGGATGAAATGAGTCGATGAAACTGATACGCGACTGTAAAAATGTCTTAGATTCTGCAACTTTACAGGCTTTAAAAGTCTAAAATGCGCCATCACAGTGGTATTTTTTCCTTTTTTTTTTTGGAGTGTATCATTGCTGTGACTCCATCATCAGCACATGTAACAGCACACGGCTTCCTGTTTTCCTGTTCTTGCTGCTCTCCAGGGTCACATGACCAAACACTCGGACGGACACGGTGACTGGTACCGCCGTGACCTGAACAACTCCATTGTGTCTCGGGGGACATGACAGATCCGGTTCCTATGAGTCATGGATAACGGCTTGTTAACCTGCTTGTCGTGCTTTTTGGATTAAAAACGTACTGGATCCTGGATTACGTGGATCATTCTCATCTCATTCTTATGAGTCTGTAATCCAGAACCTGGGTTCAATTATACTAACCATTCTGTAGGAGACAAAACCCTACATCACCAAAAAAAAAAAANAAAAAAAAAAAAAAAAAAGAGTGGATCAATAGAAGAACTAGTAAAAGATCTGCAGCTCCATGTTTGGTTAATTGTCATGAGTTAATTTATATTTAAAGAATATATGATTTCTCTGCAGGATGAGACCATTTTTACCCCAAACCATATTATGTCAAACATAGATGAGGGATGAGTGGAAGCTATTCAATATTATTGTACATAAAACCTCCATAAAATTGGAAAAGTGAAAAAAAAATTCCCACATCAAGCATGTTGGAACAAAATAAATACTCCAGTGTATATATTTTGGGAATTTTTTTTTTTTTTTGTCTTTCAAGTCATCTACAGATATTCAGCAAATTCTAATTAATACTGTGATGTTCTAAAAGAGCTAAAAGCGTTACTGTGTGTTAAGGTATGAAAGCCTAATTATAACTGATTGAAACTATAAGTGATATAATTTTTCCACCCTGTCTGTCAGGGACACGAGTTATCAAGCAATATCTATAAATGATCGGAGAATAGATGACAATCGTGATATTTTCTATTCACCAGTAATCATTACGACACTTCCTAAACCAGTATGGAGATAAAGTTCCACCCTGCAGAGAGCCTGATTACATATTTGTGTTCATGTTACCTTTTCCTCTCAGAGTTTAGTTGATTTTGGCATTTTTTTCATATCAGCCACACCTACATTTTGCTTCTATTTTCTTACTTTTGGGAAAAACAAGATTTTATCCAACAGTGAAACATTTCCAATTTAGCCCAGATTTGTGCAGAAACCTGTCAGGGTTTATGCTTTTCTCATCGTCATTTCACTTTCCACCTTTTCTCCTCCACACACGAGCTCGAGTTTGGTCTCATCATCACTCTGGCTAGTTATCGTTCCTGATTGGATCTGAGCTGGACGGTCCAAAAAAGGACTGAAAACAATAGCCTAGATCTTTGTTCCCAAAAACTCCCTGCCTCTTTCAATTCAGAGTGCTTTTTTAAGCCAATCAATGGAGTCTAACGTCTTATTTTTCATTGAATTTGGCTTTTATTTGTCAACTACAAAGTATTGTAAAAAAAAAAATCCTACAGAACTATGCTCATTTCTCAATATAACAAAGAAAAGTTGCTTTACATTGAAACAGGCTGAAAGTTTTTACTTTAACCCTGAGCTCACAGCGACAGCAAAGCAGCATCTGAAGCCACAGTGTTCTACTGTACTAGAACAGGCTGTGCTAAAAAAAAAAATCACAGCAGCCTGTAAGCTTCATCTGCAACGTGGAGCGAAATAATCAAATTCCTCCTGACGACCATCAAAATCATTCACCTCATAAAATCTTACGACTTCTGCACAATGAGGCCAAATAAAACGCTAAAGCACATCCTGATCTGCTCACATTAAAAAGGCAATGTAGTATGAAATAACGCTCTATACAGGCACAGAAAATTAGCAAACAAAAATAAATATAAGTAGAAAGATGAGAAGTTGCAATCAAGCCACAGGCATATTTCAGTATCAAACATTTCCACCATGACAAAATCAGGAATCAATCAAAGTTCCAGGCGTGACCTTTACAACAGCACTGACACAAACATCACAACACACACACACACACACAAACATCGTGTGGAGTTTCTGTACCTTCCGGGGTGCAGGAGTCTGTCGATTCATATTTTTGCAAGAGAAGAAGACACACAAACACACACACAGTCAGTCACACACGTACACACACCAAGATGACAAAATAGGCAGACACTAGATTCACAGAGAGAGACTGGATTCAAGACAGAGAGATGGTTAAAGACAGATGCAGCTGATCCAGCACACAGACAGACAGACAGACAGACAGACAGACAGATAGACAGGCAGACAGACAGGCAGACAGACAGACNAGACAGACAGACAGACAGACAGACAGACAGATAGACAGGCAGACAGACAGGCAGACAGACAGACAGATGCTCAGCTCCGCTCAGGCTGGGAAGCTGCAGTGGTGCAAATGGCCGCTGCGATGTTCTCCCAGACTCCCCCTCTCTGCCTCCTTACGTCCCTTCCTCCCACTATGTCCTCCTTTATGTCCTCTTTCTCATAATCCGAGCTGCTCGGCGCGNACGTCCCTTCCTCCCACTATGTCCTCCTTTATGTCCTCTTTCTCATAATCCGAGCTGCTCGGCGCGTTTCTGGAGCTCGAGCTCTTTCTGCTCTGATTAGAACTCTGACATCTTCCTGCTGCGAGCCTCCAACCTGCTACTGTTCACACGAGACGCCTCGCCTCCTATCCTTCTTCTCCCCCCTCCTCTTCCTCCCTCCTCCCCATCTCCCCTTCTCCCTCTGCTTATTGTAATTTGTCAGCTCAGCCAATGCCCTGCTCCCGCATTACATCACTGTGTAGCCCTCCTTCTCCTCCTCCCTCCTCCCTCCCACTGGTCACCCACTCATCTCCACCTCTGCCACAGACAGACGGGGATGGAAGGGTGAGACAGAGCTGGTGTGTGTGTGTGAAAGTGTGTATCTGTGTGTGTCTGGAGTGACTGAGGATGGGCGTGACTATAAACTGAGGTAAGAGGGGTAAATGGGTAGCAACGCTGATGCAAGCCTCTGCCGTATCCTAGCAACAGTCACAGATCCCTCCTATGGGCTCATTAAAATGAGGCTTGCAAAAACAATGGGGAAGCCTAGTTTGCATGTGGCACCAGAGGGAGTGTGAATCCTCGTGTCGTGGGGTGAAACACTCTCCAATATCACTCCTACCAGGAGTGCACTTCCTACAAACTGCTCGTCCTCAGGTTCAGAAGTCAAACTAACCTGGTTAATAGGCGTTTGAGTCTGAAAAGTGATTTTTTTGGGGGACCGTAAGTAGCTTTGCCTCGACTCATCTCCTCCTCCTCCTCAGCAGGAAGAGAAATAAGATTAAGTTTTTCACCCAAAATATGTTCAAGCACTGTGGGTACGAAAAAGGGCAGCGTCTATTTGAAGATGTTAAATATGTGTATGAGTATTTTGACATCACGGGGTCGAATTAAAGCAAAATGAAAAAAATCTGATTCAGTAAACTGGGAAGGAAAATGGCTTGTGTATCCATTACCGAGCAGCTTAGAGAAATCTGTCCTGTTGAAATATTAAGCAGCATCCCTCCCTCAGCCTCCTCAGGACATCCATCCACCGCAGGAGTGAGACAGAAACGCTGCGATGGGCAGGCGTGTCGAGTTCCTGCTTTCCCAGCATGCCTGTAAGGACACCAGTTTGCAGGTTCCAACGGGGCAAAACGGGATAAAATTACTGCTGGGAAGCATTAATGCAGCATCAACTAACACACGCAGCTCGCTCTGCCTCAGCAAAGTGGTAACTTTTATTTTATGAATGTGAGAAAACATAATGCTAGACTGGAAAGCCAAAGTTTGGGCTGTCCCAGACGAAAGCTAACAATCAGGAGAGAAATGTGAAGAAATCTCTGGTCGTGGATCCAAAACGGCCATCCTGCATCGCAATATGAGAAGTAAGAACGGTGGATTTTACGCTCTTGTAGCCAGAAAGCAATAAAATTCTCAGTGTCAGAAATTGAGTGTGAGAGAGAGAGAGAGAGAGAGAGAGAGAGAGATTGTTTTTCCCTTGCTCGTCATCATGCTATGTTTCATAAGGTATTCACCTCACAATCTGATATGAATCAAACTTAATCTCGTATAGTCGATCACAGATACAGTATCTCACACAGTGTAACCTGCAATAAACTTATAAGATCATTTTCTTTTCTGTATTTGACAAAGTGGATCATTATAGAGACTGTAACTTAAAACACTAAGATTTATATAAAAATATTGTGATGAGGATCTGGCTGTTGGTGATGCTGGTTAAGCAAATGCACTTTCCAATAATTAAGAATGTCCAATATGCTTCTAAATGGAGCCACAATCTGTCAAACTCTAACAAATAGAGGAATAAATAACAGCTAATGAGGTCAATGTTGCACTTTTAGATCCCAAAGTGTTTATTTGGCTACAAAACACTTTGGATTATGCTACATGAGCTTTTTTGGAGAAATGTTTCTGCTTTTTTTTTTTTTTTTTTTTTTGGAGCAGTTAATAGATGCATATCCCTGTAACACTGCTGGTTTGAGAGGCAACAATGAGCACTAAATGGTTCAGTGTTTAGCGTTCCGAGTAGAATTGACTGAATTTTTCATTCCGGGGGAACTATTTCTTTAATTTATATCTTAACTAACAGGTTCATGTGTAGGAATGAATTCCAGTATTGCAGTTTGATTTTCTTTCATCTCTGTGGCACTTTTCTGCATTGCATTAAACGCCTAAATCACTATTACGTTCATGAGCCTAAACCAGGAATGGGCAACTCTGATGAGGATGGGGGCCAATAAAATTTCATTCTCATGTCAAAGGGCCACACATTAAATAAAACAAAAAATAAGGGAGATTTTCTGCGACACACTGGTAATAACAAAGGAAAACACGTTTTATAATTTTAATTTTTATTTATTGAGAAGTCATCTGAGGGCCTGATAGATCAAAGGTGTGGGCTGTATCTGGCCCACGGGCTGCCAGTTGCCCATCCCTAGCCTAAACCATCAGTCTAGAGTCTCAAGTCAGTTTTTCTAGAAAATTCTTCATTCTAGACCAAAAAAAAAAAATCAAATTTTAAAGAATTTAGCAAAAAGTGTAAAATATATTATAAAAAAGTTGTCTATGTTTCACTTGATTCTAGAAAAAAAAAAAAGAAAAGTCTCCAAAAAGCAGTAAACAATGTCAAAGTCTAAAGTCAAAAGTGACTTTAAACTCCAGAGTCAAAACTGGCCTCCATGACATAATATTTCAGTCTCTTGGACACAATCAGCTCCTGAAGTTGAAAGTCTAACGGTCACGGAGGAGAAGAGGTACGCCAGATACAACCATGCTGACAGGAAATGTTTAATCCTCACATCTCTCTGCAGGCAGGAAGGCGACTGATTTCACCTCGATTACAACCTGACATTTTCCAGACGTTGCAGCACAGGTTGGCCTGCGTGTGTGACTTAGCTCAGAATGAATTTTAAAGAGCGTGGACCTCAAGATAAAGCTCACAGTGGCACGACATGAAATGTTAAAGTCACAAGCTAATGGCATGTTGATACGGTCTTGCTCAATGTGTGTTTGGCTGAAAGAATGTGCTGGACCTGGATTTAATGTGCAGGAAGGAGGCAAATAAAAGCTGGGCAGGTTGGATATTAACAAAAGAGTGTGAAGTGTCAATTTTTCTCATATTCTTGGGATTTTGCAAATTTTAGATTCTTTAAAATGAAATCCAGCTGAAGGGACACAAATGGGTGTTTAAAGAATGACTTGCTTGATTTTTGCTCCCAAAACCTCTGATGTCCCTTCAGAAACACCATGTCAGCGTTTTGCCTGCAGCTTACTGTTAAATATGACAGGAGGAACAGATACATGTGATCAGATTATTAGGTATTAATTATATGTATACCTGCTGATACACGAGCAAATAATCTCTAGAACGACACATATTTTCCTCAAAGTGCTGAAGTTTTGCTATTATAATACAAGAAATGCATAATTTCATCACTTTTGGGGTCATTAAGATGCAGAGAAGCAGCTACTGAGATGAATATGCTGCTTTTTTCCGGTTTTTTTTTTTGTTCTGACTCAAACATGCGACTTCACACACAGAGAGACTGGAAGACACAAACTAGGCGCCACAGCTAAACCAATCCAAACACAGTAGTGCAGACAGCAAGGTAAAGGCAACACAGGTCAGCAGACTGGACAGGAAATGGAAAACAGGAAGTGGGTGTGGCACTGTTGAGGACACAGGTGTTGTCTCTTGCGTGAACGCAGAACGGTCGATAACAAGATCAACAGTATGGGTGGAATGTAATGCAAGGAGTGATGGGAAAATGAGGGGCGGGGCCCTGACGCCATGCAGCAGCGAGGCCATTCAGAGCCACGGTTACCACAGTCACCATAACATTACCACTGTACCGAGGTTAGAGAAACATGCACCACCTTTTTGGGCTTCACTCCTCGCTGCGTGGTGGGAGGAAAGGAAGGAAGGTGAGGAGGAGACGAGGAAGGAAGGGAGGAAAGGTGTGAAGGTGGAGGTTAAAGGTCATGGTTACAGTCTGTCCGTGGTGTGCTGGAGTTGATGGCGACTATCGTGATGCTCTGTGGAACACAGACCTCAACCAAACAAATTATTTTCTCTCTGCCCATGCTCACACATCCCTCCCTTTTCACATAAACTACAAACAAGAAACTCTATCAAAACCCTGTCAAACTATTTTGTTAATCAAATATCTGAAATTATACAAAAACTGATAAACTAATATTCATAATTTGCTTGTATCCTGGAGTTTCCCCTAATATCACTGTCTGTATTACTTTTTTTGTCCTATGTTTTAGTGAGGATGAAAGATGGAGAAAGGTACTTCCTCAATTTATAAAGTTGTAATTTTTTAAGAGCTTTGTTGTTATTTATGTTGGGGTTTTTTTCATATGAACAGACTAGGCTGAATTCTTTGTATTAGCTGCCTGACTTAGCCAACATAACTCCCTAAATTTTGATGGTTTTGTTTTTAAAGATTAATATATCAGATATTTTGTGAGTTAAAAGTGACACGTTTCGTTTACAAGACATTGATATTTAAGGTGGAACTCAACAAAATCTGACCGAAAGTGACAAACTCCGGTTGAACTGAATATATTGTTTAACTCACTCAGATGAAAATGCATTGAAAAATAACGTTCTGATCGTCTGACCAGCAAATGATTAACTGTTTTTTTTTTTTTTTTTNTTTTTTTTTTTTTTTATTATAATTGAAAAGCCAGATGGAGTCATCTTCAGTTTGAGGTGAATTGTGGATTTGAGTCTGGACACGCTCAAAATTTAGAATTTTGTTTTTTTTAATTCTGTGCTAAAATCTAGATTTTAATCTTTGACATTAACAATTCTTAAAAAGAGAAAAAAATATATAGTTCCAGAACATATTTCTCTACTGTGGTCAAACTGTTCCTCAATATTTCCTGTAAAATACAATAACACATCTTCTAGATTAGATTTTTTTTTCTCCCGCCTTTAATTAATTATATGCTCCATATTTGATGAGATTTTAAATCAGGCATGTAAAGTGAAGGAGGTAAATGAAGCATTTAGGGAACTGTGACTCAGATTTCTTTCAGAAATTGTCACTAATGGATGTTAACATCAATTATTTTCTTCTTAGGGCTTTTTAGAAGATAGAAAAATGTAACTGAAACAACAAAAAAAATCTATTTAATCTTAAAAGATCCTTATAGTTTCAGAAAATATCATGTCATCAATTTTATGATTCTAACTCCTGCATGATTATTGGCTGCAGGTAACGGTGGTGATCTGTTAATTAAAGCTATTTTAAATGTTCCATTTATAGCTAAGTGATATCTTAGTTGATGTAACATAAAACTGCTTGTGGTAATTTCCAGATGTGAAGACCCTACATGGGATAATGATAATATGAATAAGGTTTCAGAGTGAAAAAATATTAAATACATATTTAATACCACTGGGAAAGAGTGTAATGTTAGATCTATTACAGGATAAAAAAAATTATATTTATTTAATCATTTAAGATCATATATAGTCCTGCGTCTAGCCATGATATTCAAACGCAAAATCTCAAGCTTAGGAGATTTATAAGTCAACAGCTCCCTCTGCTGGCTAGAAAAGAGAACTTTTGCAGATTTAAAGGAAGAAACATGTTTAATTAGGCCCAATAAACACACATGCACACACGTTATGTTACCGACAATCACTTTCCAAAATATAAAACCATACTTTAGTTTTCTTGTTATTTTGCCAGATCACTTAATCTTTCAAAATCAAATGTTCAGGTGATACACCCACTTTAAAGGACCATACCGGCCATTTTGCATGTTTGAGCCTAATATATTCAATTTTCATACATCTAATGTTACTGACAAGCATTTCCCAAAGCATACTACCGCAACAGTGAATTAAAAATGTTTTTCCTACCTTCCAGACCGCCATTGGTTTCAGTTCATTCTGGTATGCTATTAAAATCAATTTGTTGATACTTGAAACGTTCTTGGGATAGGTAATCCATCATTGCCAACAAGACGTGTATTCAGGTTTTTTTGGGGTTTTTTTTAGAAGTTACATAATTTTAGCCTTGGAGCACAATAAAAAGTGCAGAGTGAATATATGCCTCCACCGGGGAATATAGTCCCAAAAGAAGACCTACATTTATCAAAAAATTTAACGACCATGACTTCATAAGGCTGTGTAATTATTAGCAGGCGAAACATCGATTTTTAAGGTGGATGCATCGCTTGAATTTGTGATTTTGAAAGATTAAGAGATTTTGCAAAAAAACAGGAAAACTGAAATACAGTTTTATCCTTTGGGAAATGATTGTCAGTAACATAACATGTATGAAAATTTAATATATTAGGCTCAAACATGCAAAATGGCCGGTATGGTCCTTTAAAATTCCAGGTTTCACCTGCCAACATGTATGTCCAAATGTAGAAAAGATGGAAATGAAGATCATTAAAATACTCATTTTGTAAGACCTACTGAATATTTTCCAATGGAACATCAATGCTGAACCAGACTGAAACCTGGCACCAGGCCAGGAAATCCTCCAAAAGTCAACAGGAACACACACGGTGTACATAAGATAACAGACTCTGTGTGCGTGCGTGCGTGCGTGCGTGCGTGCGTGCGTGCGTGTGTGTGTGGTGTATGCACACAGGTATGTGAGGTTTGCATCGATGTGTGAGTTTGTCACGATCTATGTATGTATGGGTGTGTGCACTTTAGTGTGTGTGTGTGTGTGTGGGTTCAACTCCAGGTGTATGATGTCATATCTGCTCCTGATTGGCTGTACAGGAACTCTGTACCACAGTGCAGCATTATCAGACTCACCAGTTTAGTGGACTTGGGCGTCTCCGCGATCTCTGAACAGAAAAACAAAAAAAGATAAAAATGAGAAACAAATGTTTCTTTATCATCATCCTTTATGTGTGTAGACATTCTAAAAGATCCTGGACAAAGTCTGTCAGAGATGTTCAGAAATTAAATGACCACCGACTCCTCTATACTGGAAAAAAATCATATTTATTGACATTTATAGTATTTAAAAATCACGCTGCAGCTGCTGTACTAGTTTGTTATAAACCACTGACAATAGAACACTTTAAAATCAGCAATCACTGGGTGAGTAGGAAGGTTTAATCAGTCTTGCCCAAAAGCACTTTGACAGGACACACTGCTAACTATCAGAAAGCTGCATGGCCAAACCGACCTACATTGGTGAACTCCTACAGTTTATACTCCGGGCAGGACTCTCAGATCCTCTGAGCAGGGTCTGCTGGTCGTTCCTCGTTCAAGGCTCTAAACTAAAGGTGACGGAGCCTTTGAGGTCACGGCTGCTACATTGTGGAACTCTCTGCCACCAAGCCTGAAATCAGGAAAACCAGCTTCAGACCAGCCTTTTAAACTTGCTTTTGGGCATTTTATTTCTACTGTATATTTTATCGATTTGTATATTTCTTAGGTAGCGTGCTGTTTTCATTTTATGTATTTTATAGTTTTATTCTGATGGTTTTTTTTACTGTGAAGCACTTTGTGACCTTTGCCCTTGAAAGGCGCCATACAAATAAACTTTACTTACAGAACATGGTTGTTGCCTTTCCCTGACCACCATACATAATCTGTATCTATTTGATAGGGGCAGTAGATTTGTCTCTCTGTGTGTGTGTGTGTGTGTGTGTGAACTGCACTTTTCATATTTTTATCTTCTCTTTCCCTTCAGATTCCACTGTATGTTCACTGTTCGGAGCACGTTTTTCAGAAAGGTCATCTGAGGGTTTTCGTAATTTCACATTTACTGGCTGCAGACAGACATAATACTGAAAACAACTGAATTATGACCAAGGACAAAATCAGAGCCACCTGAGAGTGAGTGTGTGTGTGTCCTTACCTCGTTTGGGAACCTTGGTTGTTGCTGGCTCGGGTGTTTCAGGAGACGTTGTGTCTGCCCCGTCATCAAATAACTGGATCTGAAAAAGACAGACGGGGACAAAAACAGAAAGACAATAAATCCTGTTTATTCCAATATCTAATCATCTTTTATCAGTTTTAACTATTCATCAATCATCTTCAAAACAATAAGCAGAAACAGGAAGTGACAGATGTTAGGAAGAAAAAAACTGGCTTTATTGATGATTAATGAAATACAACGTTTGCCAAGTGAACTGCAATTTTTCCTCCCATCGCCACAGCAACCGTTACAACTACACCACAGGGACACTCAGGGCGAGCCAGACTTTAAAGCAACGCAGGAGATATAATGAAAGTAATACAGCACTTAATCAATACTGAAACTAACCTGTGTGTGTGTGTGTGTGTGTGTGTGTGCACACAGGTAGCACAGCACAATTTTGTTTCCAATGTGCTTAAATGTGTTATAAGCCCCAACATTTTGTGTCTGAAAAGTCTGCTATTTTTTTTTATTTTCAGATATTTTTATCTCTGAGCTCTTTTTTTGTTTTAATCCAGCCTTTCTGTCCAAAACTTCATCCTGCATCATATTTGATATTTCCTGTTGAGAGTTCTGGCTGTTACAGGACACCAGATCTCCACACAGAGGAAGAGGAGGATCCACTGTCGCCGCTCTGACATCCTCACAGGGTCACAAGGTGTCGGCAGGATTTATTTCACTTGGCGCTTGTATGACTTTCTACGTTTCAGGGAGCTTTTAGATTTTTCAGGGTTCCTCCTGGAATTTTGTGGGTTTATTAAAGGACCATGCCACCCATTTTGCATGTTTGAGCCTAACATATTAAATTTTCATATATGTTACGTGCCTAACAATCATTTTCAACGATAAAACCATATTTCAGCTTTCCTGATATTTTAAAATCTCTTAATCTTTCAAAAACAAATATTCAAGTGATACAGCCACCTTAAAAATCCATGTTTCTCCTGCTAATAGTTACACAGCCTTATGAAGTCACGGTCATTTAAATTTTTCATAAATGCAAGTCTTCTTTTGGGACTATATTCCCCAGTGGAGGCATACATTCACTCCACATTTTTTATTACACTTAAACGCTAAAATTATGAAACTTGGAAAAAAGCTGAATATACATCTTGTTTGTGATGATGGATTACCTATCCCAAGAACATTTCAAGTGTCAACAAGTTGATTTTAATAGTGTACCAGAATGAACTGAAACCAATGGCGGTCCAGATGGTAGGAAAAACATTTTTAATTCACTGACCCAGTAGTAGTATGTTTTGGGAAATGATTATCAGTAACGTTACATGTATGAAAATTGAATATATTAGGCTCAAACATGCAAAATGAGTGGTATGGTCCTTTAAATACAAAGATAATTGGGACATAACGTTTCATTCACTGTTTTGATATGCTGATAATTAAATAATGAACTGCTAAAAGAAATCAAATCGATTTGGATTTCGCAATCAATATGAAATACTTGGATTCGCAATTAAGCAACCTGAATCAAAATGACTGAAAATAAATTTATACTTGGACTATTTTACTTGGTAAAATAAAGGTCAAAAAATAAATAAATAAATAAAACTATTATTAGAAATTGACTCATTTAGCCTGTTACAAAAAAAAAAAAAAAAAAAAAAAGCTGCTGTTACCTGTGACTGTCTCACAAATATCCCATGGTTCTCCTCGCAGGTGAAGTAGCGCTTGCCTTGCACCGTGCCGTCGTTTTTGCCCTTGGGCTCGTCCAGGATGACGCCCACCCATTTCCCCGAGGCGAAGAGCGTGGTGCCGATGTAGGCCACCATGCCGCGCTGCCCCTTCCCGATCACCTCCACCAGAGAGCCCACCTTCACCGGCCGGCCGCCCCCGTCCGAGCTCATCCTGCTGCTGCCGCTGCTGGTGGTCTGCAGAGGGAAAACCACAGAAAGCTGAAAAAAAAAAAACTGACATAACCAGTCAAATCAAACCCTGGAGGTCATTTCTGTACATTTAAGAAGATGTCCAAATATGCGTATCAGTGTTTAAAAATTAAAATAACCAGAAGAGCGACTGAACAGAACAAAGCACGCTCAGGATCTTGTTCCACAAACATTAATTCTAGTTTGATCATATATAAAAATTTACCGCCATAAATAAACCAGAGATAAACTGCATTTAATTTAGATTTTAATGAGGATAAAATGCATCTGACTGTCATCAAAGCTGGTTTGCAGCAATCAGGTTACAATCTGTTTGTTCTCAATGCATTATGGGTGTATATATTTGTACTTTTTAATGTTTAAATAAAAATTCTGTCTTATTTTCACAGCTTTACTCATCATTCCTCCTGGTTATTCAACTAGTTTCTGTGATAACAGCAGCAGTTCAGCAGCTCTAATCCCATTCACCACATTATCAAAACCAGTTATTTGGAAGTAAAAACAAAGATGAATATTGTTCCCGTTTATCATACTGACATACTTCCTGTTTCGAGTTCAACTTTAACAATGCAATGAACATTTTTGGGTCATTTTCACTTCCAAATACCCAGTGGTTTAGTGATTTGTTCACAACATCTCCATGCGAAAATGTATAGTTATTGTGTTTCATACAGTTTCTGGCATGTTGCTCAGTCTGTGATTAAAGGACCATACTGTCCATTTTGCATGTTTGCACCTAATATATATATCATTTCCATCCTGACAATCATTTCCCAAAGGATAAAATCATATTTCAGCTTTTCTGATATTTTGCAAAATCTCTTCATTTTTCAAAATCAAATATTCAAGTGATACACCCACCTTAAAAATCCATGTTTCTCCTGCTAATAGTTACACAGCCTTATGAAGTCACAGTCGTTTAAATTTTTCAATAAATGCAGGTCTTCTTTTGGGACTATATTCCCTGGTGGAGGCATACATTCACTCCACGCTTTTTATTACACTTAAACGCTAAAACTATATAACTTCTAAAAAAAAACCTGAATACACGTCTTGTTGGTGATGATGGATTACCTATCCCAAGAACATTTCAAGTATCAACAAGTTGATTTTAATAGCAGAATGAACTGAAACCAATGGAGGTCTGGAAGGTAGGAAAAACATTTTCAATTCACTGTTCCAGTAGTATGCTTTGGTAACGTTACATGTATGAAAACTGAATATATTAGGCTCAAACATGCAAAATGTCCAGTATGGTCCTTTAAGCCTTTGAGAAGATCAAAAGCTGCAACTTCACATGGTGCATAACTTGTAAAAAGGGCGTTTTCCAGAGAGAAATGTTCCACATTTCATCTGCTGGATGTGCTGAGCAACAGTAATTTACTCTCCATCTTGTCACCTTGAGTGCAGAATATGATGAATCCAAGAAAATAAAGCTCCTTTGTTGGCACCTGTAGCTGCCATGAGGTGCCTTTGTGCTCGGTCACATGATCACCCACGCAAAGAGCTGAATTGTTTGCGTTTTATTATAAAGTGAGTAATTCTGTTATTTCAGAACCAACCTGGCTGAACTTGGACACTTTGTGCTGATTGTTGCTTCTCTGATAGCTATTATAATAAAAAAAAAAAGAGTTTTTGGCTCATCACACTTCTCTTTTGTGTTTCTGAGAGTGTAGCTCATAATCGTTTCTATGGTAACATTATTATTATTTTATGTACCTATCCTCATGATATTTTTAATAGTACCATTACAGCATTTTGAGTGTGGATGGCTGGGAAAAGATAAATACATAAAATATAATAATCTAGTCATTCATTGTTATTTTTTTACTCATTGAGCGACACATTAAAAGTGAAAGCGAGGCTTTTCTTTGTATTATTCTCTCTAAATATCAATGCTGGCAGAAGCAGCACTGCACTTGGTTTCTGCTGAGGAGCCAAGTTTCTCAGCAAATTCCATGGCAACTATCGGATATTTCATTATTTGATTTTGGTGTGTGCGGTGAATCTTTTCAACAGGAGGCAAATTTTTACATGAGCTGCAATATTTTGTAATCAAATAATCCTAAATAACCCAGTTTGCAGCGTGATGTCCTAGAAGTGATGGTGACTCAGCAGAGGATCAGATATTATTACCCTGTGAGAGAAGACGTTCTGACTCTCCTTCAGCTCGCTACACACACACACCCCATCTACATGCTGCTGACCACAATGCATGATGTTCTAGCATATCTGGACCTGACCTGTCTGGGTTTCTGGGCTCACGTTAGGCTGCTTCCACGGGATTAGCGTCATCAGGAGGCGCCTGGTGGAGACACAGCCGGTACAATCATAGATTATTTGCCAGTTTATAAACCTAGTAGCCCTGTCTGCTGATATTTCACCATGCAATCCTCTTTCTGCCCAGATCATGGCGCGATTTTAAAGTTGGGGAAATTGCTTCATGCAGATTATGATCTTTCTCCTCCATTGTTGTGTCGCTTCTGCTTACGTCATATACAGTAGTATGCTATGTTGAGTTAGCATTTTCTTAAGATAACCTCAGCTTTGGCTCACTATGTGTTCAATAAAACACAGCTGATAAATATATAAAATAATTACTAATAATAATAATTTAAAAAAATAAAATACATGTTCAATACTCAATTACACTCTGCTTTTATTCTTTTTATTTTTCATTTTAATGTTTTTTCTTTAATGTAAATCTTCAAATAAGTTTTGATTTTAGGCTTTTATTCTTTAACTTAAATGTCTTTCTATGTATTCTTTTTAAATCATGTTTTTACTGAAAGTGTCTTCCAACATCTTTTTATGTGAAGCTCATTGAGTCTCCCTCGTGTATGAAATGTGCTATACCAATAAAGTTTGCTGTCTGTCAGTACATAACAATATACAGCTATTCTCTCATTGGTTGCCCGTTAAGGTCAGCGGAGGTCAAATTTGAATTTAGTTGAACTTTGCTTATAGCGGCAAAGGCAGAGAATCTGAGAAAACCACTGATTTAAGAGCCCTTATTTCTAAATAAAAGGACAATTTTCAAATTAAGAGCATGGATTTACTCAAATGAACAACCATTGCCTTAGGTACCTGGTTACGTTGTGCGCTACAGGAATTTAAGCATCCATATTGTTCTGCTGTAAAGGAGCAGAAACCCAAACTTTAGTCGGCTGGAATGTGGTGGCATAAAGAGTTTGTTGTTTCTCAGCTCTTTTGAGTCCCTCAGAAATGACATGAAGAATTTTAATGATTCTAAGACTGAAAGTATTTAAACCTAAGCTCAAAGATTATCTCAGCACTGAAAGGCAGTTTTACATTTATCAGCAACAGTCATATAACAGCCACCTGCCCTTTAAAGAGGTTAAAAAAATGCAAATGTGTAAACGTGTTGGGTGGGTGAAAATTCTTGTTTATTTATAGTGTCGTTATGAGTTTTTCTGTTCAGGTGTCACTTAAAGGTGCATTAAAAGGGTCACTTTTTACCAAATTTTAGGACTCGCTTTCTCTAAAATATCATTATGACATTACATTACAGTCAAGAATTTTGTTGAAATCCACATGGAATATGATAGAAAGAAAAATTCCTGATCATCATCCATCCACAGATGAAGATCATTGCTGCCATATTTAGCATCACAGCAGCACTGAACTCCTGTAATTACTGAAAGTCTAATTAGCTTTACTTATTCATGGCAACAATCGGCTCGTGTGTGTATGCTGCATCCTTCGCTGTCAAGACTTTTCACGTCAGCAAATACACTTTCAGTGCTTTTATTTAAGCTTAACATGTCTTTAAAACTAAAAAAAAAAATCACTTCAGATTCATAACAGCAGCGGGAATCTTTGGTTTTTGGAGACGCTGCTGGTCTGAAATGCATCCTGCAACAATCTGCAATCAAATATTGATTGTGTTTAATAATTTATGCCATTTTCAAGCCATAAGATAATTAAAACAAAATGAAACCATGAAGAATTATTGATACAGGTCCTACAACTAGTTGAACTCCAGCCTGTAACGTGCGTTCATGGCGTTTTATACGTTGCCGTGACCTGTTTGCCATGTGCCAGAGGACACCATCAATTATTTAGTGCTACTCTACTCTTACAAAACATGCAAATACAAAGCTCAGAGAGGATAAAAACAGTTATAAAGCCTCATCTACTGCTGCACATTACCGCGTATGATGCTCTAACACAGACCAGATGATGATCTGAGAGTCCAGCTTAAAGGTACATTCAAAGAGAAGCGACCAAAAATCTAAGAGCAAGCGCTGATGTCATCCCTCACGATGCCGGGACCGCTGCCTGGCTCAGAGAAGGATGACAAACAGGAAGTCTTCTGACACTCATGGCTTGGTTTGTCTAGTGTCCGCTGGTAACAAAAGCGTTGTGAATCAATGATCTGCCTGTCACACACAAGCTACCATCCACATGTCAACAGGATCGTCATCGCAGAGATCTGAACCCCAATATCACAAAAGAAATGTTTAGCTCAGGGGCGTCCGAGCCGAACAAAGAGACAGAAGAACGCAGCGCTGAAACCCTTCCATTCAACTAACACATCACAAAGACAAACAAATCCAACAGCGAACTGATCAAAACTTAACACAGCCCCACTGATTCATCCATCGGGGAAGTATAAACACACACACACACACACCTCTCAGGAGGAGACAGCATCNTGATTCATCCATCGGGGAAGTATAAACACACACACACACACACCTCTCAGGAGGAGACAGCATCTCACACTCACCCTGCTGTACGTGTTCCTTCTAGTCTGTGACATGTTTGCTTCCTGGCCAAGCGTGTTATTGGGGAGACTGTTGCCCAGAAAAGGTGGAGAGGAAGAGAGGTGGAGGGTCTAATGATGCTTCCAGAGCCTCTCTCTGTCTGTCTCTCTCTCTCTCTCTCTCTCTCTCTCTCTCTCTCTCTGTTTCTTTACAGATCACACCATCCCTCTCCTAATCCTCATAGTGCAGCTTGGGCTGTTGTTCCTCTGTGCTGATCACAGGTAGCTTGATAGTTTCCCGGATGGGGGGCTTCTGAGGGCAGACGCTTCGGATCTGCCTCACCGCTGCCGACCAGAGCAGATGAATGGAAAACAGCAGAGAAAAGAGGGGAAGAAAAAAAAAAACACATGCAGGCAGAGTCTGCTGTCAGCTGAGCGGCAGCACTGCGCTAGTGTCTGCTGCTTCTGCAGGAGGGAGGCTGGTTTAGGCCCAGACAGCAGCGCTGGGTCCTAAAGCCTGCACAGTGCCTTTCCTAAGCATCTCCCCCAAAATAAACTTGAAAGTCTCATGCATAAAGCTCCTAATTTAGCACAGTGCAGTTGTTTGGATTTGTTTTGGAATTCCTTTGTTCAGCATTGCTCCGTGTCTGATCGAAGGGCAAGGCTCCCAAAGTCCAGACAAAAGCACTGATTATAAACGATCGATGGGTCGTCAAAAACAACTCTTTTGAGTGCTATCAATGCAGCAAAGCAATAATCATACGAGGCCACATTATATCCCCAAAACTCTGCTCTACCTGACTGCAGGCTTTATCAGATTATTGTCAAATTTCCTCAAACACATTTCACCTTCTTTGTTCCCAGTTCAAAGTGCTGGGAGGAAAAATAATTATGGCTGGCCTAGGAAATAAAAATGTAAAACACTGTCAGGGAGTATTTTGTTTTACCCAGAGGAAGTTGAACCAATTCAGTTCCATGTCACTTTATTGTGGCTGAACTGAAAAGGTCCAGATGATGCTGGTGATGCAGCAGATTGCATTCAAGTCCAGCCTGATGTTTTGGTTGATCACAGAGGAAGAATTAACACTCTTTTATCATCTAACCGCATGACTGAGGCTTTTTCTCTCTCAGCTCTCTGTTTCTATGCTGTCATCTTTTTGCAATGGGAGCAAACGCTCCAGGGTTTCTGCGTAAAAGCTTTCAGCACAGAGGCTGATGAGAGATGTAAGAGAATTTCAGCAAGTGAACAAAAGGAAGGAAGACAGTTTTCAGGAAGGGAAGATTCTTGGCCCAGGACAACAAATTTGCAGATTTACTTAATCCTATACACATGAATATAAGGATGTTTAGACTTGCAGGGCTGCAGCTAATGCTTATTTTCATTATCAAATAATTTATGGATTATTTTTTGATTAATCAATTGATCATTTAGTCTATAAATGTCCCCAATACCCATCATCACAAGTTCCCAGAGCCCAAGGTGACGTCTTCAAATTGCTAATTTTGTCTGACTGCTTCAAAAGCCCAAAGATAGCAGCAAATCCTCAAATCAGAAGCTACAATGAGTGAATATTAGGGATTTATACTCGATAAATGACTAAAATGATTAATCAATTATTAAAACTGCTACTGACAGCCTGAAGCTTCCAGATGAGGCAGAGTTACACACAGCTGGAGAAACAATAATTCTCTGCAGTCTCTTTGCACCCTTTTATGCAAATGAGGAGGGAAGGGCCAAAGGAGGGTTATTTGGGAATCTGTGAAGAAGTAAGAGGGGGTCTCTTATCTCTCACTGAAGACAAAAACCAAAAGTGAAGAGCTGCTTCATGACAGAAGATCAGAATCATACAAGGCAGAGTTACGCATCGTGCTGGGAGCCTGTTCAGACAGGCATACAGGAAGACTGCAGGAACAGAGGTGACACTGAAATTTTAGGAGGAACGATGATGATCACGCAGCATCTGAGTCAGCCTGCCGCTCCAGGATGAACCAGTCTCCCTCACAAAACAAGGTAAAGATGGACAACATGGATACATCCTAAGGAACTGCATACATTAGATCATGAAATGGAAGTTTGGGATGCGTGTGAGCAGACAAGCCTTCAAAGTTAAAAATGGAGAGCTAAAACGCAAACTGCTGCATCAAGAGTGTACTGTGACTGGTTTCATATGACATCATTATGTCATCAAAGTATAATATTGTTAGCTGAGTAAACAGGAACAGAGGATTTCATTTATCACTGATTATCGATAGCAATTTTTTAAATGTCAAAAATTATGTCACAAGCCATAGAGATCATGACTGACAGCCAAAAAAGAAAGCATGTCTTCAGTGTGAAGCTATAACAAGCAACTCAAATTGATTATCAAAATTTAAAATTGATTCATTTTCAATTATTTAGTTAATCATTTCAGGACTAGTTGAAATCAGTTTATTAAATGACATGCCAGTCACTGAATTTGACATGAATTGTGTCAAATATTAAAAGTGTAACTTTTGCTGTGTGTCATGCTGTTTGGAGCTCGTGATTTTTAAGCAGCGGCTTTAATAAATGAGTAAATATTAATTCTAAGCTGTGATCACCATAAGAGGAAAACAAAATTATTAGGTTTGCTTCTCGAAAAGTTGCAATTTTGCAAATTAAATTCAGGCCTGGACTCATACAGCACTGATGCCTTTGTCTAAAAGTAGGTCATCCACATAAAAACACAGGAAGACAGCAGCTTGTCCTCTTTTACATTTCATTTCATTTCACATCAAATAAATAAAGTCTTTACTGTAAATGCCTGTTCAACAAAAGAGGCCTAAAAAGTATTAACAAAGAATAACACCTTGGTCTAAATGATGTGACATATAGTGTTAAATCTGTAATTTGGTGCCATCTAGTGATGTCAAACCTCAGGCATCATTGCTTCAAAACATCCAGACCAGAATAATGATGCCAACATGTTAATATATTGTTTAAAAATCGAACTGTATAATAATTATGAATGAAAAATAAGCAGATTAAAGTCATATTGGCACATTGCACTTCGTTGGAATTCATAATAAATCATAACATGGGTGTGGCTGCAGCCTGGCATTAATATTTTAATCTCAACGATAAACTAAATAAGATGAGGAATTAATTAAAAAAAAAAAAAAAAAANAAAAAAAAAAAAAAAAAAAGACTGATTAATTAGCTTAATTTAAGCAGAATAATAAGCCTAGTCATCCCATTAGGTTTGCCTATCATTATCCACGCTGCTCCCTTAATCAACAGACAAAAATACTTAAATTTCTTTTGTCATGACTCAAAAATGTGTTATTTTAATGTCTTTAAATCTGATTAAACACATGTTAAATAGCTAATCGCCATTATTAATGTTAAAGCTAATACTGAAGACGCTCCCTGACCAGCTGCTAGCACTAGTAGCCGTTAGCATTAATTAGCATTCTCCATAAAAAGCCTTTACCGAGCCAATTTCAATTAAAAACGTTCATCTGTGTATTATCATTATAAATGGTATATTTATTAACTTTTCAACCAGTTGGAAATGTGAGAAATCTGACCTGTTTATATTGTAAAATCGGGTTAACCTCTCAACTTCGTTCCTGACAGGCTACATCCATGGAGGTCTGAGGGGCCGCATCCTTCTTGTGGTGTCCGACCTGCTGCCTGACCAGGACGGCCACATAACTGCTGAGGAGCCCGGTGATATGTTTAATACTGGATGTAATGAAAATAAATGTTAAAAGATTTAAAGTGCTGTATCAATCTCATATAATTCAAAAGGTATAGAAGACACATATAAATTATTACTTAATAAAGAGAATTAGATGCTATTTTTTGTGTTGTGGTGCAGATAAATGTACACTAATGAAAAAAAAACAAGGGCAGGTATTAAGGAAACTAACAAAATGTGGAAAATCTGCAATAAATGTAAAGAAAACAATAACAATCAAGGAAAACGGAAGCATAAATTAAAAAACAAATTAAGGAAGAGGAGAAAAACCATGAAGAAACAGAGGGAAAACCTCATCACAGAAAATATATTCAAGAAATCAAAAAAACACAGAGGAGATGAAACAATTAAACCCAATCCTGTTCATGCACCTTTAAATCAGAAATCAGATACTGGAAGGTCTGCAGATTCATTGTTTTTGTAACAGGCCAAACTGGATTACAGCACAATTTGCATCAATCTTGAGCACAAAGTTCCAGAGCTGTTCAACAGAATCTCAGTAAAGTATAAATCACCATGTCTGCTTCAAACAGGATTCAGCTCCTACATATTCAGGTGGCATTCAGGCGAAGTACAAAACACTTCCCCATCACATGCTGGTGTATGTTTTGGTATAAATTTAGTTCCAAAATCAGAGGATTTGAACCTGGATTTGAACCTAAATGTTTGCTAACCCTAACCCATAAAATAATGAAACTGAACTCAGGCTTCTTCTTCTTCTTCATGTAGCATAAATATAGAGTATGCATAACAGTAGTATCATGAATATTAATTAAGGTAAAGCAATGGTATGCAAAGTTGCAATGTTAAGATCATAATTTCAATAAAGAAATATTAATCTTATGTAAATTGGACACCATTCACGTTATGTGGAAAATGAAGTCGTTTAAACTTAATATTTTGATTATTTAATTAATATTCAGTCTCAGATCTTAACTTAATATTCGGGCTCAAACCTGAAAAGTAATGGTTTTTGACTCATCCAGTGATTTCTTCTCCGAACTGAAACAGGCAAACAAAGTACTATTGCACAGGTTAACATTTATTTACAGATGAGAAATATAAAAATATACAAATGAGGTAGATATTATGTGAGAAATGAAAACCAGGTTTGACAACGGAAAACTGGTGGATTTTCAAAATAAAATCCTAACCTATTCTAACGTTGACTGAGTCTAGCTTTACTTTACGGAGTTAGTACGGCAATTATGAAAATAGAAAATGGTTGGTAAGAAAGATATGGAAATGGGAAAATAACGTAGTTAGGCTGCATCACTTTAACATCGGCAAAGACAAGATCTTACGTTGGGCTTAGTCACTCCAATGATGTGGGAAAGTCGGATCGCCAGTCTTGACTCAGGCGCTCAGCAGCTGGGTCACGTCTTGTGAAGTCAACGCATGGTGCAGGCAGTCCTCAGGATTCGGGTAGGATGTTCGGACTGCGGCTGTCGTCACGGATCCGAACAAACGGGTCTTCCTTTGGAACCAGATCAGCGCACTTCTCGACGAACAGCTGGAGCTGGGAGCTGGACTTCAGGTCGAACCGGATTGCAGTGCTGGAGTTTACCCAACGTGGTCAGCGGAGCCGATGGCACGTAGCAGAGCAGCTAACTTGGAGAACTAACCGTAGCTAGAACTGAATAGCTTGAATGAAACCACGTGGAGGTCGTGATAACATCTATCGCTGATTCAGGCAAAAACTTCTTAGAACAGCTAATAAAATTACTTGAGATTACTTTAAAATAAAGAACCGCTAGCCGTTGTTTTAGCAACGCGGTGAAGAAAGGAGACAAGAAGAGAAGAGAGAGAGGTCCGGGGAACCCAGAGCAGGAACAAGGAGAGCAGCAAAAGAGAAAAGCAGAAAAGAGTGAACACTGGGCTGCGTGGAGTTTTAAACAGAAAAGCCCTTCGTGCGTGGTGAAGAACACGCCCATGCTTTGTTCTCATAGGAGTTTTTCCCGATGATGTCATGAAGGCAGGCAGCAGCCTGGAGCAGCTTAAGTTCTGTGATATTACAGAAACATAACCTATACTTATACTAAGTCCACTCATTTCCCATTGTCAAAGCATGATACATAGAAATTTCACGTAGTAAATTCACAGTATGACATGCTAGCACAAATAAAACCATGTTACACAAATAAATCATCTCTTTTGTTGTCTAATAGGAATTTATCACAAAATCTAAAGATCTAAAACACTATTATGAAATTTGATGAACTTTAATTAACTAAATCTATTTCTACATCAATGCAAGTATTCTAAACATTACAAAGATAAAACAAAAGCTTAGATTGTAGATTGTCAAAATAGACTGTGTGTGAACTTAAAGGATCATAAAATAATGTGATGTTCTGTGATTTAAGAAGTATGTTGGAGAAATGTAACACATGAAACTAAATCCTTTAAATAAACACAACAAAAGCATGTAGTATTGAAAATGAATTTCAATATCTGAACATAGTTTTAAGGTAAGAGAGAGAGAGAGAGAGAGAGAGAGAGATGGCAACTCATTTATTTCATGACTCTAAATAAATTCAGACATCTTCTTGTTTCCTGAATAGATTCTGAATTAAGAGTCTTATTTGGTGTAGTGAGATCAGTTCTTTAACTCTGTGAAGTCCTTGGCTTGTAGACAATCTGGAGCCATTGAGGTGACCATTTGGGGAAGGGAGCTTGTGAGACACTCAAATGCAGATAAGAGTGACTGTGTTCTTTTCTTTTATTGCAGAGAAGCTTTAAAGATCAAAGTGTTACCAAGTTAAGGTGATAACCTCTGGTTACCATGGTGTTTGGGAGGTCAGAGAAATTTAGAAGTTCTGTTTCGTTGTCTTCACAGTATCTGTTCTGCAAGTTTTACAACTAAATGAGGACAAGAGAGCAGCAGGGGATCTTGAGGAGTTCCTGGGTGCTCATCCATACGTTAATGTGGATGTGTATTGTGTCTGTGAAGGGGGAAGGTGATGTATGCGTGGTTTCAGCAGGCCTCCAAACAGATGCAGTCTGAAAACTGATTTCATCTCAGAAAAACATAATCATATATTTATCAAACTGCAGTTGTTCCAGTAATGCTACATTCATCTCAAGCACTTTTGTGTTAACTTGATCACAACCACATAATCTCGCAAGGCAATTTTGGGAAACTGATTACAGCATAATCCTAAAAATAAAGAAAACCCACTTTATGGGAATTAGTTCCTCTGCCACAAAATGATTAAAGACACAGTTCAGCTCTATCAATTTATTTTGATTATCCTATAGAGAGAGGAAATAATTAACAAAATTAAATAATCAAATGCCCTTCAAGGAGTTCAATCAACAAAAACATTGCAAATTCCTGATTTGTGTCAGCCAAGATTAACATGACAAATTAGTCATGAAGAAGGGGTTTTAATTAAGTAAGAGAAATGTGTGTGTGTGTGTGTGTTACAGAAAACGAGGTGGATGTTGTCCTGTTAAATGTGCTGGGTAAACAGCTACTTGTGTGAGTACTGTCACCTAACCTGTCCTGAGAGTTTGGCTGCATAAAACCCAGTGCATGCTGGGAAATGATTCCTTGACAATAGATGGCCGAAAGTATGTTAGTATGTTAGTTTCATTCAATTTGATCTCTTTTCTTATGTTCTTGTAAATCAAGTCTGTATTCAATCAGAGTAAAGTTCATGATTCTGGCAACAAAAAGAGGAATGACAAACTCCCTTATCTTATTATAGCCCATGTGCTCATATAGCTTCTGCCCATCAGTTTGCACTATGGAGGTGCGCAGCATGACAGCAGCGTAACCCCGGTCACGGGTAAAATCAGCTACTGTCTGGCACAGAGCTTTAGCGATGCCCCTCCTGCGGTGACTACGGCTTACAGACATGCGTTTTAGCTCCAAGCACTCCGGCGACTGCTCGGTAGGTAGACAGGCCACAGTGCCGACCACCCGTCCCTCACTTTCAGCCACCCAAAAGCACGAGTCCTTCTGCTCCAGGTAGGTTTCCTTGATGTCATTAAGGTCCTCCTTGAGGAAGGTGTCGATGTAGCTGTTGAACATGTAGATGACGAACTGCCGGGTCCCGGCGAGGAGGAGTGTAACAGCCAGGATTGGAAGCAATAAAGACTTGGAGCTGGTCAAGAGAGCACAGAACACACACATGACCGCCATCTGGATCAGTGGCTGCTTCAGGACATGCATGAAAGATGAGGGTACATGCTCACTCATCCCCAGTGTGAAGATCTCCTTCACGGCGTCAGCGTCATCTTCTCGATATTTTCGGATTTGGACATCAGCCATTATGCAGCGCTGCCTTTCAGTATGACAAGAAGACAAACTGTGAGAAATGGCAAGCTACTTGTCAAGACTTGGTTAATCAGTTGTAAATCACACACACACACACAGAGACATTCATTTATTCCAGCTGTAACATTCTTCATCTTCTGTCTTTAGTTACTCAAGTAAATAATTATTTGAATATTTTAGAGATCAAATAAAATAATTAAAGGAGAAAATCGCTTGCTCTTCTACGTAATGTCACTTTACTGCAGCTAATACATGATGTGTGTATTTATTTACTGTACATAGGCTGACTGATAAGTTCTGAGCCTCTAATGAACACAGTTCCTCAGGAGTTTTGCACATCAACTGAAAGGATCGTTGGCGTAAGCGTGTCGAGTTTGAAAGGAGATTATGATGGGGGAAAAAAGAGCTTTCTATGCTAAGCTCAGGATTTATCAATCAACCCTCGTACGTATTCTGACCTACTTTGCAACAAATGACAGCAACTTTACTCTAACTAGGGTCCTAAGTAGAGGTCGTAGCTAATTTTAAGCTAATATAACTAGCATTAAACCAGCTCGAGCAAATCATTGAAAGATATAAAACAAAAGTACATTTAGATCGTACACTAGTTATGTCAATAAAGCAAATATTGCTGCACAAAAGTTTTAATTTTGTCGATATAGTTGTGTGCTACAGAGCTAGCCTCAGCATTAGCTTATTTTAATTTAGCTGCCAGCGACTGAGATTAGAATCCGATTCAATCTGAGGCTCTTTGTAGGAGAAAAAAAACATCTTTAACAAATAGGACTAACCTGTTTTATTTGTTTTATTTGTCTTGAAGGTGGCTCTGACTCTGGAAGTTGCTGTCGATCGTAAGTTGCCCTGAAGTCACATACGTTTCATTCCTCCTTCTTTCTTCCGTCTTTTTCCTCGGGGACTTCCTGTTTTCAGTTCATGCTCAACACTGATTGGACAGGGTGTGTGTGTGTGTGTGTGTGTGTGTGTCATATCGGTNTGTTTTCAGTTCATGCTCAACACTGATTGGACAGGGTGTGTGTGTGTGTGTGTGTGTGTCATATCGGTGATTTTTGCATGTTTGCAATAAATACTATCCACATCGATGTTACATTACTGTTAATTTTTTTTTTTCAGAACAGAAAACCGTATTCTTGTGTTATTTGCCAAATCTCCTGATCTTTCAAAATCAAATGTTTAGGTGATACACCCACTTTAAAATGCAATGTTTCGCCTGTTAACACTTTTGCACGACTATAGAAGGCATGGTCACTTTATTTTCTCGGTAAACACACGTTTCTCCTGGGACTATATTCCCTGGCGGAGACATAATTTTCTTCCGTGCAGCTCTGTGTTGTAAATGAAGTTATGTTGACCAAAAAAATTGATAATGCTCGTTGTGATAGATTACTTATCACAAGCATGTTTCATGTCTCAACAAGTTGATTTTAATAGAGTACATCTGGCCTGGAAACAGTAGGTTATTATGTTTTTGTGTCTTTTACCTGACATTTCTAATTAACTTTATGGTAGTCTGTCATTTTTTTCTAACACTGACATGACGTTCACCTACTTTTATAATATTTTAATCATCCAAATAAACTAAATGAAAAAACATGACAGTTGAGGATCTTTTATAAATTCTTATGAAAAAAATTGCATGTAATTTAAGTTTACAATTTACACAGGAAAGTTATTTATATTCAAAGTAAATATTTTGCAAAACTGGGTGGATTAAATTGGATGTGCATTACATTTAAAAAAAAAATAGCCTACATTTTGAAGTGCATTAATTAAAATGCAAATATAAATTTGGTCAATTTGCATTGCCTGGTAGTTTTTCTATTCTCTTTGATGTGTGGTGTCCTGTGTTCAATGATTGTACAAATCATAGTCATCTTTGACGGGAAACGGTCGATGTACAGTAAATAATGCAATAGTACAATTTTAACTCTCTGTACAGTTAAAGTCCAAGCTTGCTCGTCTGGTACAGACTGTCATGAAGGTCATGCGGTGCAGTCCTTCCAGTCAATATCTGTCTGTTCTCAGGCTTGCACAGAAAATATTGTCTGACTCATCTCATATTCTCCACACCGAGCATGAGTTCTTACCCTCTGGCAGATGATATAGAGTACCTCTACGCAAACTCAACCATTTTAAAAATTCGTTTGTGCCTACTTCAATTAAAATTTTAAACAATGTTGACTGAGGCCACAGGGTTGTGCAGTGGCTTTATGATGCTCTTATCTGGTTGTGTATACATGTAATATGTGTAATTTTTGTGCAATATGTGTAATTTGTGCAATATGTGCAACGTGCAATTTAGGGTTGTGATTTACTAAAAGACAAATTTCCCCACAAGGACAATAAAGTATATCGTATCATATCGTATTGTAAATAAAACCTTCGGGGAAAAACCAGTTCACAAAAACTCAAACTCCAGTATATAACAGTTGAACTTGTGATGTGAGCACAGTTGATCATAATGTTGCAGAATGAAAATGCGTTGTATTAGTCCTTACTACAGCACCAGTGAGCTACAATAAATATAACATATTTCACAATATATGGAAACTGAAAAATAATTTATTGTCTCCGTAAAACAAATTTAGCTACATAATCTACACAACAAATGATGGTAAAGATTTTCCCTTTCTTGGAGTAAACCTTCCACTACATCAATAGTCAAAAGATATAAAATCATTTTTCTTCATAAACATTTTTGGCTTTGTTAGGGAACAAGGGTTCAGTTTACATTCCCTTTCCTGCCCAGCTGAGCATGAGCAGAAATGAAAGCAGTTTTTGATTATTTCTCTATTTAAATGCTGCTTTTTCCAGTTTGTGGTCCTCTGTTTCCTTGGCTCTAGCCCAGGTTAATATTCCCAGCAAACAGAGTGATCAGCAGTATGATGGTAAACCCAGTGAGCAGTCCAGCATTCTGGATAATGAAGAAGACAATCTTGGTGGAAGTTCGCTGTTGTTCTCTTCCTATGCTGTCCATCTCTGGAAACTGAAATGAAGAGCAACTATTAGACATCTCCAAAAAGGATAAAGTAAAACTAAATTACACTGATTGGCCAGAAGGAGGTGCTAGAGGTCATAATTACAAACTTACAAAGGCTGTCCGCCCTTCCAATTTAAATAAAACTGAATGGTTTACTGGTATGATGACAAAATAAAGCTAAATTTTGGGTGTCACAATTTACAAAACTAAAGGATCAGAATGGATTTGAACATATTAATTTCTTTTTTTTTTTTTTTTNTTTTTTTTTTTTTTTTTGAGATTCTTTTTTTCTTGAGATGATTACAATTTGCACTGGATTCCATGGCCTTGTGGTAATTCATAAAATAATTTTAAATGATGCACTGATCCATACAACTTCAGGAACTAAAGGCAAATACTCCACAGCTCCAAATCCTGGAGTTGTAAATCACATCCAATCAGCAACATCTTGCCATCTCCAACAGACATATAAAAGATCCTCAGTCAGCGTCGCTTTAGCCAAACTCACCATGTCTGCTAGTGCAATATAAAGAAACATGCCGCCAGCCACAGCAAAGATGACATTTGGGGCAAAGTTACTGCCAAGCAGGATGCCAAGGACGAGGCCGACGTAACACGACACCGCAGACAGCAGGTTGAAGAAAATGGCTTGTGGAATGCTCATACCAGCATTCAGCAGGATCACAAAGTCGCCTGGAGAAACACAAGGTCAAGTGTTGAGTGGACTGTTAGACTTGTGAGTCTATTTCACACTTAATACTAATTCCTGAACGTGGTTTTGAGTATGTAGCAGGTTAGCACTAGAATATCTGATCTGTGAATATTCATCACAGTCATCCGTGTAGTAAGATGTGTGGGAAGTTAAGTGCAACCATTATGCAAAAATGAACAAATACATTATACTTTAATGCCAACATGGATAGTGTAATTGTTTCATTTCTGAGTTTGAAGTTGATGGATAAGCTTGTCTGATGGTGCAGGAAGTGTGAAGACCATTTCTGTCATCCAGGTGGTAAGATAAGATACAGTAAGACAAGATAATACTTTATTGTCCCAAAGGGAAGGTTGAAGTTAAATCACTGGACTGGATTAATAAACTGTAATCTTTTTGTTTCCTGATTTTGCTAATTGCTGCTGATCACTCACCCAGCTCGTGAGGAAACTCCTCACATACGATGGCGGTGGACGTGCTGAACCCCGTCAGTACAGACACAGTGAATGAGGCTCCGATCGCCAGGCCGTCGATGAAGTTGTGCAGTGCGTCGCTCAGAGTGATCATCCACGCCACGGTCCTGATGCTGTTGATACGTCGCCCCTGCAGCCAATGGCATATCACCCTCGACATCTCACCTTCCTGTAAGAGTGATCAGATAGGCTAAAGCTTCACCGCTCACACTGCTATTTGTTTATACCTAACAGAGTTATATTCCCGTGCATGTGCAAACAATGACACGTGGATTCATGATCTGTGAGTCTATTTAAAACCCAAAGCTCAAATCATCTAGAGAATAAAAAATATATATAAATTTTAACTAAATAGACAAACAAAAAACATAAAAATGACTAATATGGATGCAAAGGAAGTGTTAAATTTGCATGTCAAACAAGGAGGTAGAATGAAAAACAAAGCAAAAATCAAGGAAATCGTATTTACTAAGTGATTTAATTGACAAAGCGTGTCCAAGTTGGATTCACGAAATGTAACAGATACCGAATAACAAAGTACAGGAAACATTTCTGCCTAAATGGATGTAGCATTTGCAGCAGAACTCTTCAGTTACAAATATAATGGCAACAAGTGTTCTTAATGCATAACCTGAGAGGAGGCAGGCCTAAACAGAGCTTTGGGGTCTTGGTTGGAGAACCTCTGCAGTGACAAAATGCCCCATTTATCAGCCAAACAACGACTCTTTGTCCTCAAGCCAAACAATCGCAGCATTGACCAAGAGGCGAAGCATCTGAGGCTTTCAGCTTGATTTCATGGCCTGAGCCCTACGTGACACCGGCACCTCTGCTTGTTTAAGGTTTTAATCCACAAAGCCGGAATGTGACTCAAGAGGATTCACTGTTAAACATTAACAACTCCAATCAGGCCGTGTCTTTGCTAATTGCTCAATACATGAGTATAAGATGAATGCAAAATGTCTGAGCTTGCTTAATCTGCTCTGGGCTTTTTTGAGAGTTTGGGCAACAACACATCACCCCAGGTGACTGATAAGATATTACATATTAATAATTGATTAAATACCTGGCAGGCATGTGTGACAGTGGAATGTGATAAAAAGCAAATCTCTATTACTTAATTACTCACCATAATGACTGATTAGATTTCAAGGAGAACTCACTGTTTCAGCCCATCATAAAGTTGAGCCATTTCAGCATCAAGATATTACATACAAGGCTGAATTGCTGTGTTGGTAGATTCTGCATACAGTATGCACATTTTTCTTAGCTATAGCATCTATGTTATCCAGGTGGAACAAGGCTAAGGCTGCAAATTTCAACGAGGTAGCACTAAACGTTATCATCAGTTTCATAGTAACAGACTTTGAACGCCGGGCTGAGACAATCCTCCACCCCTGACTTCCAAATTGTAAAGATCAGACAGTGATGAGTGTATTTTTAGCAAATAGCATAAGATAATTTAACTTACTATTAGTCATAAGAAGGCAATAATTAGCGCATTAGATGATGGCTGAGTGGTTTCGCTGGCATGTTTTGGAGCAGTTTGAAACGCTGTGAAACCAAATAGAAATGCTGTGAAACCGTAAATATTAAAAACACAAGTTAACTGTGCTGGATATTTCTAAAAGCTTTCTGATCACTAAACCACCTCAGCATGGGGTTGAAATACAGAATATAGGCCACATTCACTTTCTGCTTTAGCGTACACTGGTCACTTACATTTTTGCTGGGAAAAAAAAAAAATGCTGAGGGNTTTCTGCTTTAGCGTACACTGGTCACTTACATTTTTGCTGGGAAAAAAAAAAAATGCTGAGGGATTTTATTCTGAAAGCCCAGCTCTACTTGGTATCAAGTCACAGCTTCCTGGCTTTGAGCTTTGCCCTGTGTTCACTTAACCATTGCTTTTGGGGGAAAATACAACGTGGGAGGATAGCCGTGTTTTTGGTCCACCACACTGCCTCCACCTGGAAGCTGTTCAAAGAAATTTCCTGAATAGGATCTTACTACCGGGGTCACTGGGACTCTGGATGGCACATTGGAAATAACATCCAGAATCCCTTGGGGCTCCACCTGATGGCACTTGGTGAGAAGTCAGGGATTAACAAAAGTGGAAAAACAAATTGGGACTGACTCTCTGGGAGCCACGAATGCCTGCAGCAAATTTCATGGCAATCCATAGTAACTGATATATTTCCCACCGTACCAAACTAAGCAACATCCTTCTACCTAATAACATAAATACAATAAAACAGCTGTTGATTTACTGTCAGTATATTTTCTATTCGTGCTCTGGTACCTGAGTCTCTGCATCCTCTGTATGTGGGGGGTCTGCAGCTGGGCTGCTCTTGTCTATGTCGATGGTGCTGATGCTGGTCAGAATGGCGGCGTTTTTCTGCAGTATGTCTCCGTTCTGCAGGGAGTTTTCCCGAGGCTGATCTGCAGGAGAGAAGTGACTGTGTCCGTGCTGAAGAGGAGAGACAGAGGAACAGCAAAGAGTTCATCTGTAGCCTGAATATCATGTCAGTCAGATCTATAAGGTGCCACAGCTTTGGAAACATGAGGGAAAACAACAGCTTTTCATGCTTCATTTCAGTTTATTTCTCTTCACTTTCCTGTGGTTGTTTAAAATTTCTGTTTACATTTTAATTTCATCATTCTTTGGCTTTCTGACTTTTATACAGCTTTATTCTTCGATGTCTTTTTGGTCTTAGGTTGAATTGTTTTTCTGCATTTTGAAAATTCTTTATCCTGTGCTGTTGCTTTATTTTATCACCTCTGTTTTAGTTCAAAGGCGCAATCTGTGAACTAAATGTGAACCAAAGGTCACCTAACTACCAAAAATGACAAGATTTGAAGCTGAATTACATGTATTTTAATATCAGGGCTGACAGAAGACAATAATCAAACCTACATTATTATATAATTTACATTATACTAATCTATTAATGGTTTATTTATGAGCCATTTTTGAAAAAAAAAAAAAAAAAANAAAAAAAAAAAAAAAAAAGCAGAAAAATGGTTGATATTTTCAGATAATTTAGTTTAAATTTGATTGGTTAAAATATCAAGTATTGAGACTTGAAAGTTTCTAATATTACAATTCAACAAGTTGTTTTTCCTTCAGTTCACATCACTTGATGCATAAAAGGGTTAAATAATGATTAAGTCATTTAAATGGATCCTATGAAGATCATGGTAATCAGTAATCAGAAGCCAAATTAGCCAATAAATCAGGACTGTTCACCGGCAGTTATACAACTGGAAATAAAGCAATTATCTATAACTGTGATAAATAAATTACTTAGCACCCAGTGAACTCATTGACTGTACTTTCTTACCTCGTGATCCATCCCCAATGCCATTTTCAGAATCTTCTCCACAAAGAAAAGGAGATAAAATCCGCCAAATATTCCGACTGCATTCTGCACGTAGTTATCTGATTTGGGATCAAAACCCAGGGCCTGTGGATTCATGCAGAAACAGAACAGTTGTATATGAAACCCGAACCAGATCTCAGTCTTTTGTTACCTTATGAAGACCTACAACATATTGTACATGAATTTTGCTCCATCTTAACCATTCCCCCCCTCTTTTACAAACCTCTGGTATGAGCTGAAGTACAGCATTGGAGAAGAGCGTTCCGATGGCCAGGCCAATGAAGTAGGTCAGCACTTTGGGAAAATAAGGTTTTCTGATGAAGGGGATCAGCAGGAGACCAAGCAGAGACGCCAAGTTTATGACAGTGACGGCCAGAAACCCGTAACCCCAAACTGTCAGGGAGGAAGAGACGGACACTTACAATGCATTTCTTATTTTATTGATTTTGTTGGAGTCATTGCCGTTACGTGTTTTATGACTGAGGTGTTTCTGTACATTTTATGGGGAAAGTGACATCATCTCAGCTCTTATCCTCGTCTGGTTATTGTGGTGTTTCTACATTTTATTTATGCTGGTCCTGTTCTATCGTTCATCAGTGAAGAGTATTCTATCTTTTTTTTTTTTTTTNTTTTTTTTTTTTTTTTGTTTCATTGCTTGGTATTTTTCATTATCTGTGGTTAACAGAAAGAAACTGTGAGTTCCGTGTGGTAAAGAAGGCAAAAGCCATTCTTAGTGATGATCACATCCTCTTTTTATCTTTTTAGTGAATATAAGTATGGAAGATTATAAGGAACACATTAAAATAAAAATAAAAAAATGAAAAATTCATGTCACAATGAAAAACAATTACTTCAATCACTCAAACAAAATAAATAAACAGTTTGCATTATACCATATAATTTTCATTTTATGACACATTTAATGCGTTCATGGGAATGAAATACAAATGAAAACATGTATTGTATTTCATTAATGTGTGTTATATTTCACAATGTTTTTTTATTTTAATGTGTCCCTTCCATATATAAGTTGTCAGGTTGAAGGTACAGGACTCTTCTCAAACTAATCATGCCAGTAAATCTGTTTATTCACCAGTATTGTTCTATTAAACAAAGCAATGTGATATGATAAAGGAGTTTAGGAAGCTGTATTTTGCTTTTATTCTATTTTCTTGGTTGTCTTATATTATTGTGTACTGTTTGTGATGTGCATATTGTTTCAATATTTGTCTGAAAATCTACGAGTAGACTCATGCGGTCTGTCACAAGCGGAAATTGTCTAATACTAATAATAATAATTGTCTAATAATTGTCTAAGAAAAAGTTTTTTTGCGGCAATCAGCATTTTCTTACCGAGCTTCTCATGTGTGGAACTCGCTGCCTCCGGACTTGAGAAAGATAGAAAATTTTGCCTTAAAAGGCTTGAAATCCTTTCTATTGGATAGTCACAAATATAAACATTAACAACACCAAATGGCGCCTTGTAAAATTTTGTATTTTTATATATATACTTTTAATATTGTGTACTTGTTATATCTGTTATGTATATGCTTATGTCTGTTNTTTTTATATATATACTTTTAATATTGTGTACTTGTTATATCTGTTATGTATATGCTTATGTCTGTTTGTATGATTACTATCTATCTGCCCAGGGACTATGGATGAACATTAGTCTATTTTGACTAAATCTGATACATTTACACATGGTTACGCATGATGTTGATTAATGTGTATGGTCCCTGTCAAAAATAAATAAATAAATATATAAAATAAAATAAAATTGCCACAAGCACAGAAAATTTTTCCAAAAGGACAATAAACTTCTACAACTTTGAATTTTTAGATGTAGACTTATTTACAGTAACAAGTCTTGGAATAGTTTTGATATAATGACTGTTAATGTCAATTATAGTTTTCACTCTTTAGTCATTCAACAGTCAAAGTGATGGTTAAGCACATTACCTGGAACCATGCTGAGGCAAATATATTCTGATATTTATTGTTTTGGTACGAGTTTCATAAAATATTCATCACATCCCTTCATGTTTGTTAACTTGCACAAGACAAATGTCTATGTGAGCTCCTTTTGTCCTCCTACTCTAAATAGGCCACATCTTTCAGCAAGACAAAGTCCTACGTATTCACAGCATTTACAGATTTTTTTATTTTTTAGTTCTGCTCACTGATGGTGCAGGGACTGAGTAAGTACTACAGCTTCCTGCACATTTCACACCCAAAATCCAGACAGCTGACCTTCAGCAAAACCCTACTTCCTTTTAGATATTAGGATCTCAAAGCCACACAAGTCACTGTCTAATACTCCCTCATGTTTCTATCAGTGTGGATGAAAGCACTGCCAGAACCAATCAAGGGCAACAGACCCGCTGAACTGTGACATATTTGCGTTGTGGGGGTCTTAACAAATAAAGTGGGAGACAACAAATACAACATAACGCTGGGATGAAGCAACTCACCAGTGTAGTCAACAGGCCGCAGAGACGTGGAGGGGGTGTAGGGGCAGGAGGGCAGCAGCACCTGGGTCAACACAGCGGGACAAATCTTCCCCAGATGTCCCACAGTCAGCTGACTCACATTACTGAACCCATAGTGGGACAAGATCTGACCCACTGAGAGACACTGAGGGGGACAGAGACGTCCACAGATATGTAAATATTTATTCTTTATTAGGCCATTCATCTAAACACTCAGCTATACTGGCAGGGAAATAAAGATAAAGATGATTTGCTGTGAAATTAGTCTAATTCTAAAGCAGGAACAGCATAGGATTAAGGATAAATTGATCATATATGTTCAAATTTTAGATTTGCATGTTGTTTTTGTTGCATTTTAAATGCATATATGTGGTGTGTATGATAGTCTAAAGTGTTTATTTTGCCTTTTTTGTGTGTTGTGTTACGTTGTTGTGTATGGTCATTTTTGTTCTATTGTGATATTATAATTTCACATGTCAGAAAAGTGATTTAGAGATATTTCAAATTAAATGCAATCTGTCAATCCCAACAGCAAAAAGAGCTACAGAACAACAAAAAATGGGAATATATGTATATAATTACTATTAATTAGGAGAAAAGTTATGTCTGTCTATACTATGCAAATATTTTTACTTTATTATTATTTATATGAATTAATTCATTAACATTCAAACAAAATATAAGTAAATAAAATCATAAACAAGGAAATTATGAAGCAAATTTACATTATTTATTTTTTTAATAATAATTATAAATTGGGTATGATTTTCACTACTGAAAATCAATTAAATTGTTTCAGACTCACCTCCACGTTTTCCAGTGGATTTCCTTCAGTTATTGATGAAGATCTTCTCTCTGAAATTATCAGCAGTAAATTTTCCAAATCCTCCGTTGAAACTGATGAGTTTTCACCATAAAATTGCAAAATATTCTCCAGAAAAACATGCCCCTTCCCATCTCCAAACCTTAAATCTAAACTGTGTGACTTTGCAATAAAAAACAAAGCGCAGAGAATAAAACACGTGAAGAAACACATCGCTGCCATTGCAGAAAGAAATCCTGGTTTTGGACTTTAATTGCTATTAAATTTGCTTCTTTTGCTCCTTTACTCAAAGATCCTTGAAGTTTCTTTAAAGCAGTCCAGATCCATGGCAGCCTGGGAGCAGAAAGCGCCTTTCTCCTTGCAGTTTGCAGTTTTTATCCAGGCTGAGAGAAGTTTTGGGGGCAGCGGTTCTCTGATGGGCTCTGAATAATCTATCAGGATTATCTGAGGTGGATCAGGTTCAAAGATCAGTCCGGCTCGACTCCCAAAGCCTGGAGCTAAAAGTAAAATGGAGGTGAGCGACCGCATGCAGCTCCGGCCAGTTTCAATGCTTTGTTTTAAGGACTTTCTCACTTAGCAGGCAACGTGCTCACACACAAACACACACACACACACACACACACGTTCCTTTTTAAAGTCTGCGTCCGTGCGTGTGTGTGTGGTGACAGGACAAAGCGGTGGAAACACGCAGGATGTGTTAGAGTGTACGCGCACACGTGGCTTGTTCCCAGATGAAACAGCTGGAAGGAAAAAAAAAAAAAAATCATAAACATTTATGTACGAGTCGCGTTTGTGTTTCTGTCGCCCCCTAGTGGCAGATGATGGTCAGTGCACGATAAAAAGTTTTTTTAATGACTGAAGTACTGTACTTAAATACAATTTTGAGGTACTGCTACTTTACCTGAGTATTTCCATTGATAGATAAATTCTGAACCTATCAATCTTTTTTCTTTTTTCTTTTGTTTCTTTTTCTTTTTTCCTTTTTTCTTTTTCTTTTTTTCTCTCATTTTTTTCTTCTTTTCTAATGCTCTATGATCTAATCTAATTTCTTTTAGATTGGGGGAGGCCTTGACAAGCCAAATCAGCTTTTGCCTCCTCCAGCACATCTTGTGATTTTTATGATGTCTTTAATATACTTTGTTTTTAATTGTTCTAAATCAAATCAAATCAAATCAAATGTGTGGGCTTGTTTTCTTTTCAACATAATCTTCAGTTTCATAGAAGCCCTTTTCCTGGCTGTCAAAACAATGAAAGCTTAGCAAACATATCCCCTGTGTCACTAACATTTTCCTTAATAAAATGAAATAGTGTCACGCCATGTTGTCTTTTTTGTTTTGTTTTTTTAAATTTATTTATTTGAAATTATCAAGTGGTGGAAAAACTGTCCACTGTCGAGGTATTCACAGGGATTAGTATTTTTGCTTTTCAAGGAATTCAATTCCTCAGGTTAAACATACACACAAAGTATATCAAGTATGTAAATAAACAGGCAAACATAACTATTTGAGGATACAAAAGAACATTTGTCTCTCAATTACATCATTAATGTTATTAATAGTAAAAATGTTTATTTTGACATTACTAAAAGAAGTTCTTTCCATCTTAAAGTTCAGAGGAAGAAGAAGCTGTTCAAATGCACACATGGTGAGTTTCCCACTACATTCTGTTAGTTATTAATTTAGCTTTAAAATTCATTTTTGTCACTTGGTTAATTTAAATGTCATTGATGCTGCATTTTTTTCTGTTCTTGTAAAAGATTTGTCTCATGTTAAAAAAAATATAATGGTATAATATGTTGATTTTAGCTTCATTAATGATGTTCCAAAGTCCATCTTTTATGGACATTTGTCATTGCTGTTATTGTCATTGTTACAGCCCTTGCTTGTGACAGTACAATAAATAATAAAGAATAAAAATTAAGATGCCCTTTATAATGCCACAAAGTTAATAAAAATTTACCATCAAATTTTAGTGAAGAATTCAAAATCTGTTTATCATTACGCAAAATCATGCAACCAATTATGTAAGGCATAAAATCACCATATTTTGACAACGACCCATAATGAAAACATCATCTAAGGGCAAACATAAAGTCTGTTTTATGTTTGGGTACAGGTCAAAGTCTGAGGGACTCAAATCTACCAGTCACAATCATTCAGCATCATCTTGTACAACTCTCCCAGCTTCGACATCACTGAAACTTGTAACTTCCTCGGCAACACTACATTTAGACATTAGTTATATGATATAAGTACTTAAAGTCCAATATGATATCAACTACCATACAACTACAGCCACGAAAGTTAACAAAGAGTTAAATTCACGTTAAAATCTCAACAATGTCCACAAATACATTTCAAGCTTCATAGAGATCTGATTTATTGTAGGGCTGCGTATTTGATTGTATTATATTCTGCAGGTGCAACTAACTTACTAAGTGAATAATAAAAATAAATACTTCCAGAGATGCAGATGTTCAGGTCTTTTTTCATGTTTATTATCTCAATGTGCAAAAAAGCAGAAATACAAAAGGAACACAATCATCTTCAGTGCAAAACACGATTCATGTTCAACTCGAGTCAAAGTGTCTGTTCTCTCTGCAGCAGCAATACACCGATCAGTGCAGAAAGAGCCACCTCAGGTCTGATTGATACAAAGATATGGACATTTTTACTGAAAAAGGCAAACTGGCCAGTGAATGTTGATCTATTTCTGTTATAAAAGAGATTTTTCTTTGAGTAAAACCTGCAATAATGCTATTTTCTTTTGTACAACAGTGAGTTTCCCTGCAGCTGGACAGGTACAATCCCTCTCCTTGCTGCTGATTTTTTTAGACTTATTGTGATAAGAAAAACAAAAACTTAAAGATCTAACGAACAAAATTTTGTCAGTCACCTCTTACAATCCAAAAAAAAAAACCCTAAAAATAACCCCATATGGCTCAAACTCAAGCACAGAATCTTCTCTCAGGAAATGCCTCCAATTTCATACAAACCACCATGGAGCCTGGTTGGACTCAGGTCAGTAAATGTCCGTTAAAGATGTGATGGTGAGGGATCTGGAGAGTTCTTCGACACTGGTGGGACACCAAGCGGTAAAAATGACCGTTCTGTTGTTAGAAACCATCAGGAAGCCGTTGGAGCTGAACCGTCCAGGGACGTTTCCCACATCGAGCCAGACAAAAGCAGCAACGGAGGCAGAGTGGAGGGTAAAAGTGTACTTTGCCTGTTCCACCTGCACGATGNGACAAAAGCAGCAACGGAGGCAGAGTGGAGGGTAAAAGTGTACTTTGCCTGTTCCACCTGCACGATGGCCTGCAGGGAAAGACACAACGCATTGGTGACGAATAAGCAGCTTAGCTCCATTAAATCTGAACTTTACAGAAAAACCTTTTTGCTTCATCTTTCTCTTTATTAATTTGAAATTATTACTGTGATGTTGGGTTTCTGGAGTCCCTGAGCATCTTTGGGTGAACAGAGAAAATGATGGTTGGTGGGCCCCAGTTGGCCCTTCTCGTCCTCCAGGTGAAAGATGAGAAGGCAGGTAAGACGCGTGCAGCGCCCACAGCCTGCCAGCAGGGCGGCGACAGGATGTTTAAAAACAGGCACAGCACTCCCAGCAGGAACCAGAAGCATCTCCGGCTTCAAAGTACACACAGGATCCATTTTACTCCATGAATACACAGATACCTGAGTGACAAAATGTGTGTTTCGGTTAACATATCCTAACTAATCCTGGCGTTTAAATATAAATCAAACATATGCCAGGTAACGTTGCCGTTAATAATGGTGGATGCAGGGAGCTGAGCAAAATAATCCGGATGATTAAACAAAATATTGGCCTTCAAACATCAAATCGTGCAGCATGTATTATCATACAGTTTACATGAACGTACCACCGCCCTGAGCTTCTGCGCGTGACTCAGGTCTGAGACGGCGTAGATGAGCAGCTCGCCGTCGTCCTCAAAGCCGACAGGAAGGACGGCAGCAAAGAATTCCTGTGCAAAATAATGCAGCATTTTCCATTTTCCACCAAACTCTGCAGAGGAAAACAAGGAAAAGATGAATTATTATCATTCCGTTCTCAAACTGCAGCAAATGATAATCACAGACATATAATAAGAACACAGACAGAAATAATATATTTCCTATATTTCATGCTTTTCTCAAATGAAGAATGAAATATAGGAATATTACTAGCAAGAGACCAAAATACAACATGGTCAGAGAGATAAACAACGGATCAGAGTCCACCCCATGAATGTGTGATTGTGCTGTTGTATTGATTAACCGTGCGCTTACCTATAGACGACCAGGAAGGCGCTTGCCAAATGTCATTGAGCTGCCAGTAGAGAGCGCCCATGGTGTGACCTTTGCCCTCAATGATCTCACTCTGACTTCGCCGATAAAATTCTGTCTGAGTCTTCACACACTGCGCCTGCATGACCTGAATAACTTTGAGTGAGAAGCATGTTCCGAAGCCGAATCACCGAAACATTCTCATTTTGAAGATTTAATCGTGAATTGATTAATTTTTATTGAGCTTTAAAACCTGAGCAGACAAAATTTCTGTAAAAATACCCCGAAGCTGATCAGAGTTTCATCTCAATAATCCTAATTACATTCAGGTGTCATGTGTGTACCATATGTTTCTCCAGATGATGCCAATGGTTAAAACTTAAAGGACCATAACATGAAAATTGAATATATTAGGCTCAAACTTGCAAAATGGCCGGTATGGTCCTTTAAAGTGATACTCCACTCAAACATTTTAGAAATCAAATGAACACTTCCTGTTACTGTTAGAAGTGAGGAGATTCCCCTTTTCAGTAACAAATGGCATCAGTAAAATATGAGTTAATTTCCAGTCTAGGAGCTTTGTTACATGCCATTCCACTCTCTTCCTGTGTTTTCTTTTTCCTGTCTGTACTGTTTACTGATACAGATGTAACATCATGTCTAGGAAGTCCAGATTTTTCCACTTCCCTCTTGCTGATATTTGGAGGCATTTTGGAAACGCAAAAAAGTTGCCTAAGGTAGCTTTAACTCTACAAAGCACCTGCAGTCAGGGCAGCTTGTGTGTGTTTACCTGCGTGAGGTAGAGTGTGTGTGTAAATCTTTTAAAGGGATCCGTGGAGTTTGGCAGGTGGAAGTGTAAAGCAGCCTGAAGCAGCATCTGTTTGTTCCCATCTTCATGGTGCTGACGATGAGACGTGAAATCACTGTTAAAGCTCCAGTCATCTCCAATAGAAACCTGAAACAAATATACATTATACCATCCATAAATATACATTATACCATCCATAAATATACATTATACCATCCACAAATATACATTATACCATCCACCATCCATAAATATACATTATACCATCCACAAATATACATTATACCATCCACAAATATACATTATACCATCCAAACAAAACTATCTGGGAATTTGGATCATGATGGTATGGATGTATGGATGGATAGTATCTTAGGTCTATGTCTTAAGAAAGAAATCATAAAACTGTTGGCCCAGCCTTACACAGAATACTTACATCTTTAATAGATGTTTAAAGGACCATACCACCAATTTTGCATGTTTGAGCCTAATATATTCAATTTTCATACATGTTATGTTACTGACAATCATTTCCCAAAGGATGAAGCCGTATTTCAGCTTTCCTGATATTTTGCAAAATCTCTTAATCTTTCAAAATCAAATATTCAAGCAATACATCCACCTTAAAAATCCATGTTTCACCTGCTAATAGTTGTGCAGCCTTATGAAGTCGCGATTGTTTAAATTTTTCCATAAACACAGGTCTTCTTTTGGGACTATATTCCCCGGTGGAGGCATACATTCACGCCACGCTTTTTATTGTGCTTAAACACTAAAATTACATAACTTTTAAAAAAAACCTGAATACACGTCTTGTTGGTGATGATGGATTACCTATCCCAAGAACGTTTCAAGTATCAACAAGTTGATTTTAATAGCATACCAGAATGAACTGAAACCAATGGCGGTCTGGAAGGTAGGAAAAACATTTTTAATTCACCGTTCCAGTAGTATGCTTTGGGAAATGACTGATGAAAACTGAATATATTAGGCTCAAACATGCAAAATGGGTGGTATGGTCCTTTAAAGTGCTTGATAAGATGGTGCTTTAAGAGGACATCCCATTTTTTTGAGTACAAATCAAGATGGATCATGAAATCACCGGCTGCAGAGTGGAGAAGGAAGGCCAGGACTGAAAGCCGTATTCAGAGGCAAATCGGGTTCGAGGAAAGGTCTGCCAGTCCCAGCAGTTGAGTGTGTAGCTGTAGAAATGCGTGTCTCCGTAGTGAGGGTCGTAGGGGTTTGCTGCCACCCATCCCTCCTTCTCTGATTCAGCTCCGTTTGTTGGACTGGAGACAAGAAACGGGCGACTCGGGTCCTCCTGGAGGAGACATTTGACCTTGTTACAGTAGATCTATGACATTTGTTCCTGCTGGGTTCCTCAGATGACACGTCTGCTCACTTACCTCCTGCACGATCGCTCTGATGTTGTTCACATACAGCGTCACGTAGTCTTTCAGGTATGCAGGCCTCTGGGAAACCGGGATGTTGAACCAGTCTGTCGCCAAAGCAGCCTCGTTCTCATTATTCCCACTCCAAACAACTATGGAGGGGTGAGATTTCAGGCGCCGAACCTGAAGCATAATCAGACAAAAATCTGCGGTCACACAGGTGCAAAGCGACCATCGGATGCCGTGAAAAGCTGGAAAAAAATACGCTGCTCACCTGCTGGATGACTTCTTCTCTCACTGTCTGTATGAAGTCATCTTCCGTGGGATACATCGCACAGGCAAACATAAAGTCCTGCCAAATCTAAAGACACATTTATTCATCCTCAAATGTGTTCATGAGTCAGTTCAATTCAGGTACAGAGACTTCATTTGTCATATATGTGACAAAGTGTAGCATCAATAGGTAGAGTTTCCGTTACCATGATTCCCATCTCGTCACAGATGTCGTAGAACAGATCCTGCTCATACACGCCTCCTCCCCACACCCTCAGGACGTTCATGTTTGCATCCACAGCTGACTGCAGCAGGTTCCTTAAGCTGCAGGACATAAAGCAGCTTCAGCTTAACTGACACAAATTCAACAGTCATGATCCAGCCTTCAATGCTTTCATCAGACTTTTTATTGATCCGTCTTTGTTCATTCCTTTTTCCTCAGTTTCTTTTCCTTCCTTCCTTTACTTTCCTTTCTTTGTTCCTTATCTAATAGTCTCCAAAATTAGAGCTGATATTTGCTTGTCAGATATAATTTATCATTATCATCATCATTTCCTTCAAATTTCCTTCTCTGGGATCCAATTTGAATTACTCGTGTATAAGCCGACCCCCGATTTGCATAGTGAAATTTGGTTAAAAAAAAAAACTTGGCTTATACTCGAGTATATACGNACCCCCGATTTGCATAGTGAAATTTGGTTAAAAAAAAAAACTTGGCTTATACTCGAGTATATACGGTATATTTAACACTTATTTTCCTCCAATTTTGGTTTGTTTTCTGTTATATTTCTATTTATAGTTATTATTTAATCATTTAAAAGCACCACTGGAGATAAAGGGAGATAAAACAAACCCTCACTCAAGAGGGACGACTTGGTCCTGGAAAGAGTGTGCTGGGATCCAGTTCGAGCCTTTAAAGAAAACTGGTTTCCCATTGATGCGGAAATAGAAGCTCAGGCCTGGAGATCCAGCGACGGGCTCCTGGATAAGTTCAGCTGTCCGAAAATACATCTGCATGAGAAAAACCCACAGATTCTATGGATTTCAAAGCTTCTAGTCAATATAGAAACAAGTTTGAACTTTAACACAGAAATCCTGAAACCTTGAGGTGCTATGCTAATGTTTCAAGCGTTAATATGTATTAATGTTTCACATCCTGGATAAATGTGCCAGTAAATGTAATGGTAATTGAGCTCTGACCTTGGATTCTGAACTTAGGATCAAAAATCCATCCTGAATGGCTTTTACAATGAGGCGGTAAAACGATTGGTCACCATGTCCGCTGGGCCACCACAACTTCACCTGACTGGTCTAGAAATGAAGGAAAATCACTTTAAATATTAAACTGATTATTTTGGTAATCAACATAATTCAATGAAATTCAAGATAATCACTCCTGATTCTAATGTCAATAATATATAAATCTACTTGTCCTTTAACCTCCTGAACAGTTAATATCATTTTATATTACAGTTTTATATATTATGTTTTGCTTGTTGCTTTACATAATTCTAATATAAATTGCCACATGTGCAGGCTGGAAAGTCCTGATTTACATTTTGTAAAGTTTCACATTTGATTTTAATTTGTGCTGGAAAAAAAAATGACGGTATTCGTGATACAAACACACTTGCAAAAATCTCCATAAAATCTTCAGAGCAAGTAAAAATTCTGATTATTTCAAACTTTTTCCAATAAATGAACAGGAATTTTCTAGAAAATTATGGCACGTTGGACAATCATGTGACCCATATCTGATCTCAGTCCTTTACACTTGCTCTTTAAATCACAAACAAACCCTTGAAAATTGCAGCAACGCCTTTTTCGAGGCTTTGTTTGTGGTTTTCAGGCCCGGCAGAAAAGGCAGGATTTTAGTAAAGGAGAAAATCTAATTCAACAAAAGCTAAAACTGCAGAAATGACTTTCAACTCCAGGCATTTAGTACCGTGTTGATGTGAACGGTGAAGGTGTTCTTAGTCTTTCCCGGAAGAAACTCTGCCTGGAAATCCTGTTCTGACAGCAGCTCAGGTATGAAGATCGTGACGTGTCCTTTTGTCGCTTGAACTGCCTCAACAAGCAGCTCGACCCGGACGCTCCACTGAGATAGGCTGGTATCTGCACACAGATTATTAACAAAAAGACAAAAAAAGACAGTTTCATGTCCCACGCTTTGACATTGAGGTATTTATAGTAGAATTAAGACATAACAATTAAGAAACAATCAAAATATTAAGGTCAAATCATATTTTCAGTTATTTCTCATGTTTGTTTCCATGTATATGTTGTACCAAATTGGTGGGGTTATTATATGATATTTATCAATAAAATACTGTAATGCTAAACTGACTCTAAAATTCCTTCCTCTTCAAGTCATTTCTTGGAAAGCCCAGCCCTCTGGCTACAACGAATAAGGAAGTCAGAATCAGTTTTCAAGGGGACTCCTACCTCTGACTTCTTTCTCTGCTGCTTCTGTTATAATCGTGCTTATGCAAGATAAGAGTTATTAATACTTTCAAAGGAGACATGGCTTTTTTTTATAGACTCATTATTCATAAATCAGCTCTGACATTGGCTCTGCATTCACAAAAGCAAACCAAGTATTCTTTTTCCTGTTTTAGTCAACAAAATCTTATGAAATGGCATTTGACCCAATCTAAATAACTAAATGAGACGTACTGTAGAGAGGAACAGAGGAAACCTGGATCAGCTGCATGACATCAAACGCATCCAGCCAAACTCCTTTCCACAGCCCCATCGTGGGGAATGAAGGCCCCCAATCCCAACTGAAAGAACTTTGCTCCTACACCAAAACAAGGAGGTTGAATATTTAAAAGGGGCTACACACATTAAAGGATGTACCACCCATTTTGCATGTTTGAGCCTAATATATTCAATTTTCATCATGTTATTTACTGACAATCAATTCCCAAAGGATAAAACCGTATTTCAGCTTTCCTGATATTTAGCAAAACCTCTTAATCTTTCAAAATNTTCCCAAAGGATAAAACCGTATTTCAGCTTTCCTGATATTTAGCAAAACCTCTTAATCTTTCAAAATCAAATATTTAATCAATACACCGACCTTAAAAATCCATGTTTCTCCTGCTAATAGTTATGCAGCCTTATGAAGTCACAGTCCTTTAAATTTTTCCAAAAATGCAGGTCTTCTTTTGGGACTATATTCCCTGGTGGAGGCATACATTCACTCCATGTTTTTTATTGCGCTTAAATGCTAAAATTACGTAATTTTGAAAAAAAAAACCCAACTAAATATACTGTACGTGTTGTTCACGATGATGAATTACCTAACCCAAGAACGTTTCAAGTATCAATAAGTTGCCTTTAATAGCGTACCAGAATGAACTGAAACCAATGGAGGTCTGGAAGGCAGGAAAAACATTTTTTTAATTCACCATTCCAGTAGTATGTTTTGGGATATGATTGTCAGTAACGTTATGTGTTTGAAAATTGAATATATTAGGCTCAAAAATGCAAAAAGGGTGGCATGGTCCTTTAATCAGCATTAAATCATAAATGTGCAAATTAGTCAAGATTAAAGGAGTATACCAGCTTTTGCAGGTTTGAGCCCAATAAATACATACCTGTCCCTGAATATACTTTTCTAATGGGATCAAGATCATTCATGCCAGGTCTCTCTTGGAAAACTTTTTTTTTTTAATCTCAGTGAGACTTACCTAGTTAAATAAAAGTTAAATAAATAAAAATTCAGATTTCTGGGATCACCTCTACACATGAATAAGCCAAACATCAGTCGTCAGCTTTGAACACCCAGTTTTAAAGTTCATCCTTGGTTCTGACTCAAACAGCTTTACATTTCAGAAGTCAGATATTTCTTTTACCTTTCTGATGAAATTGACGTGACATTCCCCTTTCTGAACATCTGGAGGACATTCAGGAGGAACCCTGTAGGCAGTGTGGGCTTTTCTCCTCCCAGACGCATAAAGAACAGGGGACACAAAGCTAACTTTCAGCATGTTCTCCCCATCCTTCAGCAAGTCTCTGACTGGGAAATCCTACACAAAAGAAGGAACAAACACAAATAATTGGCTGATTCTGTAACGAATGTGTGTGTTTTTAGAAACTTCTCATTTTTGCAGAACATACATATCGGCGAAACATGTTATCCGTCTTGCCCACAACGATTCCGTTGAGCCAAACTGTTGCCACAGTGTCCACGCCATCAAAGACTAGAAGCACCTTCTTTCTGGCCACAGAACACAAAAGTGATTCATAAGATAGAAACTAGGAAAAGTATTTCTTTGAAATAAGGAATTCTAATCATAAAACTGACCTCAGTGGGGCATACACAGTAAATGTGGTTGTGTATGTCCAGTTTTCAAGAGCAATCCACCGGTAAGAGACATCATTGAACCTGAAATATGGATCCTGCATGAAAAGAAAAACAAGGTTTAGTATTTAGTTACCAGAATGACTTATTTTAGTTTTAAAATAATTCTTTTCTCAATTAGTAGATGAGAAATGTGTCCAGATTTCTGACAGTGTGATGGGTTCCTGAAAGCTGATGACCGACATGATGCTGCTAACAATTTTCATTGACAAGGCTGTGTTCATGCAAAAATCAAACAAAAAATATTGCGTGTTTTCTGCTTGGATTTTATTGTTGGAAGGTTGAGAACAACTAACACACTAAACTTCTCTTTTGCAATTCAAAATATTGTCAGCTTCACAAAGATTTAGGATTTAGGTAGGATTTATTCCTGAGCTGTACTGAAGGATAATCCACAAACAACCAGAGTAGCATTGTCACAGTCCGCATCATATCTCAATTTATATCTGATCTGGATTAAATCAATGTTATATAATCCGCAACCCTGCACAAGAGAAGCAGGTATTCATAATGCATGGATTATGGACTGGATAGATCCCCACAGGCTCCAGCAGAAACTGGTGTTGTTGGAAATGATGCATGTCACAAGTTGTACTTTTGTGGTAAAGATCCTGAAAGCTTGGAACCCAGTGCTGAACCTTCTTCTACTGTCAGATCATTTGTGATAAAGAGATTAACTCTTACAGGAGAAACCTGCTGTAGTGGCTACACCTGTCAGTCAACTGTCATCACAACAGTCATCTTCCTTCCATGTTTACTATTTGCTGACCATTTTTTTTTTGAAGTGGCATAGGAAGACCCTGGTGTAGGTGTTGCGCTGAAAAATGCATATAAATAAAAATAAGAGTGGAGGACTGAATCTCTGCTGCCCAATAGACTTACTGTATTATTGTTATTGCCTCTAAGAAATGTCAAAATCACTGCTTGATAAAAGTTATTCAAATGAAGAAATATTGTCTTGGATTGCATATATATGATCCATTGTCCACGAGTGGGGATGCAATTCTTGGCAGAGATGCACATTTCTGCACAACACATACAGTCATGTTTGCATGGATAGTTAATGCATAAAAGTACATAATCCCTGCATGTTGGCATAGTTTTGCATAGTTTCCGTTTTGTACAACTCGCCTGGGTATCTTGTAAATTCTAATCACTTAGCATAAATGAACACATAGATGATACTTTTGTAAAAATATTACAGCCCTGCTCCAAACTTATGAAATACCTCTTGAAAACACTTTTTTTTATTCGACATACAGTGGGAAGACATTCAAATCATAAAAGAGCTAGTCAAGCCTTTATAAATATGAATTACTTTAGCCCACCTGGATGTATCCCTGTTGTATTAAAGCTGAATGAACACAGCCAGGAACCTCTGCGGGGAGAGAGAGAGATCCATTCGAGTTTAAGAGTCTCCATTTGCCGTTCAGGTTCTGTTGCTGTTCTGCTTTTGCAGAGTAGCCGGATAAAGCGGCGATACACAACATACAAACAACGCCAAGAAACCCGTTTACGGATGCAGTCATATCTTTCGATTTGAAGGAGACATGACCAGTTACAGATATACTCCAAAAACACACTTTTAATACTGATTTTGTGTTTTGTTTTCTGATTCTGAACTGCCTCTTCCTTGTCATATGACCAAATAGGCTGATCAGCTGATCCAAGGTCTAGCTCGAGGCCTTTTGTCTTTTTTTTTGTTTTTTTCAGTCCCTTTTAGCCATTGAGTATGTAACAGTTTTATTCTAACGTAGATGAAATTAGTGTTTTGTTTGGCCTACATAGGTCTTCGTTATGAAAAAGTAAAAATTCTGTTCAAAATTGACATGACGGGGGTCTTTACGGAAAGCCTCGCGAGATTAACAGATCCCGCGACACTACAGGTATTCTCAGCAGCATGTCAGTCCTCTGCTGAGTCGCCGATCAATTTTACAACTTGTTTTGATGTTGAATATCAAATACCAAGAATGTGAAACTTAAAAAAAAAAAAAAAAAAAAAACATACACACATTTATGCACAACTGTAAAAATGTGCCTTGTGCTGTAATTTCCAAATAAGTTCCATTATGCACAGACAGACTTTAACTGCCAACAAATTACCATAAGTCTCAGACTTGACACAAAGAATTATAAATATTCAAGACAAAACAAAAGCACCACAAAATTTAACGGTTTAAGTAACTTTATTGAATGGAAAACTAAAAAGAAACAGAGCCACAAGTTGATTATCAACCATTAGCTTTGTATCAATATTTTAGGGCTACAAGAAGACAGTGTTTGAGTGGGCATATAACTAAGAGCTCATCTACTGGTTTCTAAATAATGAAAAGAAATAGTAAAGCCTTTGAGGGGAACCAAATTTTCCAACTGCTTAGCCTTACAATCCACTTAAATTTGCAGAAACATCAGATATAATAGCCTACCTTTATTAACATGCATAAAATACAACACTGAAGTTCTTATATTTTGTTTCCTTAACATTGATATATAAGGATGTGCTTCTCTGTACACACACTTGATTGTGGAATAAAATACACTTCCCCCTCAGGTAATGGGTTCCAACTCTAATGATCAGAAGAGCATACTGATATCACACCAGTTCAGAAGGTAAATATAGATATTTGACTTTCTTCACAGATTTCAACCACTTGTTCACATAAATATGTTCCAATTTAGACAGGTAGTATTTTGCCACTTCTTAATTTTAGTGCTGATTTTAGTACAAGTGCTCTCAAAAATCCAACCCACAATAAGGTGGATCCAGGTAGTTGGCCAGCTGGATCACTGTGTGGCAGACAAGGTGGACCAGGGTCTACCAAGTGTGTGCACAGTAACGACTAACATCACCAATTTTGGAAGAAAATATCAGCCTGGCTGTTGTACTGCTGCATGCTCAAACCAAGTGTTCAGAACTACGGTGATTCGCTCCAGACTAAAACAGGAGTCAACGTTTTTTTTTTAAACTGGCACGTGTCCTTACAATAAAAACACTATCTTCTTATGAGCGCGCAGGTGGAAAAAGGAGGGAATAAAATGGTCTGATTAACAAAAAAAGAGAAAATGAAAACAGAATCCCAGAATTTTAATCAGGATCCAGCGACATTTTCCACCAGCTTTCCAAATGACATTACATTGCGTATTTTTGTGTCCATTCTTTTGCCAGTCTGGTGTATCTGCAAAAGAGAAAAGGAAATAAGTGACTTAAGGAAGACTCAAGCTTTCAAACCACTAAAGTACCATACAAGTTATGATATTCAAAAACTTACATCACCTTTGTATCAAGGCTATTTATTACAGCACATGCAACACTTATGCACACTGCTGTTTATAAAACAGGACAAGCTAAGTTAGTATCCGAATAAATCTATCATCATATGCATTAAATAGTGCACACCAAGTTTATAAATGAGCTTATTTGATGGGGAGCTGATGTAATCTTTCAACCCTTCAGGCGTTTTTATCTTTACAACATTACTAAGAAGACAAGTGGGACCGGTTTTTCAGCAGCAGCATATGTTTTCATGCTAGTTAGAAAGTGGCTACATTTACATGCAGAGGTCCACTTTCAACCTGATTACTCAAGGGATTTTGGGTCAGCATGTGTTCTGTTATGCGCTCTTTCGAAGGACTGTACTAGCGTTCTTGCCCACTAACTACTAACCATATGTGCTTCTGCTAACCTTTGTCAAACTAAGACTGACTGGTTGCAGGCAGTCAATGGTTTCCATTCGTTTTAGTACAGTATGAAAAGACTTGCGGAGACTTCAAACATGATGAAGATCGGTAATCCACAGAGAATCATTCTTTGCCTTTAGTTTTGGTGTAAGTTATATCACATGGTGATATAACTGCCGATACAGACTGAAAATTTAGTCTGTGTTATGGCCAATGCTCTACCACCCAAGTTTTCAGAGTCAGATGCCAAATAGCAACCATTTTTAATGCACGAGTGAACAAATTCACATGATCCTATTCACAAAATACATATTTGCTTATTGTTTGGTTCCTGGATTTAATTTTCTGATGTTACAGCTTGTGAAAGCAATGACTTTTGGCAGCTGACTTAAATCTTCACATCAGACTGTCCTTAAAAGCAACATCAAAAGATACCAATAAAAAATACAAAAAACTGTCAATCCAACAATTACCAATCAACAACTGCAAACAAAAAAAATAAAGGAAAAGGATTCTCGGCAATGTATTATTAATTTCAAGCTACCGCAAGTTTCTGTAAGCTGATTTTCACAGCATACTGAAGTTACCCTTTACATTAGTAAAATGGTTAGCAATAATGTATAGTATATGAATTTGTAGTTCATGGGCTGGAAATAAATATTAAGGTACATGCCTTCAAGATGTCCAGTTAATTCTGTTTTTGCTGTATGCGAGAACTTATTTGTGTACATTTTGATGTACACAAAAACCTAGCAGATGCTGCACTCGTGACTTCAATTATTACTGGAGTCTTTCTCACCAAATTAGTAGTAACCCACACCGTTTTAGCTGCTGGAATAGCACAGGTCACCAGGATATTCTGTAAGTCTCACCTGCATCTGCATTAAAGGTGCATGTTAAGAGTTTAAATCATATTACACCTGAGCTGGAATATTGCCAATAGCTATGTACAGATAAATGTAGCCAGAGATTAGTATAGGTCCATCATCTATACATATAACAAAGTCCCACACTGCAGCCATACATTTTGGTGAATGGATTCAAAAGCTCATAACGTAAAGCTGAAATTGCACCATGATATTGGAGAGGGAGTAAAAGTGCCTCTGATTATGCTAATGATAACCAGAGCATCACAAACACAAATCAAACTCCATAGCACAGCCAAGATGCAGCACTGGCTCTTGGCCTTACCCTAAAGCATGGCATACTTCGCTGTCCACTCCTGAGCTAGTTTATTGTACCTGACAGGGTGAAACTAGGTTAACATGCTAGATTCAGGTAAGACTTCCAATCAATCTTCAGTCTTATGAATGAGTTCCATGAAAGTCGTATTTACTCTAGATAATGCACCATGGACTATGTACTACGGGGCTGTGATTCCTTTCGGAGGGAGAAAAATTTATTGCACATTTTTAGAGAATAATTAAATGTACACTAGCAATGTAAACTTACTTCTGAGTGTCTGTTTTGTAGATTCGTGCGATCTCTGGCACCAGTGGGTCATCAGGGTTTGGGTCACATAGGAGTGAGCAAATGGAGAGAAGAACTACAGGAAACAAAAAATAAATGTTGAACACACGTTACTTTTTTTCCAAATAAGTTAGACTTTTGCTAATCTATACACACAACTTTAACCTTGTTTCTGGGAACAAAAACCTACAATGCATGCTACCATTTCCTGTAAAAGCCAACCAGGTGTCTTCCAACAATGCAAGCACGTTTAACGTATAAAACTCTGTGTGAGTTAAGTGCACACACACACAAACACATTAACAAAAATTCTTATATAGAAAAAAGTATTTGACATCAAGTCAATTTTATATATTTTATAGTTATCAAGTCTACCAGAATCTTGTAAAAGAAAGCCAAATAAAGTTTCTGGTTAAAATACTACATTCACATAAAAAAATGTATTACCAGGTACAGAACATAGTCAATTTAATTTTGTACCTTATAGTGAAAGAAAATTCAAATTACAAGACATTAAACACTTTCATGGCATTGAAAAGTTACCATCCACTACAAATGGAACAATAATAGATTTGTCAAAAGCAGCATTTAGCGTGTGTGTGTGTGTGTATGTGAGACCATATATACCTTTAGAAATAGTAAGTGCAGGAGACCATTGTGATCTGAGAATATCCAGACAGATACTGCCATTACTGTTAATATTTGGGTGGTAAATTCGTGTTGTAAATGCAACCTAAGAGGAAGAAAAAAAAACCAAAAACATTTAGGACAAGGAAATGCTGAGTCACATCAGATCAATCTTTTTTTTTTTTAATTGCTTGACACAAAAGTTAATTGTTAGTCTGACTTAATGCTAATATCTTCCGGGATGACAGGAATTATTTTAAAGTACTCTTACAAGCAGATAACATCAAATAATGCTGTAAAAACTGATTCATGTACAATGAACGTACAAACTTTGTTTCTTTTCAATTGTATTTTTGTACACCTATGTTAATGCCAGCTGCCAGAATAAATGAATGAATACCAGTTTTTAATGTAACATAACTAGTATGTACAAATAAACATGGACAGTTGCTGACTTGATGGTTGAAAACAAAATGACTAAAGAGTGAATGGCTACAGAGACGAGAGAAAACAAAAAGAGAGTTATATCCTGTATTAAAGCATCTAATTTAAATCTAATTTTAGGTATGATCCAAGTTCCTGTGTCTTACCTTGGGTGGTTTGAAAGGGTAGTCTGTTGGAAAATGAATTGTCAAGAAGAAAACACCTCCCTGATATGGACTATCACTCTGAAAGAAATTTACAAAGAAGAATTAGCTAAACCTCCCGCCTCTAAGTTACCCTGATTATCATAATCAAATTTTAATCTTCGTCTTACAAACACATTTTAAGCAGACAAGAACACAATAACAATTCATTGTCATGCAGCTTTTAGAAAGAAATCATCAGTGTAAATGATTTACTTACAGGTCCCATGATTGTAGCTTGCCAGTGAAACACTGCAGAGAAGACAAGGTAAGTTAGAAACCTCAAATGAAAATCCACATAAAGGTCACAGACATGCCAACTGACATGAAGCACATTAACAGTCTTAGCAGACGCTCTGACACCCTTTCCACACTGTTTTAAATCAACTTTTTTTGTAGCAGTGATGATTAATCTTTTTTTAGTTCCCAGATTAGTTTTATTTCAAGATGCCACACTTTTTTTTGGATGAGGAGATTTAAATGCCAGCGCAGCAATTATCAATAAGTTTCCTGTATCAATGAGTGTTTTAATGAGTCGTTTAAGAGAAATCAATTTTGGTTAAATTTAAATTCTTTCCTTCCAGTGACTGTTGTTTGAGTTATGTGCCAGCACTGTTGACACTCCAATTACATGAATAAGTATTTTATTGTCATTTTATCTTAGTTAACTACTAATCCTCAAAATATACCACAACCTGTTCTAAATTTGTGTCAAATTATTTCTATGAGCAGGCATTGCTTTTTCCTCCAAATGGTCAACAGTTGATTTAGAGAAATTGTAGCAGAACTTGGACACTTACTGTCATCGCCAACCGGGCCAGCTGAACACTGTGCTGGAGGGTCACGAGCCAGGTCGGTAAGCTCCTTTAATGAAAAGAGATTTGTAAGAACAAAAACCAATTAGACCAAGTCGATCTTCAGAGACAAAACAACGAGACTTAATCTGAAATCAATGCACACAGGTTTAGATGCCAACACGGAGCCTGTATGTACAGTAGCAGGAAACCAAAGTAAGTAACCTTCTTATTTACTTATCACAACAATAGATTAAGTGCATCCAACAGTCAAAGGATCACACAAAGCCTTTTAATTGAGAAGTAATTTCTGAAATCAAAACCTAAAGGTAAAGAGGAGCAAAAGAAATTGGAGATGCTCCTGTTGTAATACTATTTAATTATTTCCTGCACGTGCCATCTTTGGCCTCCTCCAAGTTCAGCTTTGCATCAGCTCCAGGGCTGGGGGGGGGGCACTTTGCTATTGCCTCCAGACTTGACAGCAAGATGAGACCCAGGCAGCCACCATTGCCTCAACTGTTATTTTTAGCTCTCCTGCTATTTTAGAGTAAGGTGGGGGCCAACGCCCTGGACCAGGCCTCTGTGTCACAACCATTTTACAGGCAACTTCATGGATTTCCCTCAGAAGATTCAAGTAAGCAGCAGAGCAAAGAACTGAAAAATAACAGGTGTCACTCTACTACTACTGCTGCCAATTTCCTCTGTTCCAACTGTCTAAACACACCTCCTGTGATGTGTACAGGCTAAGAACAAATAAGACTGCACAGCAAAGACATGCATCATGAAGACAGGTCTGGTTGCTCACAAAAAGTCACTGAATAGTATGAGTCATGCGTTCTGGTAACACTTAAAATCCAGGTCATTATAAAACATATGAGTTAACAGATTAGCTATCCAGGAAACTGCCAGATAACTTATGTGACGTTCAAGTGAAGACTTGTATCTCTGACCAGACAGCATTCTTGTAACCGTGTATTTACATAAAGCTGTGAAGTATTGAGCAATTCATGCGGCCTCTTTATGTCATTAATCTACGACCAACAAAGTGAGACTGAAACTGAAATTGCTAGCTGAAAAAGGTTACGCCTGTGGGTAATAGTTAGTGTCAACATAAAAACTACTAGACAATCACTCAGTTTCAAATAAACCAAATTATACACTGCCACACCGGTATAAGTTATTTGACGTTTCCGATAACGACAAACCACACAGCGCTAGCATTATATAGCAGGAAGCTAGGCTAAGCTAATTTAGTCGTCTTACCTTGTTAATCCTTTTCAGTGCCATCTTCTTTCGACGTTTTGTTCTTTAATTTCTGATCCAAGAGATGAGGAGAAAACTACTATGCCAGAATGATTCGTTATCTGTTAAATAACCAACACCTGGGTCAACTCAACGGCCTTCCTTCACGAGCTAGCGCTGTTAGCTAGCGGCTAGCAAGCTAAAACTACGTATGCGCGGAGTTGCTAGCTGTGATAGCTAGTTTTCTTGTCCAGTCTTTTTATCGCCTTACGGCAGATGGTACGTCGATAAACTTCACCTTTCTTGTAGTTTTGATTGTGGGTTATTTATATTCCTGGCTGTAGCTTAATAAATGAAAGAACCAACTGATGGAACTCGGCTAACAAAGGCTCTTCTTTTGCTTTCGGTCGGTGTCGTTTAGCCAACTAGCGGCAGTCTGCGTGTATTTGAGGCTTTATGACATGAAGGCGGTCCGGTTATCTGACGCAGGATGTGATGGCAGATAGATTACAAGCCTGCTTCTAACATAGGTCAGCACGTTTTTAGTTCAATATTCTGGTGTACTTTGGTTAAATTTTGTCTTATTATTATATTGAAAAAAATGTAAAATTGGGATTTTTAGACAGGGGCACTGTATATCAAGTTTTGACGTGGATATTTTTAATTTTTCTAAAGTTTTGTTTACAAAGCGAGTGTTGTCAGTCAAAATGGATCACGACACCCAGGAACTTTCTACATTCTTGACTCACGTTACACTCAAAGTTTTTTAAGTATATATTTTTTTCTCTCAATTATTTCTGTTCGTTTTTCTAAATTTTTGTCAGGAAAAAATATATAATGTTTTGTTTTTTAAACTATTGTATTTTTAGTTATTTATCTAGAAAAAATTTCCAACAATCGATTTTCTAGACTCAAAAATTTTTTTTACTATGTATCTCATTTAGTATTTTTATATAATCTTTAGAATTTCCAATAATGAAATGGATTGACTTACAAATGTTACTGATCCATGTGACTGTAAAGTTGTAAATCTGCTGTGATGTTCTTTTTATAATAAATAAATTTGACCATGTCAACACACTGTACACCATGTCATGAGTTTATTAATAATAGAGACTACAGTAAAAAAAAAAAGTATGTTCATAGCAGTAAATTAATACTGGGAGACAAAGAATCGATGTAGTACAAAACACTGATTTGTGATTGACAAAGGCATCTGCTGAAGTTTTTCCTTTTTGCAATATTGCCTCACAAAAATACTGTACATGAAAACTACCACGACAATGGAAAAATTAAATGAAAATAAATTAAACACCATTTCAGTTTTCTAAGTAAACGTGTTTACTTGTAGCCTGATAGAATTAGGTAAATCTTTAATCTAGATAATTGCTTTACAGAATTTTTTTTTTTTTTTTTTAATTTTTACAATTTCTTTACAGCTGTACAATGAGAATATGATTTCTCCCCACATAAATTCTATCCAGGAGCATTTTATTTGCTAAACTGCACATTCATTATACTGTCTGGTAAAGGATTCTATTTTTTCCTACTGGTTCACAGAGAAAAGGCAAATGTGTCTCAGTTCCCCTTTTTATGAGGGGAATCACCCTTTCACACCCTTCAAGGCACTGATGCAGGGCAGTCGGACTTATTGTCTGACTGCGAGAGAAGGTGGTATCTGAGGACAGCCGGGGTATCTGTGGGACACATCTGGCTTGTTCCTGTCCCCCTCCCCTGGTCCTAATCTGCATGACTACTGCTAGCTTTATGACAGAGACTTTCAAGGATCCCCTTCAAGATCTAATTGTTCTGAGTTTTCATGATTTGGTTTGATGGACATTTGGCTCGTAACAGGACTCACACCACACGAGACAACCTCAGAATGTTTGTTAGCATCATTTTCTTTTGGTAAATCAAGGCTGTTCCATTCGTTTTGTGTCCAATCCCTGGCTGTTGTGTGACTATTGGTGTTTAACGTACCACTCTCTATTATTTGGGTGTTGTGACTTTGCTCAGGCAGTATTGCATCTGATCCATTATCAAATAGGACATCAGAGTTATTTAATTCACTAGTGTTCACACAGTCCACTCTGGTTATTTTGGTTAATGCAGCATCATGGTTTTCCTCATGACTGTTACAACTATCAATGCTGTTTTGTAGCCTTGTCGAACAGGAAGCGGTGACATCTTCATGTCTTCTTCTTGTAGAACCAGACTGGTTCTCCACGTCGTTCTCGTTCACAGGCTCAGGAGTCGACGCTGGCAGTGATGGGTCTGCCATACTGAAACCTGCCTGAGTATCTCCAGACTGTTCCTCACCTTGGTGGTGCATGTTGACAGGAGTTTTATCTGCTGGTACGTGGGAACTCGAAACACCTTCTGAAGAACAGCTTGACACTGGGCAGACAAAACCAACAAAATCTCCACTGGAGCTGAAACGAAGACCTTGGACGGTGCTGCTGTGATGGTCAGCCGGTGGATTTTCATCAGCTGTTCTGTTGTCTCCGTCCTCAGAGTGTTCTGGCTTTTTCAGCTGTTCGGTGGAAACAGGAGTCACTGCATCACTCTGTGTGTCATGTGCAATGTCATTGTTCAGGTTCTGATCTCCATCTTGTACCAAAGGATCTGGCACTGTCTCTCTCTGAGGCGGTGCTGTTGGGGTGTCATCTGAACCTGGATTCTGACTTTGCGGGATTGGTCGGACTGCTTGGTGACACATGGGACAGGTCTCCTGTACATAGAGCCACTTGCGGAGACAGTTGCCATGGAAGAAATGTCCGCAGTATGTGATCACGGCTGAGCTCATTTCCTGTCGGAGGAGAAATTGAAAAGCTCTTAAACAACAACTTCTCTGTAACTAGGAATCTCAGTGGCCACCTTGACAACAAGCTAGTCGTCTTAGGTGTCAAGAACAGGAAAAGACAAGATTCACTTTAACAAAAAATGGCTCAAGGCCAAAGAATTACTGATACAGAGATGCAGGCTTAAACTGGAAAAACAGGACAACACACATGCTTTAAGTGCACATAACATGTGTGTACAGTATGCCATGCATGTGCTCGGTCTGTCACATGCCTGTAGACCTTGGCAATATTGAAAAATATAATAAACCATTAATAGTTTTGACTCAATATGCCAATACTGATAATGTGCCGATATTCTGAGTGTTTTTTTCCATGTTCACTAAACTATTTAGCACAGACCAGTGCAAGACGTTGAAAATCAGTTGTCAGGCTCAGTCCAGGTTATAACCGGGCTCTTGTTTGAGTAGTTTGTTCCCATATTTAGATTTGCACAATTAACCACATGACCTACATATGTCTTTTATTATGCTGTACCATAATAATTTGACTAACCTGGAAGCAAATGGAACAGACGTCATTGTGTAGCTGTAGCTGTTGCGCTGTGGCTCTGGGGAGAGAGTTGATCTTCTTTGCTGCTTCCTGTCTGAGCAGGAAGCTCCTCCAGCCAGACTGAGCTCTAAGCCAAACATTGAAGTAGGAATGAATGATAATGACAGAGGCTCCCATCCAGCTCCACTCCCCAAACAGAGACTCCCAGGTCCCATATGCCACCACGCAGAGCGCCACCACAAACTCCAGCACCCTGCTGACGGCGTTCACCCAGTAGATCACCTCATCCAGGCTCTCGATCGGGTCGCTACGAAACAGCTCCACCATGAAGAGGGAGTAGATCAGCATAGTGCCTGTAACCTAGAAAAAACAGAAACTTTTGTCTCCTTAATATTTAAAAATATAAAATGATATGCGCGTTTTAATTTCACTCCTTCTACCTGAAGGGAGGTGAGCATGCAGCTGGACACCAGTATGAGAAGCCAAAAGTCCATGTGGAAGAACTGGGAAATTTTGTAAGCCATAAATACTGGGAATACCAGCAAAATCAGACACATGCTGAGGCCACGGAAGTGTTTCCATGGACTCCTACAAGCACAGAAGAAAGAGAAACTCACTACAAACAGAATATAAAATTATCCAAGGACCTTTGAAAAAGTTGTTAGTTAGGGACCTTTACTCGCATCTTGTCAAAATAAATGAACACTTTGAAAATGAACCTTTGATGCTTTTACCTATTTCTGGATGCACCCAGAGCTAGAATGACTGGATCTGTGATTTCAATCATTGACTGCAAAGTTGAAGTCACCACGATGAAGAGGATGATGCTGAGGAGGAAGGTGCGCTGCAGAGCCTGCATATCCAGCAGGCCTGTTTGAAGCGCAAGCAGCAACAAAGTGACGCCCTCCGTCACACCTCTGAAGGTTAAGAATGAAAAGAACTAGAGTTATATCAAAACACAGGAGATGCACACACACGTATAACAAGAGCTCTCTCTGTTGTAATTAACAAGAGATGGCAAAACTATTATGCAACTGATTTGAGAAAATCTAAGGAGCTATATTACTGGCACTTTGGCAGAAATAATTACAGCCCTTGCTCACTTCCTCATGCATCAATTTTAGAACTTATGATAAATCCCTGTGATTCGTGGTTGTGTAAAGATGAAGAAACCTTCAAACCTGTGCATGACATTCTCATTCTGAACAGCTGCATAACCTCCCAGGTAAAACTTGCATAGGTTGAGAAGTCCGAGAGCCAAGTATGACACCACAAAGGTCAGACCAAGCAGCGAGTAAGGAGTGGCACAACATTCAGACACGCTGGATGTTCAAAACATGAGACAAGGAAAATACCACTTATTAAAAAAGTACATATGTACACACATGAAACACACATTCTTTTACTTACAGTACCTTGTGAGCAGGAAGAACATGATTCCTTGATGGGCTGCTGAGGTGCTGCTGTTCATGCTGTCTGAGCACAGCTGGACGATGAACAGAACAAACCAGAAGACACTGAAGAGAACCGGGACGGCAAACTGGTTCCACAGAGAAATTCCCACAGCCAGAAGTCTGTACAGCTCGATCACCTGAGGGAGAGGAAGTAATGAGACAAGAAAATGAGCTTCTAATTAACACTTTTTATTTACTTCATACTCGTATCCAGGGTGACAATAGGCTTAACATAATGACCAGGAGGAAACACTACCAGAAGTATGCAGAAACATGATTTCAGAATAAAAGCACCTCTAGTTGCAGCAGCTCTGAATAGGCAGCCCTTGCTAGACGATATGGCACAAAGAGATTTGAGAGGAGGAACACAGCGATCCCTGCTCCAGTCAGTCCCATAGAGAAGGTGTTGACGGTTAGCAGCGTGGCAGGAGGCGCAGAGATGAGTCGAGCCAGCAGGGGGAACATATGAGCAGAGAACAGCCACACCTTTCTGGTCTTCATCAGGAAGGCACACAAGGTGCTGAGAATAATCTGACCTGAAACACAGAATCATTACTTCAGGCCGCTAAAAAAATGATAAGATTGATTCCAATAAAGCCTAAATGCTATGTACTTGAGTTTGGTTTTGCGACTCACTAGTCAGTGCAGAAACAAATCGATTGAAGGCCAGAGAGTTAAGGTACACTGCTCCTTCATAACCATACTGCAGCTCCTCACGCACATAATCCCTGTTAAAGTAGCAGAAAATGATTTAAATTGCCATTTTACATATGCAAAAGCAAAGACAAATTGCAAGCAGCTGCTCATTATTTCATTACGCTGCATCTAGCTCATGTTTCCATTCCTAGTCAGCACACTTGTCCTTGTCAAAGGCATTTACAAGTATATTACTCATTAGTACAGGGTAAAAAATTTTTTTAAAATAAATATATATAAATAATGAAATCAATACGTTATTATTTTCATGATCAACTAATCTATTAGTTTTTTGGATCAACTGTTTAATGTGTAAAATGTCAAAAAAAAATAGTGACAAGTTCTCATAACATGTTCCCAGAGCCAAAAATGATGTCCTCAAACTGCTTATTTTATCTGAACATAGATGAAAATTGCAAATTGATTCAATTTATAGTGATAAGAAAGAGAAAAAAGTATCTCATATTTGAGAAGGTGGAACCAAGAAATGTTTGGAATTTTTAAATGATAGATGACAAACAATAGTCAATTATTAAAATTGCACATGATCAGTTTTCTGTTCTAACTAATTGATTGTTTCAGCACTCAATCGTTTATGTTCTGATTTTATTTATTTAATTCCAGATAAATTAGACTTGGTCCTCTTTCAGCAGCCTTCAAACTACTAAAAATCTTATCTACTAAACTGCAACTGCTTGTTATCTGGCTACAAAACCAAATCTGCAAGTAAATAAGCATTAAACAACAATGACTTTAAATAAGACACCCTAAAAGTGAACGTGGCAGAACACTTGGCAGGCTGAAGGATATTAGATACACAGAAGAAATGACAACGCAGCCAAGCGTTGTAAGAATAGAAAACTGATTGTGGTACGATAAAAGTGTTGTCGTAGTAACAGGGAAGTCTCACTTGGAAATCTGATGCCCCATGTAGAGGAGAAGAGCAGCAAGGATATGGAGGTAGAGTGTCACAATGTGCCTCAGTGGCAGCACCAATACCACCACATTTACCAGATGACCTGCAAGACAAAAGGGGAATGTGTAGATACACATGGAAAGAAGAAAACACACACTACAAATACACCAGATAGATTCTTCTATAACATATCTATCATAAGACTGCTGGTTACAACAAATCAACTTCTACTTTATTTTGCATGTTACATTGCACTTTAGATATGAATGTATACAACAATAAATTTGTCCTTGAACTTGTGTTCACTGTCTTTCAGAAATTCTTGACAGTTTTTAAAGACGTTTAAAGACTCGTTCAGCCCGAAATCCTACACATGCTTACCAAGGTAGTACATATTCCAGATAACGTATTTGTATTTGAAAAGCATGTCTTCATTTTTGGCCTTGAGATGCTCTGTTAAACCTTCAATGTCACATTTGTAGAGCAGGTCCAACACCAGTATGCTTGGCACCCTGAGGGCAATATTGGCCAACTCTTCAAGTCGAGGCATCCTGAAAGCAGGTTTTGGTTAGCGGAGACCCTGTGTGTCACATGCTGTTCATCGTCTCCCTGCACCAAGAGGACACACAGATTACAAACAACTGGACTACTATGTTGATCATCCTCTTGTCATCTAAAAAGAGACATTAAGTTGCAGTGTCATCTGCTACCCGTGTTCCAAATAAATAAGTGTCTATTGTAATTGGTGATTTTATCTTGAATGTGGTTGCTTGCAGTGACTGCAGATGATACAGGAAGGATACAACTTTGTTAAATGTTTCATTTTTTATTGTCCTTTTGAAAATCAAAAGGGGGCATTTTGTCATTTTAATGATAATGCATATTATCATTAAATGAGCTATTTATATTTTAAACATTTAAGGCTTCACAGAACTATGAGACATAGCTATATGCACATGTAGAAGTGCTATAGATAAAAATAGACACATTATGAAAGCATAATGAAAAATAAAGTAGCATGAATACCAAAAATAAGGCTTACAGTTTCTCAATGTATACTTGTTAAATTCACACTTGCAAAATTTAGCCAACATGACGCATTTAGGCTAACGTCACCAGATAACGTGGGCACTCGTTAATCTGGGGCACGTGCTTATCTGTGTTTTAGCCGCTCGCATACACGATTTAAGCTTTACGTTAAGAATATATAACCAAAGATAAATTAAGTTATAAATGAGACATTAATGGACTTACTTTGCAAAGTAACAAGCATCACTATCGAACAGCCGTTTGCTAGCTAGTAGCTGCTGCTGGTTAGCTCGCACAGCGGCCAGCAACATGTTTTCATAGCACTGGACAAAAAATATTCCAGATTTCCTGCAACTGCCGCCGGTCAGAAATAGTGAGAGATAGAAGTAATGAGAAAATGGAATTAAATAGGTAATATTAAATAATACAGGCTGAGAAAAGAGACTTTAATAGCTGTGTTATGATTCCGTCGCTTGCGTGGCTACTTCCTGCGTACACGTCACAGCTAAAATGCACCAATCAGGCTCAGATTTAGGTCACGATTAAAAAATAAGTCTGATTATCCACCAAGTAATGTGATTTACCTACTATCAACACTGTTACTACAACTACTACTACTGTCTATCTACTCTCCTATTGAATTAAAAAAAAATTAAGTGCTTTATATCGATATCTATATCTACATCTATATCAACAACTAAGTATATCTTAGAATTTATCAGTCAACCCTTTCACCACCCATCATCCCCGCCTCAAGGGAAATAAAAAAAAAAAATACAAATGTGGTGGTTATAAATTGTACAATAATATGAACATGTGCAAACCTTCCTCTTTGCACCAGTAAATATTTGTTTTTTTGGTTTCATTATACTTATCATATTGTTAACCAAGGGGGAAAATATACTACAAGAGCGCAGAAATGAAATAGGTACCACCTCAGGTTGTAGAAAATGTAGGCATAGTAAAAGGAAATACAAAATTTTCATCAATAAGCAGCATAATAAGGCATAAGGTAAAATTAAAAAGAGTTCAAAATTAAGCCAAATTGATTACAAAATAAATACCACAAAAGATGAGATGACCTATTTTTTTATGTTGACATAGCAATCAGCTGAAAGTAGCAACATATGGGTCAGTCCAGCTTACACAACCCACATTCTGTAAACTGCCTTCATGTACATGTCTTGAATGGATTAGGGGTTTGGGAGGAATTTGAGGAGGGAGAGGGAGAGGAGGAGGATGAGGAGGGGAGGTGGGACAGAGGAGGAGGGATATGGATAGAGGTCTGGCTCTGTCATCTCCACATAAGCTGCCCAGGGATTTTTTTTCCTCGCTGTGCAGAACACAAAGAGTAAGATGGAAAAGTCATTGTCCATGTTGGCTGCAGTGGTTTTTCTGGGAGGATTATTCGACGCAGCTGGAGTGTTGATAAGCAATGAAACAAACGCGAGTTTTTCATTATTCAACACAACTACAACAGCTTTAAACTGGACTGAGTCTGTCACTGTGGAAACCACTGCTAAGCTACAGGATCGCAGCAGCGCCAGATGGACACCAACAACACCAACAACCCCAACACCACCACCAACAACAGCAAAGCCAAAGGTATCTACCACCACTGTAAGAGGCAAACAGCTGGACAGGAAACACATCAGCCAAGACAGTGAAGAAATAAACAACAAAGAGGAAGAGGATGATTCTGATGATAAGACAAAAGATGGCAAAAAAGAACAAGGTATGAAAATCTCTTTTAATATCTGGTCTTCAGCCTAATAGGTCAAAGTTCAAAGTATTTTAATGTGAATAAAACTGCAGAATTACATTCAATTAGCCTTAATTACCTTTATTAATGAAGTTAAGTGGAATTAATTAATGTTGCCTTTACAACTGAAAGAGTTTCTCTAAACTTGCAAAAAATGAGTTATCTTGAAGATATCTTCAATTTATCGAACAAAAGTTTCTAAAAATGAGTATTATTTCATGTAATGTTGTTGCTGTAGTGACCTACTTGTAAGTTTATAAAGTTGAGTTTTATAGAATCATCCTAGTGAATAGTTCATAAAGAAAAACAACAAAAATGCAATACACAGATTTGCTAGAGCTCATTGAAATCCCAAATATTTTTGCTTGTACATTTGATTTAAGGTGGAACTGCATGTACACGACAGCAAGATTTTCTTTAAAAGTGCTTTAATGCCTCATGTCTTGGATGCACAGATTATGTGAAGTGGATTTGGCCAGAATTCTTCAGTTTGTAAATGAAATAATCTATAAAAACACTTAAATCATTTATTTTCCTGTTACCTTTGTCTTTAATTTTAGAGATGTTTTAGTGAAAACATTGCTCAACCCAAAGTGAACCAACGAAGCTCATTTCCCAGCCAGTGGGGTTGTTTTCTGATTGATGGGAATGTTATTGGTTGTTCCTAAAACCATAAAACACTGCAGTTGTAGCCGTTGTCCTCCCTGTTCTGCTTAAAGTTTGACTTGGGTCACTCTCAACCCTTAAATATGTCTCAAATTACATGCAAACCCTCCAAGTTCTCCACAGATTCACTGACCTGCACTTTTCTTCGCTCTTCCAGACAGGGAGTGTGGGGGTTCACAAGAAACAGGAGGACTACGAATATTCCAGCTGTGCGGGGAACATAACTGCCCCATTTTACATCAGCTATGAGTTTGCTTTCTTGGAAAAACCAAAAAGAGTTGTTAACCCCTCAGCAGTCAGTGCAGATGTGTTTTCACACAGGACCAGCATCTCCAGATGGCAACAGACACAAAGATTTTATCTCCTAATTGCTTTTCTCCTCCAGAATGTCCTCCCCTCGGTCTGGAGTCCCTGCGGGTTGATGACAGCCAGATCCAGGCTTCCTCTTTCCAGAGGCCAGGACTGGGTCCTCACAGAGGAAGGCTGAACATCCAGGTTGGTCTGTTCAGATCCTGGATACAGTGAAAAGCTTGGTATTGACCTTCAAAGCACAAACAGGAACAACAGGAAACAGGAAATTACAAATGGGCAGTGTAGGCAGAAGATTAGAAGTATCATTGTATATAATTCCAATTTTGATTAGGGATTTGGTGAAAAAGAGGAGAACATGATTGTATATCTTTGAAAAGCCGCTGTTGAGATTTACCAGATGGTCCAGTGAGCAGACTTGTAACCATTATATACAATTAAAATAAAAGGGCAGAATTAAGGTGCTAACGGGATAATTTCACTTAAAAGACAAATTTTCCAAGTCTTAATCTCTGTAAGTATGAGTGGTATAATGATAGAGATATTGAAAATTCAGAATATATTGGCCAGTTTTGTAGAATGTTACTTATGCATTAATTTCTTGTTTTATTTCTGTCCATAAAGTCTGAAACTAATAGACTATAAACAGTTGATTGCCCACTTTCCTTCACTTTTTCCTCATCTGTCTTTATTGCCTCGTAAAGTCATGAATACAGTAAACTGCTTTGACTGTGTTTCCTGTGTAGTTTCTATAAATAGAATCACTTTGAAATTGTGTAAAATAATCAGTTAACTGCACCACTGATTCAACCCTTCCCCCTCTCATGCCGCCTAAAATCTGCAGTCAGCAGTCTGCAACTACTTATTTTCCAATCCGGTCAAGTCCAAACTCTTATGCAATACTGAATACTGAAGCAAGCCAGGGGCTTTTAAGTTAAAATTTGGTTTCCAGGATGCTGCTGTGGACATGAAAGCCTTATTTTATGATGTGTAATCTGGGTTTTTAGTCTGGCATTGAAGATGGGGACATGTATGATGGGGCTTGGTGTGCACAGTTCGAGGACCAGGACCAGTGGTTGGAGGTAGACGCCATCCACCTCACGCTGTTCACTGGAGTCATCCTGCAGGGCAGAAACTCCATCTGGAGGTCAGGTAGTATCAGGATCAAATCTGAAGAGTTTTCTACAGAATTAAATGCAACTGCAGTTAAAATGATGCAACAAAATGAAAAAAAAAATCAGTGAGTTTTTAAAGGGTGATATTAACAATTTGGACCTTCAGTACTTGGAAATGACCTCTTCATTTAGGTAAAGGTTGTCTTAGTTTAGCTTTATTTTCATAAAGACTGCACATTTATAATAAACTCAAAGTTTATTAATCACTGATTTTTTAAAAATTCATCTACCATCTTTGTGTTTATTATAGCTGGGACTGGGTCCACACCTACAAAGTCCAGCTGAGTAATGACTCTGTGAGCTGGAAAACCTGCATGAATGGGACAGAAGAAGCGGTGAGAAAATCCTCTTTTCTTTGGCATAAGAATAGTGTAGCTACCTGCCATGACCTGAGATCCATGTGCAGATGGAGAGCTGATTTTTTTTTTTTTTTTTTTTTTTTTTTTTTGCAATATGGGCCAAAGTGAGATTATTACAATCCAGAACAACAGGAAACACAAAATGAAAACACAAAATGAAGACATGTATAAAAGTACAGCAAGAAATATGAGTCTCCAGTTGATAAAATAACAGTTAACTGAGATATTTATCATTATAAAACAATAGTTGATTAAAGTATAGGATTTATTTTGCAAAATACAAAGGAAAAACTTTTATGCACATACATGCAAAATGCATTTGTCATAGCATCCATGCGGATGAATCAGTATATTTAAGATTTTCAAATGTATTAACTTTGTTTTTTTAATTTTTAGCACATTCACTTAAAGTTGCTCCTGTTTGTATTTTTCTATATTTACAAGTTTTTGTAAAGAAAAAGCCATGTCAGAGTCCATGCCAGCTGGAGTGATGCTGTCATTAAAGCAAAAGGGGGGTGTACCAAATATTAAGATATTCTGACATTTTTCAAAGATTCAACTTTTCACTCAAATTGTTAAGATGATATTATCATTTGTAGTGAAAAATCTTGTATTAAATTTAAAAAGAATGCAAAATAGAAGCATTTTCATAGTGGTCACAGACTTTTGGACCCCACATATATTTAAAAAAAAAAAAAAAAAAAAAAANAAAAAAAAAAAAAAAAAAACTAAGTTAATGTCCTCCTCAATTGTTAAGATCTTCGAAGGGAATCAGGATCCAGAGACTCCGGTGCTCAGCCTCCTTCCTGTTCCCACCGTGGCCCGTTTCATCCGGATCAACCCTCAGACTTGGTACTTCAAAGGCATCATCTGCCTCAGGGCCGAGATCCTCGGCTGTCGAGTACACGGTAGGATCTAAGTACTTCTTCCAGCATCAGCAAATATTCTTCAGATCCTGACTGATAGCTTTTTATGTGATCTTTTCATTTGTTAATTTTTATTCAGGATTTCCCTCAAATAAAACAAAATTCAGTTTAATTTTGATGGTATGGAATTTCAGATCCAGATGACCCTTACTCCTCAGAGCAAGAACCACAATCAAAGGAAAGCCTGGACTTCCGACACCATGACTACAAAGACATGAGAAAGGTTTGAGTGTGACAGAAGAGAGTCCACCCAGGCATGATAAGAAACCTCAGCCTGGTTCCCCTAAAGCCAATACCAATGTTTTAACTCAGACTGCAAACAGTTTTAACTTTTAAACCAAACTCATTTTCTGATTTGTCTTTGTTTCACCCTGCAGCTTATGAAGTCTGTGAACGAAGACTGCCCCAGCATCACCCGCATCTACAGCATAGGGAAAAGCTACCTGGGCCTCAAACTTTACGTCATGGAGATCTCAGATAATCCCGGCAAGCATGAACTTGGTAAGAACAAATCAAATCTCCTACTTCAAGCACAGTTTCATTTTCTCCAACAGAATCACACAGAGCCTTAAAGCCTCATCGTGTATCTTATGTTACCCTGAATTTGGGTCTTTACGGGCCCCGTTTAACATCCAGAAGTGTTTACACAGGCTGATTACCACAGCAGCAGGCTCAGGGAGGCTGAAGCGTCTCGTGGAGGAGGCCTCTCTTATATAAACACACCGATAACAATGTGAAACTCAAGACTCTGAGCTCTCCACAAAACAAGACACATTTCTTTGCGATATTGCGTTGTGTGGGAACTGCGGCCGCTACGTCTGCCAAAAAGTGTAAATAAATTAAAGAGTACAGCAAGTCCTTCTTTCTTCAAAGAAAAACAGCACAAGCACGTTGTGAAATTGTTTTTTGCTCCCTAGACGGTATGATGGGAAGCAAGATTTTATGTGTGTTGACAGCTGATATTCATTCCAGCGGTTTCAAGGTTGCTAAATTCTTACTTTTAAGCACAGACGGGTAGGCAGTGAACATTTCCATTTTTGTTCATAGATGTTCAAGTACTTGTAAACTGTAATAATTAACAATTTTATTTATTTACATTTATTCATTTTACCCAAAGCAACTCATAAGTTTAGCACCTTTCATACAAAGACTGTTTAAAATAAGGGAAAAACGGAAAGATCAGGATGGTATTTAATTCTAAAAAGAGGTCAAGATCTTAGCACAGCTGAACTGCAGATCAGTTTCTCTGATGATAAAAAGCCTTCAGTGCTGTTAATTCCTCTTCTAGTTGTGCTAGACTGTTTGATACAATTCAAAGCGGTCCACAGACTCTATTACAGTAGGGCCAAGCTCTCCACACTCTATCCAGATAAATTCGATGCGGAGTGTGGCAGGCCCACATGTTCTGGTCATGTTCGAAACTACACAGCTACACAAACTACATAGCTTCTACACAGCAATCCTTTTTTAATACAATCTCTGAAATTCTGGGAATAAAAATTGTACCATCTCCCCATTGGCAGACCCCCGGATGATCTTACCACAATAACCACTCAAAACAATGTAATTGCCTTTGCATCATTAATTGCCCGCAGGAAAATTCTTCTTTTGTGGAAATCCCTTGAGCCACCCTCATTTAAAGCCTGGTTGCATGATATTTCCTCCTTAAATTGGAAAAAATTAAGTTCACACTCTGATAAATTTTACTCCCACTGGAGGTCACTGATAACCTATGTTGACCTACTCCCTTCGAGTGTAGCGACCCGCCTCATGCTGGTTCACGGCGTGTGTGCCTTTCGATGCCTGTCTGGTGCAAGCGCGTGGCCGGCCCCCACCCTAAACTAAACTACAAACTACACAGGTATATCCACCAGCAAACTGGACTTTTCATTTTAATACCCCTGTGGTTCTCAATAGTCTGATGAAGCGACTTAGATATGGGCAACTATTATTTCATTTCCTTTCTCAACAGTCCATATGCTAATACTCATACTGGTACTTGTATGGTGAAGCAGGTCTATGGGATGGGATGGGATGGGATTAAACTGGGATATGCGTGAGGGTTTTAAAAGAAAATTGTGCATATTGTTATGTATATGATGCTGTACCTGCACAATGCTTCAATAAAGTGTTGACAAAAAAAAACAAAAGATCTTAGCACAGCAATGTACAAAGGCTGATGTATCTACTGCAGATCTTGGCTCTTTGGACTTTTGGCTGCTTGTCCTTTATATTCAGGAATGTCTGCGATGGAGCTGGAGTTTGTGTTTACTGGCAGAGCGCTGTGGTAAAACCTGAAAAACTGTTTCCTAACTGATCTTGTCCAAATGCAAACAGCCAGTGTGCCGTACGGGTCGGTTTGAACTCTGCTGTGAGTTGACATACAGATGTCACCAGGACAAAGTCTTCCACATTAACACAGTTTCCTGGCAGGTAAAGCGTCTCTCTCTTTTGGCCTGTTGGCAGGTGAGCCAGAGTTTCGTTACGTGGCGGGGATGCATGGGAACGAGGCTCTGGGCCGCGAGCTGGTCCTCAATCTCATGCAGTACATGTGCCGAGAATACAAGAGGGGCAACCAGCGTGTAGTCCACCTGGTCACTGAGACACGAATCCACCTGCTGCCCTCCATGAACCCTGATGGCTATGAAGCAGCTTATGAAAAGGTGGGAAAATGACCAAGTAAATTATCCAAGGTCTTTTAAAGGAGAGTGTCTGTATCTTTTTGTCCTCCATATAATAAAATATTAAAGTGGTGAATTTGCTGGTTTGTTTGTTGAACACCATATCTGAAGTGACCTTGGAAGCATGATCAGTCTGATGATGCCAAAACATGCACCAATAAGGCTTAATTGTGAAAAAAAACTTTATTCCCACACTGTTAAATCCAGTCCAACATACAGTAGATTAAATTAGTTATGTCAATTGTTATGTTTAGGTATAAAGTTCAAAGTGTTGATGTTAAGATTAAGATTGGATTGAGTTTTGGTAAAGATTTATCGTGGTTAAAGGACCATACCAACCATTTTGCATGTTTGATCCTAATATATTCAATTTTCATACATGTTACGTTACTGACAATCATTTCCCAAAGGATAAAACCGTATTTCAGCTTTCCTGATATTTTGCAGAATCTCTTAATCTTTCAAAATCAAATATTCAAGCGCTACACCCACCTTAAAAATTGCCTGCTAATAGTTATGCAGCCTTATGAAGACATGGGCACTACAGTGGGATCTTTACGAATAATTTTAAGATACATTTTAGGATATCCATACACATGGCTTATATTAGATTTCAACCAAACATGGAGAATTTGACCTGCTCTGCCACAGTATTTTACAAAAATACACTGATTATGGAGCGAAACTTCCCACTCCAAAAGAGAAAAACTGCAACGTCTCCAGCCCGATTTGCTGCAAACTAGTTTTCCAAGGTATAAAATTATGATGCACATTGTTTCTGGCCATTGGGTTGCCTGCCTGGCCCTCACAGACTTTCCAAAGAAAGTCTGTGAGGGCCAGAAACTCCTATTTTACCCTGTATATTGTTATAATTTCATTATGCTTGTTTGTTGGTAGATAGAGTTGATATTATTTAATCTATTGCTTATTGATCTGCCTCAGGGCTCAGAATTGGCTGGCTGGGCTCATGGACGATACAACTTCGAAGGAATCGACTTGAACCACAACTTTCCAGACCTGAACAACATCATGTGGGAGGCCCATGAGATGGCAGCGGATAAATCTAAAGTCTCCAACCACTACATCCCCATCCCAGAGTACTACACTAAAGAAGACGCTGTTGTGAGTACTGTGTACTGTGAGTACACGTAACTCGACTACAAGAAGTACTACAAAAAGCAATATAACAGGTGCTGATGAGGATGTAGAGCTGAAAATCTGTTTAAAGACATCCAGTTTACACCAAAAAAAAGGTCCTTTAAGGTCCTTTAATAACATTCAGAGTGTTACAACAAAGCAGATGCCCTTCATAAATGGACACAGGAAGATGTGATATAAAAGGAGAGCACAGAAACAAGTTAATCAGGAGAATTGTGGACATTTTGAGAGGAAAAAATTATATTTCTACTTAGTGATATTTGTTGTGTAAATCACTGATAAAACCATAACAGGAAATAAGCTCGACTGATTGCGCAATTAAGATTTTACTGGCAGAGTGACACTCATTGGTGAAGTTTCCTTGTTAATTTTGAGCAGATGTTGGACCTGCTTATGAAAGCAAAGTCTGATTCAACTGATGCTGATGAAAGCTTCTTACATTTCCTGTATAAACACTCACTAGATGTTTCCTGGGAAAACACTTTCAGATGTTTGGAATTTAAAGAAGAAGGCAGCTAGTTTGGGCATTAACACGAAGAAGCATCGCCTACTGCAAATAAACTTAAACATCAACAGATGCAAATATGGATAATCTGAAATTATAGGCTCTTTTTATTATGTTTTTTTTTTTTTATTATCATGAGAGTGAATCATTTGCTTATAATAGATGGGACAGATTATGCCAGTAATATCTCTGCATCCCAGGTCGCACCTGAGACTCGTGCGGTCATCAGCTGGATGCAGGATATTCCATTCGTGCTCAGTGCGAACATGCATGGGGGTGAACTGGTGGTCACGTATCCCTTCGATTGCACTCGTGACTGGGCCCCCCAGGAAGACACCCCCACTGCGGACAATGCTTTCTTCCGGTGGCTAGCCACCGTCTATGCCTCAACAAACCTGGTTTTGGCGAATCCTAACCGCCGTACCTGCCACTATGAGGATTTCCAGCAACACCACAACATCATCAACGGCGGGGCCTGGCACACCGTTCCTGGCAGTGAGTGGACTAAAAGATAAGATAAGATAAACTTTATTAATCCCACACTGGGGAAATTAACTACAGCAGCTTTAGATTCAAAGTACAGGGAAAACAAGTGATAAAAATATATAAAAATATGAAGTAGAGAAGTAGAATATGAAGTAGAGAAAATACAGTATAAAAGGACATACAGAAAAATATAAATACACTGTGTGCATCAAAAAGTTTAGGTTGATTTGAAAGGTTTTGGAAAAGAAGTTTTTCTGTTCTCAGTGCATATTGTAGTCATCTATTAATCTGTGAAACTTTAACAATTAAGCCAGAGTTCCTGAAATTTCTTGATGAAAAGCCTCAATTTTCATGAAATCTTAGAAAAAACTCTGAAATTTAGATTGTTAAACCTTTAATCATTAATCTAACAGCAGCCTGAGGAGATTCTAGGATCAAATTCAGGTTTTTAAAGATGTTCTCTCCATGCTCATTTCATCATTCTCTTAATTTTAAATATTTAAGGATGTTTTGGTTCCATAGTGTAGTATTTTATCTCAGGATAATTGATAATTTAAGGTGGTTTAACCTGTGAGTTTTACTACTTTATTTCATTTATGAAAAGGTTCATATCTCATGTTTAAGTTTTATTTGATTCTTGTATTTTATATTTTATCCTTTCCTTCTCATCCTTATGATTTTTTTTTCTGCACTTCATGCATAAATGTTTAACTGAAATCTTTCTTTTCACAGAAACAAACTCGTTCTTTTTTTTCCATCTCTCACTCGTTAACATGCACATCATGGACATGTATGGCTTTTTCCCGGCAGGTATGAATGACTTCAGTTACCTTCACACTAACTGCTTTGAGGTGACAGTGGAGCTTTCCTGCGATAAGTTTCCTCACGTCAGCGAACTTCCCATCGAGTGGGAGAACAACAAGGAGTCTCTGCTGGTTTACATGGAGCAGGTCAGTCAGCATCTGTGGCCAGGAAAGGTTACCATACTGCTCATTTTGCATGTTTGTGCCTAATATATTCAATTTTCATACACGTAACGTTACTGACAATCATTTCCCAAAGCATACTACTGGAACTGTGAATTAAAAATGTTTTTCCTACCTTCCAGACCTCCATTGGTTTCAGTTCATTCTGCTATTAAAATCAACTTGTTGATACTTGAAACATTCTTGGGATAGGTAATCCATCATCACCAACAAGACGTGTATTCAGGTTTTTTGTTTTTTTTAGAAGTTATGTAATTTTAGTGTTTAAGCGCAATAAAAACCATGGAGTGAATGTATGCCTCCACCGGGGAATATAGTCCCAAAAGACCTGAGTTTATGGAAAAATTTAAACAACTGTGACTTCATAAGGCTGTGTAACTATTAGCAGGAGAAACATGGATTTTTAAGGTGGGTGTATCACTTGAATATTTGATTTTGAAAGATTAAGAGATTTTGCAAAATATCAGGAAAGCTGAAATATGGTTTTATCCTTTGGGAAATGATTGTCAGTAGCATAACATGTATGAAAATTTAAGAAATTAGGTTCAAACATGCAAAATGGATGGCATGGTCCTTTAATCTTAAAGAAACCAGAATGAATCAGGTGTTTCTGCCTGTAACTGCTTTCTAACTTCTCTCAGGTTCACAGAGGAATCAAAGGTGTAGTGAGGGATAAACTGACCAAAGAAGGAATAGCAGATGCTATAATCAAGACGGAGGATCATGACCACGACATCCGATCAGGTAAACTTCTTTCTGATGACTTTGGACATACAGTAAAAAGTAGAGATAAATGTATGAGTTGGTAGAGTTTGTCATTTTCACAAACAAATTGGATGAATGATTCAGGTTTTGTATTGTTCCTTTGGTTTTAGTCTTCCTGCTCACCTTTACTTTTAATGGCTTATTTACTTATAAGGAGAGAATGTTCTGGATGTTTCAGAAGTGGACCTGAAAAGTCATCTCTTGGCAATAAAATTTGTGCTTGATTAGTTCTTCTTTTGTTTCTGTACGTCTCCATATTATAGGAAAAATCCACCTTGAAACACTAAGACAATCAAACATAAATTGTTGCCTCCATGATTTAATGTTCTTTTTGTAATATGCTCTTCTTATGTACGTCAATAAATGGCCAAAAGGAGACAATGTGATGTAATGTTAACGTATTATTAGCTTGATTGTTTTTTTACTAATTCTGTTTCAGGCTTTCAGAACCATAAATTGGCTGAAATTTTTCCAAAATGGCTGTTTGGGTTAAGATCAGAGGTGGTTGGGATTAGGTTAGGATAAGAACTTGGATAGGACTTCTGTCTTTGCCCATAACTAAGGTGGGATCCATAAGAGTGACCTCTTTCTAGGGTCACCATCTGCAGCAATGGTAAAAGCAAAACTATTATACAATAAGCAGAGAAACTTAAGAATGCAGTGAGGAAGCAGCCAAATCAGCGCTTTACCTTCTCTGTAGCTGCTGACGGAGACTACTGGCGTCTGCTGAACCCTGGAGAGTACCAGGTGGTGGTCTGGGCCGAGGGTTACTTCCCATCCATGCGTCAGTGCCATGTAGGAATGGAGCCACGCCCCACGATCTGCGACTTCAGCCTGACCAAGACTCCTATTCAGAGGCTGAAGGAGATCAGGGCCAAAGGAGGGAAGATTCCCCAGGACCTCCAGCTCCGTCTTCGTGCTCTGAGGCTCCGGAAGCTTCGCGCCAGCACCAAGGTCATCAACCGCCGCAGGGAGAGTCAGAGGCAGCAGCAGGCGAGGAAAGCTCGGTCCTCCGGCGCCCACAGAGCATGAGAACAGAGGGAAAGGAGACTCTGAATCGTGGTCTCCACACCAACGTCAGGCAACAAACTGCTTTACAATGGCCAGATTAATTGCAGGGCTATTGTTCTTAGTTGCTGGTCAGTCCAAAATGGCTACACATGTACAGACAGGCTGCTTGAATGATAAACTTCAATTTTCCCTTGCTTTGTACATGAACTCTTTGTTTATGTCTGATTATGCTGCAGGGATTGTGTTGGTTTTGTGTAAAGAGACTGAGTGGATTTTAAGTGTCAGCTGGTCTGATATGTAACAGGCATCAGTCGCTCTATAACTGTTTTAACAATGACTGTTGTCCAAAAGGACAAATAAACATTTCTTTTGTGTTTAATCTGTATTCTGGAGTCTAAATTTCAATCTCAGCGTAAAGAAGCATGGGAAAACAACACAGCAAGGAGGTGAAATCCAGTACAATAGAGAGCAAAGAAGCTGCTTTACGTTTTTGTGTTACTGTCTGGAGTCCAAAATTTGATTTTGCATACTTGCCATTTTTGCTAAGCCTGTAAACTCCAAATGAGGCCTCAAAAGGCAGTGATGTAACGTATGCGGGTTGTATTTATTGGGCCCAAACATGCAAAATCACCATTATGGTCCTTTAATTTAACCAATCCAACATGGAGCAACACGGAAGAAAATGTTTGTCTCTACCAGGGAATATAGTCCCAAGAGAAAAATGCTTTTACCTGAGAAATTAAAATGTCTTCTACATTTGGATGTATGTGTTAGGTGAAATATTGAATTTTTCAGGTGTGTGTGTGTGTGTCACCTGAACATTTGAGCTTGAAAGATTAGAGGATTTGGCAAAATATCGCAAAAACTAAAATACTTTTTTAGTTTTATGCTTTGTAAAAGGGTTGGAAATAACATAACAGGTATAGTTATTGGGCTCAAACACGCAAACCACTTGTATGGTCCTTTAAAGGACCATACTGACCATTGTGCATGTTTGAGCCTCAATTTTCATATTTGTAATGTTACTGACAATCATTTCCCAAATCACGCTCCTGGAACGGTGAATTAAAAATGTTTTTCCTACCTTCCAGACCTCCATTGGTTTCAGTTCGTTCTGGTACACTATTAAAATCAACTTGTTGATACTTGAAACGTTCCTGGGATAGGTAATCCATTATCGCCAACAACCACTGTATTTAGGGTTTGGTTTTTTTTAAACGTAATTTTAGCATTTAAGCGCAATAAAAAAACGTGGAGTGAATGTATGCCTCCACCGGGGAATATAGTCCCAAAAGAAGACCTGCATTTATGGGAAAATTTAAAGGACTGTGTCTTCATAAGGCTAAGTAACTATTAGCAGAAGAAACATGGATTTTTAAGGTGGTTGTATCGCTTGAATATTTGGTTTTGAAAGATTAATAGACTTTGCAAAATATCAGGAAAGCTGAAATACAGTTTTATCCTTTGGAAAATGATTGTCAGTAACGTTACATGTATGAAAATTGAATACATTAGCCTCAAACATGAAAAATGGCGGTATGGTCCTTTAAATAAAAGCAGCTCCAGGACAACGCATGTTCTTTGCTGTCTGAGTTTGACTGCCATCTAGTGTCAGCTTCACTGCATATGTGGAACAAAAAAACACTGTAGTCAAACTCAAAACAGTCAGCAGTGTAAAAAGCCTTGAACCTTTAATTTGAGTGATAATAGTACCATTTTAGTATCGGTGTCGGGTTAATTTCTCACCATTTAGGGAAAAACCATATGAGCGTCCAACATGTTTTTGTCTCTTGTCCAACCGTTGAGCTGTGATCACATGGGGTGACAATTACAAACTGACTAAGAACGTAATTAAAACACACCAACAAAAACAAAAGAAGACGTTTTTAAAAAATGAACACGGTTTTTAGTTTCTAGTGAGAGTGGCAGATTGGACTCATCTCTCCAAAGAACTGTGAGAAGTGAAGGAGAAGCAGCAGTCAATGTACAGCACGGCCTGATGAACCTTCAGGTCAGTCAATTCTAAAGAAAAATCATTAATTCATTCTAGACGATTTTGTTCTTTTGTGTCCTGATACAAGCAGCGTGACCTGATAAATGAATTGACTGAACTGAAAGTGGAATGACCCGATTTGTGACACAAAGACAACGAACAACACACATTTTAACAGTAAACTGAGGTCCAAAGTGTTAAAATGATCTCCTCTCATTACATACATGTCAAAGTCATGATGAAGCATTGTTACACATCCCCTTTTCACTTTTTTTTTCTTCCCAACTATTTTTTAAATCTCTCATATGAACTTAAAATGGGAGTTTCAGCCACATCCAAAGCATAGATTTTCTCTTGAGGAAACATGTTCTCTTCTAGTTCTCAGCTCAGAGCTCACTGCACATGAGAAGCAGGCGAACAGCGCCCCCAGCTGGTCCCAGCAGAACAGAATTTGGCATCAACACCGAGCATCAACCTCTCAAAAATAAAGGACAAACTTCATACAGGCTGGTATGCATAGTAGTAAAGGCCTGCATCTATCATTTCTTTACATAACAGCATATTACTATCTATTCTCCTGTCATTGGCTGAGAACTACAGCAGCTACACTGCAAACATAAAAACAGTGGCAGCAGTAAAATTGCAGAAATCAAAATCAGACATTTATTCTTTAGAAGCACAACATCCTGATTGGCCCTTTAGAAACACACAGAACAACAAGGTCAGAAAATGAGCTAAATATTTCTTGCCAACCATAGTGTTCTCTAAGCTTAAAGGACCATATCACCCATTTTGCATGTTTGAGCCTAATACATTCAGTTTTCATACGTGTAAGGTTCCTGACAATCATTTTCCAAAGAATAAAAACATATTTCATCTTTCCTGATATTATGCAAAATCTCTTAATCTTTCAAAATCAGATATTCAAGCTATACACATCTTAAAAATCCATGTTTCTCCTGCTAATAGTTTAACAGCCTTATGAAGTCGCGGTCCTTTAAATTTTTCAATAAACACAAGTCTTCTTTTGGGTCTATATTCCCTGGTGGAGGCATAAATTCACTCCACGCTTTTTATTGTGCTTAAATACTAAAATTACATAACTTCAAACAAAAAAAAAAACCTGAATACATGTTTTGTTGGTGATGATGGATTACCTATCCCAAGAACGTTTCAAGTATCAACAAGTTGATTTTAATAGCAGAATGAACTGAAACCAATGGAGGTCTGGAAGGTAGGAAAAACATTTTTAATTCACCGTTCCAGTAGTATGCTTTGGGAAATGATTGTCAGTAATGTTAATGAAAATGGAATTATATTAGGCTCAAACATGCAAAATGGGTGGTATGTCCTTTAAACCAGCAACGTCAGGCAACTTGTTGGTGAAAAAGTTGCCCTGACGTATTCATGCCTTAACACTAGATGGCCAAATGGATTTGTGAGCCTTATTCCTTGAACGAGGCTGAAAGACTGAAGCAGGAAGTGGTTTTGGAAGAGGTCAGGGAGGGATCATCTGAAAACGGATATTTCAACTGAACAAGTTTATTGACTGCAGCTGAGCTTTTCTGGTGTTAAAGCAGCATGACGTTCCCACTCAAACCACTGATAAAACACACAAACCAGGAGGAATTGAGAGCTGCACTCGTAGAACAGCTTCAATGATCAAAAGTGACTTCAGAATCAATAAAATCGACAAATACTCTGAGCTCCAAACAGCGCCAAAGTTCATGCACCAATAAAACCAGTCCTTTAAACATCATGGGGGCAAAACGAGTGGAGATGAAAAAGTAGTACGTTTAGATGAAGAGGAGAGGTCAGTGAGGAAAGGTGAGGATGACGATGGGGTCCTTTAAATCGAGGTCAAAGTTCAGATTGTATGAGCAGAGAAGCAGCGCCTGTGAAAAAGGCAAGAGCAGAGCGGATCAGCTGAGACCGAAAACCCAAAATGGAAGATGTCAAGTCAGATGACGGACGACATCACGGACAAACACGAGCTCGTTTCATGTCTGTCCTTTGCATCCTTAGTGTTTTGTCCCGAGAAAGAAACATCGGGACGTGTTACTCGAGTCTCAAATTGAGATTTAAAGTTATTTACTGCTATAGTTAGAGAGTAAACTTAATCTTTAGTATGAAAAAAAGCAACAAACGACCTTAGTAAATCTTTTTTTTCCGATTGACAGCTGTGGGAGTCTTTAGCTGGTCCTCAAAACCCCAACTGCCTTTCTTTGTTTTCTTCAAAGTCTGAGTTAGCTTTTTTTTTTATTTAGTTCATGTTCTGTTCAGAGGCTGAAAGTTTCAGTCAGCTACAGTCTTCATTCTTCACCTCTTTTAATCCTTATTTTCCCACCCAAACAGTCTGATCCACAGCTGCAGACCTAGATCCAGAGATACTTCAAAGTATTTTTATCCCTCTTAGGTGCCAGACGGGTGGGTTTAACGCACAAACTGCATGCCAGAAAATGAAAAAACACAGTTTTTACTTAAGAATATAAAGTCAATTTAGGATCTGAAATGATTGCATGCTGTTAAACCCCGCCCATCTGGTCCGCCAGGCACTTTAAAACAAATGCTAGGAGATGTTATTCAGGGTTCCTACATAATTCCATATTTTCTTTTGATAGTTTGAGAAGCTTAAGCCACTCTATCATATCCTATCATGTATCTGCATGTTCTTGTTCCTCTCATTTCCATACTTTCTAGATCTGTGCAGGAACCCTGATTATTACAGCTACTCCTTTACCAGGTCTGCAGAGTATCATTCTTTGATGGCGCTGGATGTTAAAATTTGGGCTGGTAAAGGGCCACGCGGCCGCTGAGGCAGCCCGACGCCAGCTGGCAGTGTGTTGGGGAGAACTTGGTGGTGAGCACCACGTCGCTGTGCGAGTAGATGGAGCGAATCTCCCTGAGGCAGCTGGTCTGGACGGGCAGACAGTCGACCAGCTCCCCGCAACACTCGTCAAAGGCCAGCAGCCGAACGCCGTAGCCGTACGGGGAGCAGATGAGCCGTCCGTCCGGGCTGAAACACAGCTCCTTGATGTAGCCCCTCCCGACGTTAGCCTCCTCAATGTAGTGGGTGAGGCGGAGGGAGCAGCGAGGGGAGACCAGCGGGCGAGTCGGCGCCCCCTCCTGGAACTCATACACACACGTCCACTGGAACGATAAAGACAAAACAGCAGAGTTTGATGTAGCCAGTAGGGCTAAGAGACGCTTTGCTGAAGTGTTTGTTGATGTTGGCCCTGGCTAATGAGTTGTGCTGGAATTTAGAGGGAGTGTGACTGGATTTTTGTCAATGTCTGCTCCACATAAAGCTCCAAATGGGGCTGGGCAATATGGCCTAAAAACAAAATCTTGATTTTTTTCACACTTATGGATGATTCTCGATTTGAATCTTGATTTTTCTTTTTCTCTAAACTAAAACAAAAAAAACAAAAAAAAAACAAAATTCAAATGAGTATTTTCTTTATTAAAATAATAAAAACAAATACTGATACTTTTAAATAAAATTGTAGGGCTTTCTAAAACAAAACTTTTAAAATAAAAGGTTTTTACAGCCTGTCTGCTGCCTCTGGCTTGATGCTCTGACGTGTTAAATATTCCGCCGTATGAAGACCCTCTGATCAGACGCCATGACGCTGGAAAATGATGCAGTAACCTCATTTGTTTTTTCGTTGTACTTTGAATCCAGATCTGCAACTCGCAGCGCTGCATTGCTGCCACTCAGCCGCATGTTTCTGTTGCAGCTGATGAAATACATTTGAAGCACTGCTACTTTTAGTAGCTGCAGCTCCTACAAACTTTACAGACCATGCTGGTTTACTTGAAGCTGTGAAGCACAAAACCGAACAACTTCCAAATGACTGATGTGACGTTTCCTTTCTTAGAAACGAGCTCATCTTCACTGGAAGTGTTTGTTGGCGTCTTGCTAGCACGTCTGACCTGCTGAAAGCTTCGTGGGCGTGGCATCAACCAACATGATAGATGGACTTGCTTGACGGGGAGTGACCTGCTCCCACATTTCTCGTTAAAAATAGTTTAGATGCTAGGTTTTTATTTAGTTTTTTAATCTTGATTTGGGGATTCAGCCAAATACATCAAATTGAATTTAACGATTAAATCAATTTATCGCCCAGCCCTAGCTCCAACACACATTCAAGGATGTTTTTTTCCACTAGACTGTCAATGGAGCATCTCACTAAGAACTTTCTGAATTTACTAAATCCTTGCTGACTTTAAGATCCTCCTGCTGGATCTTCATGTCTGCATCTGCACCTATGACTCACACTGCTGGCTGTTCTACCACAGATTCTTCCTGGTTTCCTTCTATGTTTAGATTTTTTTAGTTACTTATAGTTTTTCTTGTCTTCCTATAGAGCTTGCTCTGCTGTGTATGTCTGTAAAGTCCTTTGAGACATTATATCTGCTTACGCTTGTGTAGATGCACATAAGTTTATCTGGTAATGATGATGCAATTTCTATTGTTTCCCAGCAGAAGTCAATAGAAATCAAAGATTATTAGAATAGAAAACTTTGGCACTTTTCACTAAGATCTACAATAAATGGAGGACACGTGCAGCGAAGTGATCTAAAGGAATAAAGCTAAAGGAGGTTTGTCTGTGGCCAAAGATTACTCACCTCCTGGTCGTCCATGTTGCTGGAGCAGCGGATGAGCGTGGCCCAGCCTTTAGGGTGCAGCTGCAGGGAGGTGATGCAGTTCCCTCGGTCCCTCTCTCCAGGAATCTCTGGAGTGAGAACCTCAAGGCTGTTTCGAGGAGAAAGGCCTGGGAGGACGAGGGATACGATCAATTTATAGTCTATTACTTTCACACAGGAGACATCAGTTATTGAGTTTCAGACGACAAGTTTTCCTGACCTTCTCTGTGAGGCTGAATCTTGCTGGAGTCGTTTCCCTGTCGAGGGGTTCCAGCCGATCTGGATGCTGATGTGCCTCCATCTATAAAATCCAATGTCAAAAATCAGATTCTTTAAAGGGAAAAAACTGTGCCATGGCTAATCTATGCCAAAAATCCATCCAAAAATACTAAAGTGTTGCTATTTTAAATGAGGAGAAGATTTAATTTTATGTCGACAGATGACCTCTAATCAGTGGTTTCAGGACTAAAGATGAGCTTAACAGAATAGCATGAACACAAACTATAAAAAACATAAATAAAAACAAAAGACAAAGCTCGCAACTTTCATAACTATTTCCCATGCAACAGAAAACAACAGAGCAAAGGCAGGAAAATACTGACATCTTCAACATTCACATTTAGATGCTTAGCTGATGCAAGAGGAAGACGACAGATAAAACATCCAGTTCTGCCTCCCTCTGATTTGAGCCAACCCTGACCTGAGCTGAGGGGGGTCCGCCGTGCTCGCAGCATGCGGTAGCTGCCCACCTCCAGGGACTGGGTGAGGTCCAGGTCATGCAGGATGAGCAGATAACCTGATGAAGTGGAGATGAGCATTTTGGAACAGTCGGGCGTCAGACGCATCCTCATAAGGTAGCGGGTGTGGAAGAACTTTTTGTGTGGGCAGCCGTCCTCTGTAAACCTGCAGCAGAATGATAATTGGAGATGTTTGTGGCGGTATTGAAAGCCACATAAAAGGGCGTCTAATGGTTTTTTTTCCACTGAAACGGGATGCTGGAACAGGACAGAACATAATCTGACCAGAGATGGTTCAAAAATAGGCAGGTTGGAGTGGGATGAACATGAAACGAGAAAAGCAGTGAATGCTGTGTAGATGGTGAAGGATCATGTGGTGAAATGATTTGTGCTTCAGCCACAAATTTCAGAATGTTTAATTGAAATGAGACAACAGATTTGGTGATGTCAGCAAATCAAACTGGTTTTAAGGGTGAACAAGACCACAAACCCACCAATTTATCTCACTTTACACTTATAATTTACAGTTTCGTTTGATGAGAGAGCACTGGTAAAAACATTAAAAATGCTGGTTTAAAGTATTTTGTTGATCTACTCGTCCAGAAAGTAAAAGTGATGCGTATGACACCACACATCGATACACCCTCACCTGTTAATGTCCCACGTGATGACGTTACCATCAAAACCGGACGTGACGAGGAGACGAGTGTTGGTGTCGTACTCGATGTTCTTCACCCAGCTGGCGTGGCCATGCAGCGAGCAGACCTTTGAATTCAGCTTGCGAAGATCCCATAATGCTATTGTGGTGTCGTCAGAACAGGTGGCAAACAAACGATTGTCCAAAAATCTGCAGAGCAAAGATATATATTAAAAAAAAAATCATTTCAGATTTGGTCAACATGAATCTGGGCTGCAGCTTGATTACTTTGACAATCTTTATTTATTTATGCATTTTACCCTGACAATGAAGCTTAGTCCAAAATATTTTGAGGAAAGTAAAGTAGTGGATCAAGCGTGGATGCAAATTAATGCAAGAATAAGAATCAAATATAGGTGGAAAACTGAAAACCTTCTTTCTCTGTAAAGCTTATCTGGAAGAATAAAGGTTAGGAAAATGGACCTTATGTTGTTGACGCAGTCCTCGTGGGCCTCCGTCAGGGTTTTGATGTGCCTGGATGAGATGGGATCAAACAGCAGCACCTCAGTCTGCTCACAGGCCACCGTCAGCACAGACCTGACGAATCCATCACACACAAATCCATCGCACACAAATCCATCGCACACAAATCCATTACACTTGAGAACATAAAAGTGAGGGAAACTATCTTTTTAGCCCATTTTATAGCAGGTGACAGCATGCTGTGTGGATACCACATATATGCCAGTGTTCACAAACATAAAATAATACAGCAAAACAAAATAGGTACATTTGGAGTTTATTCTCATTACCTGACTGCGATGGAAAAAGCTGTAAGAGGTTTGAGGTTTGTTATATTTGTGCAATGTGAATAAATTTATTAAAACTGTGCCTAAGCAGGATGCTCTGGAGTCATGTATGCAGGAAGAATATGCTCTCAGCGTAGCCTGGTTTGGCTTCGATATAGGATTTATTTTCTGCATCTGTTGTCTTCCTGTCTGGTCATTGAGGGTTGAACTCCAGCTTTACTCTTCAGCTGTTGTTTTAAGTTGCTTTTGCAAAATTTTGGGGTCTTCGTAATAAAATGTTTTGCAGTAGAATGTGATTTCTCAACATTTGACACAATAGTTTATGCTTGTGGCTTTTAAAGTCAAGAAATCAGCATTTTTGGATGCTGCTTCAGTATAAACATCAATTACTGGGTTTTCCAAAGATATGCAGAGATGATCAAATGATATTAGTCAATTATACGGTTTCTTTTTTCTGTGAGAGACAAGATTTGATGCACAAACCAAATATTCATTAATAATGCAGACAACAGCTCTGTGACTTCTGTGTTAAAGACATGCTGTAAATAACAATATAAATGTCATAATCCTGATGTTATGGTAGATTTGTCCACTTATTTCTGCATATTATGAGCCAGGAGTCATTTGCAAACATACTGAGAAGAAGACGTTATTAAAAGTTGAGACTTGACAGGGTTAAAGGCCTGAAATGTGGCTGCAGAGCGCCTTACCCGTCTGGGGAGTACTCCAGGTTGAACACAGCCCCGTGGGTCTTCGTGCTCAGGTTCACCGAGTCCACAGCCGGATTCATTGAGCAGTACAGGCTGGTCATTGTCCTGAAATTATCCCTAGCGGGGTCCACAAACACCCCTCTTCTAATAGTCCTGCTCTGCAGCCAGGAAAACAGGCTGTTCCTCCTGCCGCTGTTGGTGTCGGATCCCCCGCCGTCCTCTGTCCGCGGCGGGGCGGCTGTCTCACCGCGGGACTGTCGCTCCTCGCTGCTCGCCGGTGGTGAAGTACAAACCTCCCGGGAGATGTCATCTTCGTCGTCGGACTCGTCAATGTCTGGGTCTTCCTCTTTGTCGGAGACGGTGTCGCCGTTGGGCCTGTCCTGAGACTCGTCGGCGTCCTCGCTGTCGCTCTGGTGCTCGGAGCTCATTGTAGCTTCTCCAGCGTCACACCGCCGTTTGTCTGGGGCACAGCGTTTCGGTTCAAAGGCAAAAAGTAGCCTGAGTTCGGTCACCTAGCGGGCATGAAAGCGAATCTTCTTCCGGTGTTTTACGGTACCATCGCAGCAGATCTTCAGCTGCATGAGTTACGTTCACTAAATTATATTCTGTTGTCAGACTTAGCAGCGCCTAACCGCCGACTGTCAAGCTAGCAAAACACAGCTAGCATGAAGACGGATGACTTCACATTTAAACTTCAAAATAAAATAATAATTTGGCTGAGAAATAACTACATATCCAAGTTTAGTATATCCAAAACGGATCGAAATCACTTGTTTTACTACAGAATTATTCTAGACATATTGAATGCGTCCATGTTGTCACGTTATTTGATCATAAAAGCCACGTTTTCCTGTATTTTAATCTGAAAAATCTAGACGAAAGCAAAGTGCGTATATACTATCTGCCTTGACAATCTTCGCCTCATCATAAACAAACGTGAAATACAATTAAGTGACGTTATTTCCGCTTCCTTGTCTACTTTGAGGTGCATAGTTTGATTGACTACTGCCACCTGTTGGAAAAATTACGCAAGTTCATTTGTGTTATGCTGAAAAGTTACTGGAAATTAATAAACGGACTTTATTAAGATTATTTAAAATGCCCACTTTTTGATCCAAAACGGTGTCCATTTTCATCACACTATACATTTATTTGATTTATATTGTAATTTATTTTACAGGGAGATTAAATAAACATTAATGTGCATGCGACAGTTAAAAAAAGCTTTTGACGCACTGCGTAGTAAAGCAGAGTTTTGCAAATAGAAATAATTATGTGTTTCAGTTGGGAATATTAGTGCAAATGACAGCAGTCCCTGATGAATTGTGTTATATTTTCAGAGCAATCTAAAAGAAATGCTTCTTTCTAAATGTCTTCTGTATGAGTTTAAAAAGTTTACTTTTATGTAACCAAACATTGTATTTAGCACAGACTTTTTAATAAAGTGACTGATGATGTTTAAAGCCTCTAGAAACATTCAGAATCCTAATATTGCAAACATTTCTCACCACAAACTGAATATGCAGGTTTTCTACATCTTTGTGACTCAAACTGATAAGAGTGAAAATTAATGAGTAAGAAACAGGACCCATAAATAATAATAATAAAAAAAAAGAACAGAAACTGACCCAAAAAGGCTGGGGAGACTCATATGCCACCCCCCATGCATGCAAAGAAATAATAATAATAAAAAAGAAGATAACATAAATAGAGACATTATGTACTAGACATCACATCACTAAGCAGCGTTATCATGTAGGCAACACTGAATAAACCACACACTTCTTATAAAGTATAGACACATTTACATACCGACACTTTATTATCCCATCAACAGTCATTAAAACATATGGTGCTTTATGTCGTTAGTCTCCAGTTTGATTATTGCTTACACTTGCTGGTAAATTTACTAAAACACACCAGTGTAGAATGATGACAGCGACCCTCAACTGTGCTTCCAAATAATAGAGAGAGACATGCCGGGACAGCAGATATATAGGATGAGATGCAGCCAAGATGTTGCAAAACAGAGTCTGCCTGCAGGCATGACAGACAAAATTATAGGTTGTATGACGGCAGCCCATTAATGCTCGCATGCTTGACACTGTACACTGTGAGCGTGTGCACAGACGCATGTCCTCATGAACTATTTGGGCATCAACCTGCATGCCAACTTCTTTGTGGTGCAGAAAAACCTGGCTGCTCTGAAAACAGAAGATAATAAATCTAAATGAACAGGATTACTGTAACAAATGTATTTTTTGTTATAAAATTGCTCATAATTACTCGGATGAGAGACAGAATATATTTACCTGCTGGAGTCAGCTGGCGGAAACCAAATGAAACAATGCGGAGACTGACGCGCGTCCAGCCAAAAAACAGGTGTGCGCGCGCACTGAGTGAGCGCACACGCACGCGCACTCACACTATCTGGCACTCGCATATCTTAAAGAAGAGCAAACAGCTGAACTTTTTTGGGGGCAGACGGCAAAAATGACAAGTAAGCGGGATGCTACGCTCCATTCAAGCAGAGCCGGTTGTGCGTTTTTACGCACGGAAACAGAACCGGGATCATCCAAAAAGAGCCCGGGCTTTCCACCGATCATCACGATCATGTCAGCGCTGCTGATGGTGCCGGTTCAGCCAGCATCAGCTCATCCTCAGTGCCTGGATTTCGAACCTCCTTTCAAACCTCAGTGGCACCTGGAGTTCTGCAAGCAGTACGAGCAGTTTGGCTGCTGCGACCAGAAAACCGACAGCGTGATTGCGGAGAGATACTGGGACATTATTGACATGTTGGAAACGGCAGGACAGGAGCTTTGCGAGGACATGTTGAAGGAGATCATGTGCCAGGTAAAACGCCTTTTGTGTTCTTAAAGTTTGATTGTGTTGTTGGAGGATGCTGCTGTGATGAATGGCAGGAAGAGGCAGTTTTCTGGAATGGTTATTTCATAAATTAAAAAAAAAAAAAACACTGCTTAAGGGTATTTATGAACAACTTTACGCACAGTATGTTTCTCACTCACCCTCATAAATCACAAACATCTGGTAAAATTTAGAGTTATGGAGCTTTCAGTTCACATAAATTAATTCAAGTTCTCTCTCAGACTACACTGTAAAATGTGACAAGTTGATCTTACTTAAAAAATATAGGAAGCTTTCTTGAAAAAGGTAAGTAAATATAACTATTAGTTTTAAGTTATGTTTACTTTATGTCTACTTGAACTTNTGAAAAAGGTAAGTAAATATAACTATTAGTTTTAAGTTATGTTTACTTTATGTCTACTTGAACTTAAAACTAACACTTATATTTACTTACCTTTTTCAAGGCAATCAGTTTCCTACATTTTTTTTTTAAGTAAGATCAACTTGTCATATTTTATAGTGTAAGATTTAATTAACTGCTGGACTTGGCATGGTGGGTATTTGTGAAGATGAATGTTTAGTTATCATACAACTCTGAATTTGTTACCATAGTGTTAAAGGTTCCTATTCAAAAGAAGGCAATTTAATCTCATTTGAATCTTAATTATAATAGCTCTTAATGGGCTCATATCAAAGGGGATGATTATAGTGTTATGATCTCTATGAAAGGAAAGCTATGCATCAAATTGAACTATGAAATGAGCATTTAAAAAACAAGTATTTTATAGGTGTTTAGGTAAATTGAGGCTGTTATGCCGAAAACTATGCAGTATAAATTGAGATTCTTACATCACCAACATGCCAGAAGCTAATAATAAAAATTTAAGCTACATTTATTTTTTATTTTTTATTTTTTTTATTTTTGATGAAGATTCTCAGTCATCCAGGTGGTAGATAAGTTGTAGAAATAGAAATTTGGGGACAGGTCCTGCATCCAAGCAGGGGACCAGTGAAAATTAGAAGTTAAAATTTTGTTGTTTGAAATTTGTTCATTGTTTTAAATTTGAACGATGCAATTCACATCACGCGTTACTCAAAGGGATTTGAATAATATCTGTTTGATTTGAGTTGAAGGTTAGTTGTGTTTGGACACCACAGTTACTGTACTTACTGGAGGTTTAACCTCCTTCTGTACATTCATTTCTGCCTGTTGAAGCTGTTTGGATGGACGGTGAAACGTTTCAGAATTAAAAAACTTGAATCCAGTTGACCTGACTGAGTTTCTACAGTTTAAGCGACAGCACTCTGTTAAAAGTTTATTATTATGAAATACTGTCATCTCTCTAAAATGTCTGGAATAATCATGCAGTGTTTGTCCTGTCCAGGAGTGTTCTCCTTATGCAGCTCACCTGTATGATGCTGAGGACCCGTACACACCTGTCAGAGAGCTACCTGGCCTCTGCTTTGGCTTCTGCACAGAGTTTCATGGCAAATGTCGCCAAGTGGTTAAATATTTAACCCAGAACAAGCTGCTGCAGGACACCTGCGAGCGAGACATGTCCACATTCTGCAGCATGCTGGACCTGTCAGACCAGGACTACTGCTACCCCAGTGTCCTGAAGAGCCCTGACCTCAACAGTAACCTGGGTGAGGTGGTGGAGGACATGGGAGGGTGTCTGCAGCTGTGCCTGACTGAGGTGGCCAACAACCTGAGAAACCCCGTGCTGATGCTGCACAGCGGCGACGACACCCACCGCATGTTCGTCGCAGAGCAGGTGGGCTTTGTGTGGGTGTACCTGCGGGACGGCAGCAGACTGGAGCAGCCCTTCCTGGATATGAGCGGGGAGGTGCTGACCACGCCCTGGCTGGGGGATGAGAGGGGCTTCCTGGGCATGGCCTTCCATCCCCAGTACAGGAGCAACGGACGCTTCTTCACTTACTACTCAGTCCTGGTCAACAGCAAACTGGAGAAGGTCCGCATTAGCGAGATGAAGGTGTCTCCACATGACATGAACATGGCTGATCCTCTCTCGGAGAGGTATGCACAGGGAAGCTTTTAATTTGCTCTTTTATTATGTTTTATGGCATGTCACAGAGCTTGGCTATAACTGAGCTTAGCAACATGCACAGGCTTGATGTTCTGGCCTTAATAAAGTATCACGTACTGTAAGACCTGGATTGGGAGTGAAGACTATAAAACAAAATATGAGCGTTGAGAAGGATAAAAAGAAAATGCCTTTGGAGGCTGTTTAAGAATGATGGCAAACAGATATTCATGTGAAATTTTCCGTTCAGGGTCATTCTAGAGATCGAGGAGCCTGCTGCAAACCATAACGGAGGACAGCTTCTGTTTGGGCTCGATGGGTATTTGTACATCTTCACCGGAGATGGTGGAAAAGCAGGAGATCCGTTTGGAAAGTATGGGAATGCACAAAACAAGTAAGTCAACCCATTTAGATCACTGATAACCTATAATAAGAACAATTTTGGCTAGCCAAATCCCTGGTGTATCTCCTCACTTTCTAATAAACCATCAAGTCTGCAGTTACTGTAGAAATGTTTTTCAGTTTATAATAAAACATCAGTGAGGTTTTATAAATCTCAGCATTAATAAAGCGATCTTACGCTACACGATCCCATCAAATTTATATTTGTAAGTGTTGCTACTAAACGGATTTTGGTTCAGATGCTCTGCAGTTGTTTTTCACAAGGAAGTAGTCAAACTGTTCACTGCCTGATCAATTAAAGAGTTAAAGGACCATACCACCCATTTCGCATGTTTAAGCCTAATATATTCAATTTTCATACATGTAACATTACTGACAGTCATTTCCCAAAGCNGTTTAAGCCTAATATATTCAATTTTCATACATGTAACATTACTGACAGTCATTTCCCAAAGCATACTCCTGGAATGGTGAATTTAAAATGTTTTTCCTACCTTCCAGACCACCATTGGTTTCAGTTCATTCTGCTATTAAAATCAACTTGTTGATACCTGAAACATTCTTGGGATAGGTAATCCATCATCACCAACAAGACGTGTGTTCAGGTTTTGTCAAAGTTTTGTAATTTTAGCGTTTAAGTGCAATAAAAAGTGCGGAGTGAATGTATGTCTCCACCGGAGAATATAGTCCCAAAAGAAGACCTGCATTTATGGAAAAATTNAATTTTGCGTAACTATTAGCAGGAGAAACATGGATTTTTAAGGTGGGTGTATCACTTGAATATTTGAGCTTGAAAGATTAAGAGGTTTTGCTAAATATCAGGAAAGCTGAAATACGATTTTATCCTTTGGGAAATGATTGTCAGTAACGTAACATGTATGAAAATTAAATATATAATGCAAAATGGATGGTATGGTCCTTTAAAAAGACAAAGCAGATGAAGCTGTAGGGAGGCAGCTATGCACCAGTTAAAGAAATTTTTCACAACAACTCAAAACTTGTTCTGACACCCTCTTTGTTCCTACAGGAGTGCTTTTCTGGGTAAAGTCCTCCGCATCGATGTGGATGGAAGTGACGCCAGCGGGACGCAGTACAGGATCCCACCTGATAATCCGTTCCGTGGCGACTCGGACGCTCGGCCAGAGGTGTTTGCATACGGCGTCAGAAACATGTGGCGCTGCTCTGTTGACCGCGGCGACCCTGTCAGCCGTTACGGCAGGGGCCGAATATTCTGTGGAGACGTGGGCCAGAACCGATACGAGGAGATTGACATTATTGTGAAGGGAGGAAACTATGGATGGAGAGCTAAGGAGGGCTTTGAGTGCTATGATCTCAAACTGTGCCACAACTCCTCTTTGAGTGAGTAGCTTCTTTCTGCAAAAATTATCATATTAATACTTTTTTCACCTGTTTATTCTGCCATATTTCATAATTCTCAATCCAATTTTGATGCTGCAGATCAGAGATAAATTCGTTTCATCTTTCTCTTTCACAACAGATGACATCCTTCCTATATTTGCATACAGCCACCATGTTGGGAAGTCTGTGACTGGAGGGTTTGTGTACAGAGGATGCGAGTCACCCAATCTGAATGGCCTGTACATTTTTGGAGACTTTATGAGCGGGTAAGAATGCGTTGATGTGAGCCAAATTGTTTATTGGGTGAAACTCTTGATTCTTTTCAGATTTCCAGAAGGAAAACAGAATTATTTTCAGATGGAACACTGTGCAGTTCTGATTTTGGTGGAATCCTTCTGATGCATAGAAGATATGCAGGACAAAAAAATGAGATAAAACATGCAAATGAACACAAATGTGAGTTACAAGGTTTTGATAAGTTATGGTTAGATTTTCCTTATAACAATTAAAAAATAGTATTAAAGATCCAAAAGTGGAAGTCAGTTCACTCAACTTAAACTTAAATTGTCTCAAATCACAATTTCATCAACTTGGGGTTCTAAAAGAAGTATTATCCATAACAAAACTGCAAAATCTTTAGTTTGATTAGATTTTATGTTTAGAATCACGCTTGTTTTGAGACTTGAGAATGACTTGGGAGTCAGACAAAGCTGACTTGATTACATATTATTTGCAAATAGTCATACTTTATATAATCTGATCTGTCCTTCCAGTATTGTTCTGGTGATTGTGACGTTTCTGTGACCTCAAAGTAACTTTACTTCTACAGTTAAAAGATTACACGTGTCAATTTTTGATGCTATTCAAAAAAAAAAAAAAAAAAAAAAAAAAAAAAAAAAAANGGGGGGGGGGGGGGGGGACTCGGACACAGATGTTAACAATCCTGGCTACGACCCTGGTCTCTGTTTCAACAAACGCTGATGCCAGGATCACAAATGCAAGATACAGATATTGACCTTTTAATACAAATTTTAGCTGGATGTGATGAAGATCACAGCTGTGCTTCTTTTGAGCATGCCAGAATTACATCTACCCACTACTGAAGGAGTGTCATTAGTCTTCGTTTTAACGTAGATTTTTTAAATGATTGTCTAATATGATCTCAGGGGCTTTTCAACCCTCACAACAATAAATATTAGTGGGAAAATTCCCCAAAAACCTTTGAGTTAAATATTAACCATCAGCAACTTTAGTCCAAAATTGTCCTTGTTTGTATCGTTAAAAACCTGTGACAGCTGAAATCTGAATTAAAGTGATTCCTGCATACCTTCCAGTCGAATCATGGCTTTGGAGGAAGATAAGAAGACAGGAAGTTGGAATGAGAAGCGGGTGTGTATGGGCGACACTCAGACCTGCTCCTTTCCTGGACTGATCAATCATCACCACAAGTTCATCATCTCGTTTGCTGAAGATGAAGCAGGTAACGTCTGTCCAGTCTCAGATAATATTCAGTTAATGCTGCTTTTATTTTTTTATTTAATTTTTTTTTTTTTTTAGGTGAACTGTATTTTCTGGCCACTTCGTACCCCAGTACCATGTCTCCTTTTGGGACAATTTTCAAATTCATGGATCCCTCCAGGTATAGCGGCATTCTCACATATTCTAACCTGTTTATATCTTATCAGATTTATTATAAATATGTGCTGCCAGCTGGGGAAAACACTCATGTTGGCTAGAAGAGGCGAGATTGGCACTCCAAGATAAAATCTAAATGATCGGTTATATTTAAGTAGTGCTACCAACCCAAAAGGAAAACTTAGAAATAATTGCTATGTGATATAAATGAGGCTACAATAAGTTAAACATAGTAAGAACACATTCAAGCTGTATTTATAAGAAGTTTTCCAGTTTTCCTCACTTATTTTAATATGACATAAAAGCAGCAACTGCCAGAGTTCATTTCCAGCAACATTAACAACTTAAAGGATCAAACTGGTGATTTTGCATGTAAGCCAAATGAATACTACGCGTTATGTTACTGGCAATCTTTTTTTTTTTTTTTNATTTTTTTTTTTTTTTACCTGTCCTGCAAAGTTACCTGCATCAATGAAGTCAAGTGTCCTTCCTCAATCAGCTCAACTGTAAAGGCTCTCAATACCAACACCTGAATTTATTTAAAGGCTCTAAATGCTCAATTAACCCCATCAACAACCTGATGGAAACACACAAGGAAACCTTATTTTCTGTCTTCAAAGTTGCAGAAAAATGTTGTCAGACAGTAACCAGGTGTCTGCAACAAGTAGTTTTTCAGGAATGTAGAGAAGAATGTTGATTTTCTTGGAGACGCCCCTGTGTTTGTGTAATAATACAACAGAAAAGACCAACAAAGTTCAGCCACAGAAAACAGGAAGAGCAATTTCCTCGGTGTTTGTGGAAGAAGTGAGTTAGCTTAGCCTAACATTTTGGCTCTTAAAGGACCATACTGGTGATTGTGCGTGTTTGAGGCTAATATAGTCAATTTTCATACATGTTACGTTACTGACAATCATTTCCCAAAGGATAAAACCGTATTTCAGCTTTCTTGATATTTTGCAAAATCTCTTAATCTTTCAAAATCAAATATTCAAGCGCTATACCCACCTTAAAAATCCATGTTTCTCCTGCTAATAGTTACGTAGCCTTATGAAGTCATGGTCCTTTAAATTTTTTGATAAACATGTCTTCTTTTGGGACTATATTTCCTGGTGGAGACATACATTCACTCCACACTTTTTATTGCGCTTAAACACTAAAATTACGTAACTTCTAAAAAAACCTGAATACACGTCTTGTTGGTGATGATGGATTACCTATCCCAAGAACGTTTCCAGTATCAACAAGTTGATTTTAATAGCAGAATGAACTGAAACCAATGGAGGTCTGGAAGGTAGGAAAAACATTTTTAATTCACCGTTCCAGTAGTATGCTTTGGGAAATGATTGTCAGTAATGTAATGTATGAAAATTGAATAAATTTTCAAACACGTAAATTGAATATATTAGGCTCAAACATGCATGATCGCAGGTATGGACCTTTAATATTTTAAGCTCATATGGGCTCCAATCAACCTTGAAGATCAAATTTAAGGTATTTTCAATGACTTATTTTTGCCTTCTTTGGTGAAATTCAACGAGTCGTTGCTGCTTGTTTGGGGTTAATTCACGTTGATGCTGAAATTACATAATAAAGAAGCTCGTTAATTAACCAAACTGAGCGGAGAAAATAATAATTAACCTCACCTTTCTCAAATTTCACCTTTTAACAAATCATTTTGCTTAACTGTCTTTACCTTCTGCAGGAGAGCTCCTCCAGGGAAATGTAAGCAGAAGCCACTGCCGGTCAAAGTGAGAGGGAAAAAGCTTCTGTTTGTACCCAGAGAAAGTAAATCAGCTGAGTTATCTTTATGTTTTAATCACCTCCTCTCATGTCTAAATGTGTTATTTTCATGCTGCACATACCAGACTTGAGCAAAAACCCCTTGGAAAGAGTTATTTGCTTTGATTCTGCTCGTCTGGCAAAGCAGAGCCACTGAAATTGGACCTAAAGTGAAATACATGTGGAATATTTTAGTTTTCACAGTAAAAATAATTTGGATCTGAGCAAGGTGCATAAAAAACACACACCATATTATCAAGTCACTTAAATTAATGTTGGTGGTTTGTGTAAGTGTGATGTTCTGAAGAGAACCAGCTTTTTTTTTCTTTCTCTTCATGTCTTTATGCTGCCAGATTGTATTACTGAGGTCATATATAAAACTATAAAAAGCAGCCTTCCATTTTACATCAAACATTTTCTAAATAGAAACAGACAAAAGAGGAAAATATTCCAAACATCTACGCCTGATTTCAGAGCCAAATTTTTTAAACGCAACATATGTGGCTTTAGATGAAAAAGGAAAACTTGGAAATGAGTATTTACTGACGTGTGCTGTTTCAGTGACCGTGCTGGACACGCATGAAAAACCTACAAGACCTCCACCCAGAAAACTCAAATTCATCACCAAACCGCCGGCGACGAGTCGGGTCAAAACAACCGCGACCACCGCCAGCGTGAGCACGACGAGCACGACGACGAAGCCGAAGTGGAAGTCAACCGATAAGAAAGAGATGAAGAAAGAGAAGCCGAGGCCGTGGGTGAAAAATAAAGTGCTGAGCAAGCAGGCGGCAAACGCACAAATGAGGAACGCGACTTTAAGACAGAAATCCAAAGTAAAGACGCAGAAGATCGCAGGGAAAAAACCCAGCAGAGACACAGCAAAGAAGACGCAAAAAGAAGACAAAAATCAGACTGCTGTGAGAACCTCCAATAACCTGAAAGACATCAGAATCCGCACAAAGAAGAAGGTTCCTCCAAAGAAAGAGCTCCGACTAAAAACTAAAACACCTGAGAAGGAAAATGAGGAGTTCAGGAACAAAAGCAAGACAAACTGGAACGTCAAAAGAAAAAGAACAATGTGAAACAAACATCGGATAAAAAAGAAGCTAAAGCACTTTGAAACACAAGTCTTTGTTGTGACTGATTTAATATTTTGAATATTATCCTTTAAAGGACCATACTGGCCATTTTGCATGTTTGAGCCTAATATATTCAATTTTCATACATGTTACGTTACTGACAATCATTTCCCAAAGGATACTACTGGAACAGTGAATTAAAAATGTTTTTCCTACTGTCCAGACCATTTTTGGTTTCAGTTCATTCTGCTATTAAAATCAACTTGTTGATACTTGAAACGTTCTTGGGATAGGTANTTTTTTTTTTTTTTCTTTAGAAGTTATGTAGTTTTAGCGTTTAAGCACAATAAAAAGCGTGGAGTGAATGTATGTCTCCGCCAGGGAATATAGTCCCAAAAGAAGACCTGCATTTATGGAAAAATTTAAAGGACTGTAACTTCATAAGGCTGCGTAACTATTAGCAGGTGAAACATGGATTTTTAAGGTGGGTGTATTGCTTGAATATTTGATTTTGAAAGATTAAAAGGTTTTGCAAACTATCAGGAAATGAAATATGGTTTTATCCTTTGGGAAATGATTGTCAGTAATGTAACATGTATGAAAACTGAATATATTAGGCTCAAACATGCACAATTACTGGTATGGTCCTTTAAGATACAAAATGCACAACTGTTTCATACAATTTTGCATGTAATGACCCAGTTCCCTCCGCCATTTATTTTTAAAACCGCTGTCTCTAACTAAAACATATCAAAACAGGTTTGAAGTAGAAATAAGCACCAGCCTGAATAAAAGTTCTAATTATAGCAAAACACGGTGTCGTAAAAATGCTCAAATTTTACAATGCATACAAATGATAAAAATAAACATTAAAAAGTGTCTGTAAGCGTGTTTTAGAAGCTCTCTGTAATTTCACTCCACACCACTGATCACACAGACCACTGGCCTGCGTCGTGGCAGCTGGAACTGTTCACCACTAATTTAGCGTGGAGTTGAAGCAATCATGACTTCTTTCTACACATTAAGCCACATGCACATAAAATTTAAAGATCTACATGCATTTCATCATTTCTAGAAGCAGACAGAAATGGACTTTAAATTTACAACTTGGATTATAGGCCACGCCCACTCCTCTTATTCAGATTTGAGCTACTTCATTGGCTTACACACACTGATGTGACAATATAAGCTGTTGCTTTCTTCAGGCCTGCAGGCATCAGGAAGTTTGTCATTTTCATTATTCAGTCTGCCAAAAGCCACGTATGTAAAAGTCAACTAGGCTGACAAGAATGATAAGATGAAAAATGTGCAGATAAGTGAAGAATTTATTCAACATTAATTTAAAAACACTGTGACTGTAGTACATGTTCAGAGACAGGTGAAGTTGGTTTCATGTTGGATATTCGACAGATATTCGGATCCACGCTCTCCACAGCAGCGTCTGTTCACTCAGGGTCACCGTGTCGAAGCAGCTGGAGGACGGGCAGCTTACTTCCTCACACCCTCAGGAGCCGGTTTAGGGACCGTCACTTAATTACTGACAAAATTTTAAAAAATTATTTTTCTCCATACCATCATGGAACTTGTCCATCTTATTGAAATATTAAAAAATAATATTAAAATGGTCTTGTGTAGTGCACTCATTTTAATTGTCAATATGGAATTCACTGATTTTATATAATTTTTTAAAAACTGGAATGGGATCTTTTCAATAGCTTCCAGATCATGTGACCAGCTGACTCCAAATGTGTTCCAATTTATAGTACTATTGCAGGCACATAACACACACCTCTTCCAATTCAGTTATAGCTCTTCTTTGATTTTTATGAGTGTTTTTATTAAAAATTATTTTTTTCCCCCAATAGCTTCCAGGTCATGTGGTCACATGACCTAGAAGCTATTGAAAAAATCCCATCTTTCCAGTTTTTTTAAATTGTATTTAATCAGTGAATTTCACATTGACAATTTGGTATGGAGAAAAAGTTTTTTAATTTTGCCAGTAATTGAGTGATGGTTCCTAAATGCTCCCGAGTTCGACGTGGTGAACCTGAGTGAACAAACTATGGGGAATGTGGATCCGATTATCTGTCAAATATCCAACATCAAACTAACTTCACCACTGTTGAGAGCAGACAGGAAGCAGTTGACCTGTCAGATGAAGAAGATCCTCTCTTTCCTTAACCTAAACACCAGTGAAAAAACTGGCAGCTTTCTGAGAAATATAACACTGTTCTGCAATTTACTCTGAGCAGAAATGATGAACTGTGACTGACCGCAAACCCAGTTTGTGACTATTTTCATTGAGGAGTAAAAAAAAACTGGAACTATAAATGGGATTATATGGCCTTAAATCATGTTGTATGAAGACCAAAAAAAAAAACTATGTAAAAATTAAAAAAAAAAAAAGAAAAGAAAAACTTGAGGGACATGTTGGAATAAAGAGAAAACTATGATTGGTTGTTTTTATGTCAAACTTGAAACACATTTCATGGAAATTTGAAGGAAGTCCTGGTCTTCAGCTCTGATCTACCTGAACATGATTAATTAAATCAGGTGTGTTCAATTGCCTCCTGATTGGATAAACATACCTGATGCAGCTAATCAGGCATAAGTAGCAGGGAAAGATGGAAAATACAGGATGGTGTGACTGCTGAGGACCAGGAAGGGGATGAGCGCTGTAGAATTTTCATTTGCAATGCCAGAGCTCCTGTAGGTGGTGCTCTTTTGTCTATTCATGCTGATGAATAATTTCTTGGGTAATCCAAATAAACTGGAAAGATAAATGCAGCACATCTTGCATGCCAAAGCATATTTTTTTTTCAGGAAACCTGTTTTATGTCTTTATCCCGTCTATAAATTCTTATTGTGGTAAGTAATGGCATGTCGCCCCCTGCTGGTGAGCCTGTGTAATGCTGCCTGTGCTGGGAGTCCCACTAAAACCACCCATACTATAACCAGTAATTCATGTTTCTGTTAGGAGTTTTGTCCCAAGCTAATGTTATTTCACATTACTGGGAAGTTAGAAAACTCAGCCTGATTCCTTATTGGTGCCAGGCTGAGTTAGATTTCCCTTCAAGGTCACAGGTTTGATTCTGCTGTTTGTTGCCTCAAAGGATTATTACATCCTAGTAGAAAAAACAATAGTAGAAAAACACAATCCACAATAAAAGCTGCTTATTTTTCTTTATATTTTGAAATTCATGCAGAATTATTTACATACCAGTGTGTTAATTTGTGAATAAACAGGCTTATTTTTATAAAAAAAAGTGGCTGTTTTCCTTACAGGTTTTGCTTTTTTTTTTTTAAATGCGTATACTACAAACATTTTAAGTGATCTCTTCTGTGTGTTCTTAAGCAGTGATTGTGCAGTGATTTTGTTAATAAAGACCTTTTCCTCCTAAAATGCGACTGGGAATGTTTCCTCTCTATCGGATCTTGTACACCACATCGCCGACCTTCAGGATGCCCGTCTTCTTCACGGTGAGCAACTGTCCAAACAACGGCGACAATTTGTAGATGTGTTTCTCTGACGGGTTGCACAGGCGATAGCTGTGGAAGCAAATCATCACAAAAAGTTAAATTTACCCGTCACATCAGGCAAGAGTGATTTTCATGTCTTATTATTTCAAAATTTTAAAGGCAGGAAATAGAAAAAGTCTCCATTTGGGCAATTTTACTTACCAAAGTTTAATCAAAAGGTCTAAACTCTAATAAAATTAACTAAAACAAAAATAAATAAATTTGAAGAATAAAAAAAGAGTGTGTGCAGTTGGGAAAACTTTTTTATTTGTAGTATTTCATGAGAAAATGTTTGAATATTATGTCATTATGTGACAAAGTCTTCCTTTATCTGTACCAAAAGCTACAAAAAAATAGTTCAATTGGACATGGCCTAATTTGTATCAAATTTCACTGAACTTTGTTAGCATGCTTTTAGATAAACTGCTAATTAACCAACAAGCAGGAATAAAACCATAACGTCCTCTGCAGATATTCAAAAGGTACAATAACTAATAATCCATAATCTTTAAAGGAGCCCCTCACCAGAGACGTCCACTCTTCTGATTGGCCAAACACTCGCTCACTAAGCTCGTGCTTGGTGGGTGTGTCTAACTCAGTGTGCAAGGCGGGTAAATTCACACGCTATATAAGTAAAGGACCAATCAAAAACAAAACTTTCAGGGCATTCAGGACTTATGGATTTGTCTTAGTTGATGCATTTTATTACTTTTTTGCAAATTTGACATGTGCAACACACACTTCCTCCTATATCACACTACAAAATAACCAAAGGCAGATTATATCCGCTTTAAATAAAACAAAAATTATTTTTAAGGAAGCTGCAAAAGAATCACTATCACTTTTGCAAATGTAAAAAAAATATATATATTAAAGGACCATACCACCCATTTTGCATGTTTGAACCTAATATATTCAATTTTTATACATGTAACATTACTGATAATCATTTCTCAAAGGATANAAAAAAAAAAAAAAAAAAAAAAAAAAAAAAAAAAAAAAAAAAAAAAATCGATGTTTCACCGGTTATGCAAAATTATGAAGTCATGGTAAATTTTTCGATAAACGAGGTCTTCTTTTGGGACTATATTCCCTGGTGGAGACATACTTTCACTTCATGCTTTTTATTGCGTTTAAACGCTAAAATTACGTAACTTTGAAAAACAACTTGAATACACGTCTTGTTGGCGATGATGGATTACCTATCCCAAGAATGTTTCAAGTATCAACAAGTTGATTTTAATAGCTGAATGAACTGAAACCAGTGGAGGTCTGGAAGGTAGGAAAAACATTTTTAATTCACTGTTCCAGTAGTATGTTGAGGAAATTATTGTTGGTAACCATACGTGTGAAAATTGAATATATTAGGCTCAAACATGCAAAATGACTGGTATGGTCCTTTAACCATCTCTGAACAATATGCAGTTAATAACTCACCTTTTCAGTGTTTCCAGTGGCTCTTTTCTGTTGATTACACCTGTTTCAGGGTCAACGGTAGTGAAAATGCATCTGGAGTAAGAAAAGTTACAGATTGGTTTGAACTATTCACCAAAGTCTCTATTAAACTGAAACACCTCTAATTATAAAAATGAAATGTATGAAAGTGTATTAAATGGGCATGGGCATTTCTAACATATTACATAACATCAGATGGACGCTTAATCCCAAAATGCTCACTCAAGTCTGGGAATCAAACTTCAAACCCTGGCAAAGATGGCCATGCAGTATGGATTCACAATTCTTCATAAATGAAATGATTCTGGCAGCAAACACATTACCTTCCGCACGACATTACACGCTGCAGCCGCACGCTGCCAATCTGGATCTCTTCCCATGAATCCTGAAAAAGCAAAGCATTTGGGTTTGGAGTCTGAGATAAAATTAGTCTTCTGCTGCTCACGCTGAAAAGGCCAAGAAATGAGTCAGGCGCCAAGTCTAACATGAGAACTCTGCAGAGAGAAAGAAAAGCTAAACTAAATCTGTGCACACGCAGAGATTTAGTTTCTTTTCAATCTAATCTTTGCTTGTCTTTTTTTGTTCAGGCTTCAGATCTGAAACGTCTAACACGAAAAAAAAAAGAAAATCCTGATTTCTTATTTTGATCTTGTGATCAATAAAACCTCGCACCTCCTCGAACGCTTCACAGTCACTGATGATGATGTTGGGGCGGAAACGCTCCGCCGTCACGTCCTTCCCCAGCTTGCTGCTGAGATCTCTGACGGAGGCCTGAGACAGCAGCATCACAGGCCCGCTGTCTGGGTACGCCACCTGCTGGATAAACAGGAAAACACCAAGTGTAACGCTGCATTCGAGTTACCTCGGAAAAATCCGACTTCCTACTTAGAAAAATTCTCCGATGGGAAAGTCAGACCAAAATTATCTTCCCTGACTTCACGAATATGACGTCACTCGACATGGCGGCACCTGTGGAAGCGAGCTTTGTGAATGGAAATGATCAGCTAACAGGCGAATAAAGTATTTTCTCTTGCGTGACATTGAAATAAAAAGGTCAAAATACAGTATATTGCCATGGTAACTATCTACAATTATAATAACTGTTTGCATTGATACATAAGTGTAAATAATTTCACAATTATAAAATATTACAATTATATGCAATGTTACAAAGTTTTTGCGGTCAGCAGTGCTTTTTTGTTTAGATTTGGCTGGAACGGTCTGAGGTCAGAAGTCAGAAAGTCCAACTGGGGAAAAATCGGACTTTGAAGTAACTTGAATGCAGCATAAAATCACAAATGGAGATATTTTTCTCCACATTGTCTCCACAGCTTTTTTCCAGAGAACAGCGAGATGTGACTATTTTTTTATTGTTCAGCACGAGGCTCAGTTTACCTCGTGCTCTGGGTAGAGCGGCTCATTCTCTGCTGGTCTCCTTGGCTTCATCTGGGGTTCAAAGTGCACCAAGCGAAAGGTCGTTTCTCCTCCGAGATAATGCGTGAGCCAGCAAGAAGCTTCGTCGCCGCAGTCCCTGCCCTGAATGTCAGCGCCAAACACTCTGAGGCACAAAAACAACGAGACTGATTTCAACGGTGTGGCAGTTTCACCGTGAAAATCAGAAACTTGGTAAAAATGGATGCCTGCCATTTTTATTTATGCCTTCAAGGACATTTAGTGTGATATTAAAACAATTTATGGCCCTCTTCTGGGAACAATGGGAAACATTAAGTCCTTTAAGCTGCTTTTAAGTCCTTTAGGGCAAGTCAAAAAGCAAATTACATGTCACATTCCAAGTCTTTCAGGTCTCTGAATGGTACCTAAGGCCATTATTACAACACATACACTATTCTTGTGGTTAAAAGTACTCTTCAACTTTAAGACAACGCTACGGTTAATGACAGGAGAGAAGACTGAGATCTGAGCGTAAAGCCGCGGGTCCGACCTGCAGTCCATGATGCAGTTTTCAGGCTGCTTGAGGGGAAACCGCAGCTCCTCCATGTCAGGGCCGTTCAGACAGATCTGACCTCCCTCGCAGCTCAGAGACACCAACACCAGACGAGGCTCCTGCCTGCCGGTCACCATGTGACCGTCCTCTCTGATCACCAGCCAGTGTCTGCAAACAAATCAAAGACACTTCCTGTATCCTTCCTCTAGTCAAACTTAATGAGCTTTCACATAATTAATGTGGATTCCATGGTGGGTTAAACGTGCAAGAGATCCAACGTGGTAAAAAGAAAGGGGGGGAAAGACATACGTTACCATGGATACAGCAACTTTGCTCCCATGTAGGTTTACACCATTTTCTGTTTTCAAACATTGGATGAAAATGTATTTTTCTTTTCTTTTTTCTTTTTAGGTAGGCTGTGTTCATCTCTTCATATTTCTGTAATGTCTTGTCTCATTTATTGATGTTCCTGCTGCTTTAAAGGACCATACTGGCCATTTGTCATGTTTGAGCCTAATATATTCAATTTTCATACACGTAAGGTTACTGACAATCATTTCCCAAAACATNCATGTTTGAGCCTAATATATTCAATTTTCATACACGTAAGGTTACTGACAATCATTTCCCAAAACATACTACTGGAACAGTAATTAAAAATGTTTTTCCTACCTTCCAGACTGCCATTGGTTTCAGTTCATTCTGCTATTAAAATCAACTTGTTGATACTTGAAACGTTCTTGGGTTAGGTAATACATCATCTCGAACAAGAAGTATATTCAGGTTTTTACAGTTATGTAATTTTAGCGTTTAAGCGCAATAAAAAGCGTGGACTGAATGTATGCCTCCACCGGAGAATATAGTCCCAAAAGAAGACTTGCATTTATCAAAAAATTTTAATGTGGAAAAGTTTTAAACTTCAAAAGGCTGCGTAACTATTAGCAGGAGAAACATTGACTTGTAAGGTGGGTGTATCACTTGAATATTTCATTTTGAAAGATTAAGAGATTTTGCAAAATATCAGGAAAGCCAAAATACGGTTTTATCCTTTGGGAAATGATTGTCAGTAACGTAACATGTATGAAAATTGAATATATTAGGCTCAAACTTGCAAAATGAATGGCATAGTCCTTTAAATGTGAATAATCTGCTACAACAGAACTTCCGTTGCCTTCACTTGCTTTGATAATTTCCAATCATCTGAGTGCCACAAGGGGACACTGGAACTACAAACCTTGGTACACGTGCCACAGTTTGAGAACCACTGCCTGTGGCAACCATGTATATTTGTTTCTGCGCAATTTAGTCGGCAGCCCACGCCGCGTTAATGATTAGAGACGCTGTTGTCCGTGTTTGTGTGACCTATTTTTTTTTACTGCATTCAGAATTCCTGGTGTAAATTTGTGCAAACTTGTGTGAGCTTCGCACAGTGAAACACTCACCTGTCCTGCAGATCTCCATATTTTAATCCTACATTCTTACACTCAGCCAAAGCCACAGAAAGCGCTTTTCCAGACTTCAGGGGGTGAACGAGGAGCTGAGACACCACGCCCACGCAAACTCCTTTTTCTGCCTTTTTAAAGTATTTATATCCGAGACCCAGACCGAGCACAGCGGCTCCGGCTCCGAGCAGCACACACGCCGTCTTGTTGTGGAGCAGCGTGGACGCAGCGGACCGTCTCAGCTCCATTTTGCGTTTTCAAAGATTTTCACGGGAAACGCTGGATTTTTAAGAGCCAGGCCCCTCCGCGTGAGGCGTTCACTGCCGCTCGTTCAACAGAAACTTTACAAGCCAGGCAAATTTATAAATAAAATTGGCAATGATTAAAAAATATGAGTCAAACTTATTTCTTTAATTGCTAAGTCGAACTCAATAAGTCGCCATTTTGACTTTACAGTATTAAAAATTCAAACGTAAGAGATGCAAAAATGTATTTTGCCTTGAGCTAAAACACTAATTTTATGATACTGAGATATTAATTTTAAAAAAATTAATTCAAATAAAATAAACACGAGTAAAGGTGTAAAAAAAGAAAAGAAAGATATTAATTCACCAATTTTTTTTCCAAGAAGTAAAAATTTTGTGAATTTTATTTCAAGATCTCATAATTTAGGCTTGGTAATCAAAATTTTTGCCTTTATATGAAAGTTTTTACTTTCTAATTTAAAGCTAAAACTGAGACTAACTTAAAATTGTTAATATTTTGTAATTTGGTCTCATCAAGTCAAAAATATTAACTTAGTAGCTTGTAATATTGAGCAACTAAAGCAAAAATTTGGTTTAAGTATCTCTTCATTTTTGACTTAAGTCAAAAAGTAATGAAATTATATTTGTTAGATAACTTTTCCTTGAGTCAAAACATTTTTTGAGCTTTTCATCTTTATCAGTTTAAGAGAGATAATAGGTCCTATCCTGTGTTCTAATTTTTATGGTGGGATTAGTTTTCTTTCCATTTGAATCACTGTTGTTCCTAATAAAATATGGCAGTTGAAGAGAAAAAAATTAAAAAATCTCTACCCTACAGGCCTATAAAGATCCAAAAGCGCACTCATCCAAAGCCCAAATTGGCATGAGTATGTGACAGACACCTTCATTTTCAACCTGCCCAGAATATCTTCAAAAACAGGTGTTCTAAGAGAAGAAACCGGATGATGTCATGTTAAAGCTGACCTTCTGAGTGAAACTATTTCTGTCTTTGACACAGATAGTCAGGTCTGTGGCCAAAGTAGAGAACAGCAGATGCTCCAGCCATAGGGGGGCAATACAGGGATTTGTCGAATGGATACTCCTTCTGTTGCTTTTCTGTGCACGTGTGATGGCCAAAAGGCAAACTCACAGGCACACGGCCAGTCCTTCCTCTGATGTTGCAGTGGCAAGCAGTTTTTGATAACAAGATTCAGCCTTAATTTCTCTTTATAACCAGGAGAAATTGATTTTCAGTTCTGCTTTACTGTCCTCATCATTTTCTTCAGTGATGCTCGTCATTGCATCACTGCATATAAAGTCAAATTTAACTTATCAAATTCTGTCTGCCTGACAGAGACAAACTTTAAAAAAAATATCCAGTTTATTTAAGTTAATCTACAAAAAGCAACGAAGAGCCACCCAGAAAAATACACACCGATGCATGTGTGATGTTCTAATCCCCGTATAACTCAAGACACAAATGAAATTTCAGGGTAAACAAAGCCAGGCATACTTGTAACAACAAACATAATATACAGGAGTGGATGATAAAATAATATATTATACTTTACAAAACAATAGATAGCCCAGCGGTAAATACCAATTCAGATTAACTTGATGGTTAGTTTTGAGATCCTAGCTTGAATTGTCATCGCAAAAATATCCTGTAAAGTGTCTTAATATTGGTAAAAGTTGACTTGTGATCAATATTTTTGTTTTTGCTGATGCAGTTTTCCTGCAAATATTATCAAGATTTTCAAGGCTTTTTCCCTTTGCCATATGACATAATTCTGCAGTGTTTATGACTGATGCACCAGCAATTTGGGTACATACTGCTAATGGGTACTTAACGGAAATATGACTTAAAGGAAAAGTACAAACAATGGCCCCTGAAATGGTAATTAAATTGAATCAATACATTGAGGAAAAAAAAATACATAAAAAAATAATAATAATTTAAAAAAAAAAAATCTGTATTTACTGCATGGCTGTTGCATTAGGGGGTGTTTCTGTTATTCTGTCCACCCCATATCTCCTGTAACCACAAGATGATCTTTTAGACATGACAAGTATATACAACACGTACTCATACACGACATAGTTTCAGTCGTGACTAATCTGCTGTAGGTTGTCCAGAACTGGACTTGAGTCAAAATTCCCATGGGGAAACCATCTGGAGCAAACGGTCATTTCTATACATTCAGCAGGCTTTTTACTCCCATGGGACATGTTGATACAATCAGCACGGTAGAGATGGAAAAGCTTCCATCATACATGTACGGTAGTTTGAGAAATCCTTTTGGTAAATAGTCATAGGTGGTGAGTTTATTTTTTCAGCTTTTAGACAGCAAAAGTGGTACTTCAACAGTACTGTATTAATAATTTTCAACACTATATTCATGGAAATATTCTGAATTCCGTTCTTATAAAACACTAAAACTCAGAAACATTCAAAGTTATTGGATAAATCACCCATATTTTTTAATTTTCTTCAATGAATATTCTTTACCAAACCTAGTAGAATATTGTCTCAAACATTTGAAAGATGTTTTTTCCGCAATTTAGCTTGCCAGAAAAATTAATTAGACACAGTCCTTGCAAGAAACAATAAAAAATGTAGCATGTATTTTCAAGTACTAAGTATGTACTTAAGTACTACTTTACCCCTTTAACCTTTAGAAAATATTGTTTCCTTTTCCAAGTGAGAAAGCTTTTCATGTTCTACAAAAACTAATACAGTACTTGCATAAAATATAGGCGATTGCACTGGATCAATTACCAAAAACAGAACGCATCACAAATATTATTTCCTTTTCTATAACCTGCAAAGAGTATTCAGTTAATGTGAGGCAACACATAGGTCCATTTCTGTGATTTGGATTTGATCAGTTATAGTTTCTCAATGGAAACAAGACAAAATAAGACAATTTTTAGCTGTTTGTCTTTATATACATAATTTCACCACACAAAGCTAAAAAAAAAAAAAAAAAAAAAAAAAAAAAGCCAGATTAAGGAGAAATCTCGTAGATAATTTTTATGCTATTAGATATCATCAATTTGTGATGTTTGATATATTTCAAGATTTATAAAATTTTACACTTATTTTTTCTGGTATATCCACTTTCCCTTTTTCTATTTTTGCTTCAGTTTGTGATTTGTTTCACGTCCCAAAGTTTCTTTTAAGATCAATAGAGTGTGACAGCAGATGAAGATATTTTCTATTTACAACAATGTGAGAGTTGTTTGCTTACCAAACACACACCATATCTCGTAGCCGCATTGCATTTTGGTCTATTGAAGCTACTGAAGAAGTTGGGACCTGCCTACTTCTCTGTGATGGGTTTTCTCTCTGCTCAATCAATAAATTCCATCATATCTGACACCAAAATCTGACATCTGCTGCTGCTGGTGTTTTAAATTGAGGAAATATCTTCTAGTATCACACATTACAGCTCCAGGAAACGTCTCAGCATGACGCCTCACATTGCCTACATTTCACCAATTATCTACATTAATAAGAAAAAAATACACGAATAAACAGCAACATGAACCCAGAAAGGCAAAAGGACAGTGTTGCTGTGGCTTTTTTCTTTTTATATCAATCACACAGAGTCAGTCTATTGTCAGTGACTGACAGCCTGCCTGTTATCCATTGTGTTAGTGTGGGAAATCCTCCCATCTGCCACTCCAAAAACAGCTACTAAAAATAGTTTGCATCTGTTGTCTGATCCGGATGTGATTTGGACCCGCTGTGCACACTTCAGATCCGAGTAGCTGATGTGTTTAATTTGAGAGGCACTGAGTCTGTGGAGCTGCACAGACCTTCAGGACAAGAGAGGACAAAGTCAAATAAAACAGAAAATACAACTCAGAGATTCAACACATCCCCCCAAAAAGTACCATATATACTTGACTATAAGCTGATCTCGACTATAAGCCGACCCCCGATTTTGACCTGCAAATTTAGATTTTTAAAGAAACCCGCATANTCTCGACTATAAGCCGACCCCCGATTTTGACCTGCAAATTTAGATTTTTAAAGAAACCCGCATATAAACGATGTTGATGTTGTTCCATCAATTTATTTGTTTAGCAAATTCCCTGTTTTTCTGGGTATCATCATAGTGTTCCTCTGATTTTCTGAAAATAATCCACGTACGGTAAACATGATATTTATGTCAGTAGCTGATTACCATAACTGACAGATCAGGGCTTACTGGCTGCAAAATCTGCTGAATAAGATGTTTAGTCAGGAAATACGTCATTCTAAGGTATGATTTAAACTATTTTCCATGGGTAGTGGTAATAGGTAGTATTTCTACTCCTGGAAATTTTGTTCTCTGGTATCCGATTTGAATTTCTCGTGTATAAGCCGACCCCTGATTTGCGTTGTGAAATTTGGTAAAAAAAAAAAAAAAAAAAAAAAATTGGCTTATACTCAAGTATATACGGTACTTTGATAGACATCAGTGAGAAACATCTAATGGTCTAATCATTCATCTAGTCAGCCTGTCCTGGTGTTTATCAGTTGCTCTGCGCTTTTCTGTTTCTGCTGAAACAATACGAGGGTTAAGGGTTAAGGGATAAACTGTGAGTTTAGCATCGACTCACACAGGTTGCAGTTATAGTCTCTTTAAAACTCAACACAGCATGATAATGTTGCTTGAAGGATGTCATCAGATTGTGATAGAAATCCTTTAATTGGCTGTCCAAAAGTGGAGATGAACCTTAGAGCTTTCAGCTAAAAAAAAAAAAAAAATCTGTCATATTTGGGCAAAGTTCAAAGTCTGACAGGGTGGTAAGGTGAGTTTGGAACTAGTTCAAAGCCATAATCATGGCTAGCAGCAAGCAAGCACATTAACAAACACATGTTGGCCTTATTTCAAAGAGCCTTAGCTACCTCTGACTCATGTAATTTATAAGCTCAAATTAATGCAGCTGTCCAAAAACACCGTTACACAACAAATATTAGAGTCCCTGCTCACTTCCTTATGCGTCAGGCTCGATTAATCCTCAAAAACGTGAAGAGATGACTGACAGTTATCATTAACTGTACTGCACAATGAGACAGATGGCTGGTGTCTCCTGAGGGACTGCATGACTTTTACTAAAAACTGATGCTACCAAAACTTTACACTATCAGCTACAAGGGTATAAATAACAGAAAGACTATAATACAGCAGCTCTGATGTAAATATTCATTTTGAGAGGCTCATAATGTCCAGTATTTATTGAAACGAGAGGTGTTGATTCAAGTCGTGGTCATTTTGAGCATCAATTTATTGTGTTTTCATGTAGAAAATATCATATTTGGTTTCTTTCTGTGAGTGCTGAGAGTGTCTGTTGGTCACCACTGCTCCTTTTTTTTTTTTTTTTTTNCTTTTTTTTTTTTTTTTTAAGGCATTTTTAATGTTTATATGTTGTCATGATCTTTGAGGCTTTTCCACTCAGCTTGTTACATAAATTTGCAGTGTAGGCAGCAACTACTGAAACTCCTGAAAAGCTAACAAAGGCAGCTACATGCAAGTGAGTCATATTTGATTGAATGCCAGTTATCTGCATGTGTCATCTTTAAAGGATCAACCAGTGTTTTTGCACGTTTGAGCCCAATACAATATAATCTGCATACACGTTATACTACTGCCATTTTCCAAAAAGTGTAAATATTACAATTGTTTTTCCTGCTTTCCAGGCTGCCATTGGTGATTGAAATAAATAATACATCACAGTGACCATGACTATGACATTTAATTTTTTGTTGAAGTTATTAATTTAACCAGCCCAATGTGGAGCTGCAAGGAAGCAAATGTACTGTATGTCTCCTTCAGGGAATATGTACTGCTTTACTGAAAAATTTACAAGGCCATGCCTTCACACTTGTGCATTAGTGTTAGCAGGTGAAATGTTGAATTTTAAAGTAGGTGCATCATCTGAACATCTGATTTTTAAAGACTAGGGGATTTGGCAAAATAAAACAAAAACTAAAATATGGTTTTAAGTTTTGGAAAATGTATTTATTGAGCTCAAACATGCGGAACCGTAGGTGTGGTCCTTTAAGGGGGACAGATTTTTCACTATTATCTATTGGTGTGGCAAAATTATATAACAATATGGCAAGAGGAACAGTCTCAAAAACTGTGACGACGAAAATCAAGCACAGAAAGAGTAAAAACTAGTGAACCACAAACAAATCTACAGCCTCCAGCAGAACCTGTGAGTTGAATCAACACCTCTGTGAGGAAAAATAAGCTTCACTAATTTCCTGCAGGGGATACAGTACTGTAAGATGTTCCACTTTGTACCTCCAGTGCCCTTGCCTCTAGTAGCACCTGTCCTTTCACCGTTGTGTACTGTACACTGTGCACCACGTGCACTGTACTACGTGCAATGTGTCTCGTGCACGAGTAGCGGTAGAGTAAAGCACACAGGACTCCTCTGAATCTGACATTAGGCCAAACATTAGTGCTTTGCTTGTTCAAGTAATATCTGTGTAAGATCCGACTGCACTTTTGCTGTCATTTGCATGTTCTACTGGGATTATAGCACCACAAACATCTACTTGTGAAGACTGCAGAGTACCTACTGTCCACGTGGCAGTAAAATGTAGACTTTATTGTGCTGTTTTGTAATAATATTGTAATCTCCTGTGCTGAAGGCTTAGACGGAGCTGCGTCTCTTAAACACCCTGAATGGAGAGAGTATGTGTAGGCCTGTTGTTATGGAGCCTATGCTCGTGCATTGATGTGGACTGCACACACAGCCTGTAGATCCAGGCTCCATGTAGTGAGCACAGTTACTGTTCTGCTGCAAGTAGGCATCGGAGAACGTCAGCTCCTGAGGGATCATGGTGGGACTGGAGCCCTGCAGCTTCTCCTTACTCCTGTACCACAGGCAGGAACATATTGTCTGAAAATGCAGCACCTCGGTGTAGACTCCCTTTAATTCTTTAGCCTTTACGCTGTCATCTGCTATGGGTGTAGAGGAGGTCGAGGCTGAAACTGGAATCAGATGAGTCACCTCTGCTCTGGTCTTACTGGTGGAGAGCAGGGCCTTCTGCTTGGCATCTCTCCGCTCGTCCTCGGTGTTCATGGTTAGGAAGCGAAGCACCACCAGGTTAAGGAAGGCTCCGATCACCGTCAGGCCCATCAGGATGTACACAAAGCAGAAGGCCACGTACCGGGGGTCAGTCTGCAGGGAGTTGTCCTTCTGCAGGGCGACGTAGTCACCAAAGCCAATAGTGGTGAGTGTGATGAAGCAGTAGTAAAAGGCGTGCAGGAAACTCCATCCCTCGCAGTAAGAGAACGCGACGGCCCCCACACACAGGGTGCTCAGGCAAGAAANACTCCATCCCTCGCAGTAAGAGAACGCGACGGCCCCCACACACAGGGTGCTCAGGCAAGAAAAGAAACCCACCGTCACCATGTTTGCCATGGAGACTTGAGTTTGACGCATTCCCAGGCACTTCTTGGCTTGGTGCAGCAGGTACCTGACGAACGTGTTGATCCTCTCACCCAAGCTCTGAAACATGACCAGGGTGAGCGGAATTCCCAGGAGGGCGTAGAACATGCAGAATATTTTCCCTGAGTCTGTGCTGGGGGCTGCGTGGCCATAACCTGAATGAGAAGACATGAGATGATACAGTGTCTAAAGAGCTGTAACTAAAATTGCTTATACTAAACAATAAAAGACGAAAAAAAAAAAAAAAAAANAAAAAAAAAAAAAAAAAGAATGTGGTGATTCATAATTCAGTTCTTCATGTATTTGATTATTTATATATCTGAGGTTTAAGTTAAGTTGTACTCCCCAAAAAACCAAAGAACATTAAGGTAGATTTTGGAATACAGTGCTTCTGGAGTTTAAAATATAATACACTTTTATGTATATTTTTACCTTAAAAAGGAAGTTAGGTGCCAAAAGGTACACATCTGGACTCATGAGGCGTGGAAACATACTTGTAATAGAACATCTATGAGCAATGTACTCTTGAGTACAAAAATATGCTCCTGTAAATAACAGCCTGTTATTTATCTCCCACATTGCTGTTCAGCTGAGACAGAATAAACACTGGATCTTCGTCTCTAGTTAATCTTAACTAGTATACTCATTTCAGGGAGGGGAAAAAAAAAAGAAAAAAACAAGCTTTTTCTATGAAACACAATTAAAGGACGTCATTTTTCAACGTGTCAGTTAAGTAAAAGGATCCTCACCTATTGTGGTAATCACAGTGATGGCGAAGTAAAAGGATCCGGCAAATTTCCACTGCACTCCCGCTTTGTGAGGTTTAAGCTGCAACACGACGAGCTCCAGCTCCTCGAAGTTCTCTTTGGTTAAGTTATATTTGCGCATGAGTTCATACTTTCTGGCGTCGAGTCTCCGCTTGTGGCTTTTCTCCTGTTCGGACTCCAGGGTCTCGAAGACGGCGGCTCCCACCACCAGGTAGGTCAGGATGCTGATGATGAGGGCGAGAGTCCGGGCGTTTTGCCTCTTCATGGTAAAGCCTCTCCGGCGGTGGAAGTTGTGGATCTGAGACTCTCTGCGACCTTCTGGAAGGAAAATCAGAATCTAACAGCGGGGACTTTTGGAGACGGAGCTGTTCTTTCAGCACCACCCCCACATCACAGTTGGGTTGCTTCTCTATTTGGACTATTTGTCACCGACATATATTTAGATTCCACGGAAAAGAAACAACACAGGGTAATCCCACAGACTCACACAGGCTGGTGAAAGTAGCTCTAATTCCCCCTTTTCTCCTCCTCAGACTTGTTCCTGCTTCTTCCAGCTTCCCTGAGGTCATCATTTGCATTTTCCTCATCTGGAAAGCCGTTCCACTCTTCAGCACAGTTGGTTCAACCCCCTAACAACTATTCCTTAACGTTGTCAAATATTACTAAGCATGATTCGTGCTTTCATTCATCGATAAAATATTTACCCAGTGGCTATTTAAACAGACAAGCTCTACAGGCTTCACAAGTTGTCTAGCAACCTAATGATAACCTTCCTTCTGTGGGTAAATATTTAAAAGACACATCCTTTCCACAGTGTGCGGCTCCAGGAGCTCAAATAAAAAAACTTTTGTCAAAGTAGGTAATACATTCAAAATCAATGAGTAAGTTATTTGTAGATGGTATAATGCAGGAACTCATTTCCACAATCTTATTAGTTTAAATTTGCAAATAAGATAAGACACTTCATTAAAAAAAAAAAAGNTTTTTTTTTTTTTTTTTTTTTTAAGAAGAAGAAGAAGAAATCCTCCTCAGTCTACAGATATAGTTGAAAATATGAAATAGATTGCATTGTGCACTGTTACTGAGGAGCAGCAGAGTGGCTCCCAACTCCCACAGAGTCTGAAGTGAAATATAAAATATATATATATATATATATATACATATACAGTATACACACACATACACACACACGCATGTATATATATATATATATATATATATATATATATATAT
>VXCM01000486.1:0-17407 GCA_014773175.1 Lucifuga dentata | reverse complement strand
TTTTTTTTTTTTGTTATTGTGCGTTCCCAGTCATATCCATCACATCGATGTTCAGTTAAATTTACAAAATTCTAAATAAATTAGCAAAACACAAGTAATGTTCAGTTTGATTGATTGATATTACCTGGAAGGCACAGTAAAAACAAAAATATGACTTTAACCTTTATTTTAAAAACTTTTAAAAGCTTTTTCTATGTTTGTTATCATTGCCATATGAAAATATTCAAAATTACAGGTTTAGTTTACATGTACATGCAGCGATTAAACAGGAGAAAAAAAAGAAGCAGCAGGCAAAATTAAGAATAAAGGGAGAGCAGAAAGAAATTTATTTCTTTATAATGAAAGTTTCAACATGCATGTAGACGCTCTGAGACAGGTAACATGTTTATTAGAGCTCTTGTTGCCTTTAGTTTTAAAGGACCATACCGGCGATCGTGCATGTTTTTGCCCAATATATATAATCCAAATACACATTATGTTATGACAATCATTTCCCAAAATATACTACTTTAGTGGTAAATTTTAGCATTGTTTTTCCTACCTTCCAGACTGCCGTTGACTTTAGTTCATTCCAGTATGATATTAAAATCAACTTGTAGAGACTTGAAACATACTTGAGATACATAATCCATCACCGTGAACATTATGTCTGTTAGTTTTTTTTTGTCAAAGTAACTTTATTTAACTGATCCAACATGGAGCTGCACGGAAGAAAATGTGTGTCTCCGCCAGGAAATATAGTCCCAGGAGAAGACTGCTTTTACAGAGAAATTAAAATGAGCATATTTTCTATAATCGTGCATAAATGTTAGAAGATGAAATGCTGAATTGGATGTATTACCTGAACATTTTGAAAGATTTAGGGGATTAAATCTTTCTATTAGGGGATTTAAATTAGGGGATTTTGAAAGATTAGGGGATTTGAAAAATAACAGGAAAACTAAAACACAGTTTTTTGTTTTGGAAAATGGTTGTCAGTAATGTAACATGTGTGCAGGTTTTATATATTGAGCTCAAACGTGCACAATCGCAGGTATGGTCCTTTAAGGCTGCTAACGCTGTGGTTGATGCATCGCTCCTCATGCTTCCTACGCTCTGTTAAAGCACGGAGGAGATTTGGTTCATCCTCCACAGGTTTGCCACTTCTGCGTGTGTCACATGCAGCTGTGTTCTGATTGGTTGTGCATTTTTGAGGTCACCGGCAGATAGGTTAAAGTTCAATTTGGAGTGCAGAAATCACTAAAGTAAAAAAAACAGGCCAGTCAGGGCGGCATTTTACCGCTGATCGTGTGTAAGCAGCCAAACACTGAGCCAAAAAACGAGCTGAANAAACAGGCCAGTCAGGGCGGCATTTTACCGCTGATCGTGTGTAAGCAGCCAAACACTGAGCCAATAAACGAGCTGAAAGCTGCTAAAAGTCCGCAAAGCTTCAATATCAAAAACACCATTAAATGCAGGTTGAAGCTGATTTCATGCTTTTGTTTTCATCTTCAGCTTCCTCACATCAGCAAAGAGGTTCTGCCTCTCAGGCCAGGCCCGACGCCCAAAGGCACCCAGCCCGTCAACGTGGTGCGGCCGCTGAGACCCGCCCCGTCGCCCCACGGTGCTCAGCGGGACCTCAAGGCGGTCCGTCCACCGTTACCCACTGGAAAGCCGCCCGCTACCCCTCAGAAACCCTCCCCAGCCCCACAAAGACTGAGCCCACCCAAGAAGCCTCTGCCCCTCAACCCGACACGATCTCCACTGGTAAGGACTCTTTGTAATCACACCTTCGTTGTCGGTTATGATAGCTCACAAGCTAAGTTCTGTGATCTGCGGATGAGAACCAGCAGACTCAACTTCACAACAGCAGCAGTGAGAAATAAGAGTAGTTACAGGATGAGCCAAGAGCCTCACACAGCGTCCCAGCTCCTAAACGCACTGCAACAAACAACAAATCAACACTGTGATATTTTAGCTAAATCTCGTCTGCTAAGGTGATGTTCTGTTAGGTTTTAAATTCTAAATGGAACTGCTCCACCAGTACTTAAATCCCTATAAAATCAGGGAGGCCCAGCATCCCAGATGTAGCGTTCACGATGATTTATAATCGCCATTTCTCAATAAAATGGAGATATACAAATATCTATGGAAAGCTTAGCTTCTCCTGAACAAAATGAGCCCAAACATGACATTTTATGACGACGCGATCCCGAAATAAATGTAACTAAAACACAAGATAGCCTCCGAGCTAAAGCGTAGCTTCGTCGCTTCTCGATGACGTAACTTCTGAGGGTGGTTTAAGTTTTAAAATCCCTCTCTGTGATTGGATAGTAAACTTGGATAGGATTTGATTGATGGGTCGGTGGCCCTGTCAGCTTTTGTGTAGCCATGGCAACAGGCATGCATTCCCCNGATTTGATTGATGGGTCGGTGGCCCTGTCAGCTTTTGTGTAGCCATGGCAACAGGCATGCATTCCCCCATGGGTAAAATGTGCTAAAAGTTCAGAGATGCCTCACGTCCCCGATGCAACTTTCACAGTGTTCTATAACCACAGCATCAGTGCCAAACGCCATAACTTTTTTCAGCAATGATTCTAAATCTTTCATCAGTTAGAATTTACACATTTAGCAGCATCACAAAACTTAATCCAAGGAGCTGGCTTGTTGTGTTCCTGAAAAATGTATAACTTGAAATAAAATGCTCTGTTCGTCTATATTTTATAGTGTTTTTATTGTCATTGTTGAACCTGAGAATCTCTAAACTTCAAGCCAAACCATTTTCCTGACAATGTAAAAGATTTTCTATCAGTTGGTACGACGTAAATGACTTTTAATGACCTTTATTAAAAGTTCACAGCAATAAGCCTTTATTTTCGGGTATGCCAGTTAGACGGAAATTGCTCAGAAACACCTAAGTTGGTTTAATGTTAGCTATAAAAGGTTTTATTAGAAATAATAGGATCTCCTTTGCATCTGCAATGAATAGATCTAAGCTTAAAAGGATTAAAGAACTAGAATCTCAGATGCACAAATTAGAGCGCTCATTGCAGTGCCAACCCTCTGAACATGAAAGCAAATATTTATGTGATACAAAGACCGAACTAAACTTGTTGTTGACAGAGAGCTCAATTCGATCTACACAAAGCAAGGATTAATTAATATTATCTTGGTAATCGCCTTAGCCATTGGCTATCAAACAGACTGAAAGAAAAAGATTGTAGAACAGATATAACAACAGTTCATTCAGAAATAGGAGGAATTATATCCGCAAACCATAAATCAAGAATTTAGTCATTAGTATAGAAAATTATAAACCTCAGAGTTTAAAGTATTATGGTATAGACTTGTTTCTTCAGGGCCTAACATTGCCTGTGCTTTCTTTAGAGGAAGCTGCAATAATGGATGAACTTAAAAGAGCCCTTGAAAAAATGAATAAAGGGAAATCTCCTGAGTATGATGGTATACATCCAGAAGTATATCAAGTTTTGGAATATATTAGGATCTCCTTTGCTTGATATGATTAATACGTCTGTCACAAAAGGCTCATTTGGACGAGATGTCAATGCGACACTAATTTCTTTGCTTTTGAAAAAGAGTAAGGACCCACAGAGTGTGCCAGTTGGTGCCCATTATCTTTAATTATTCTTTATATTTCATGTCACTATGTTTGTTTTCTGGCGCTTGCTTGTAGCATCCACCTGCTCAGGACTGCGGATGAAAATTAGCCTTTTTGGCTAAATCTGATGCATTTACTGCATGTTTATGCATGATGTTGATGAATGTATATTGTCGGTGTAAAAAAAAAAAAAGAAAAATCTTGCATATCCTCGTAATTTTTCAGTGCACATTGCTATAGAATAACTGCTAATACAGGAGTTACTGAGGATGAATGTTTTTAGCTTCAGTGACTCTGCATTCAGACGGTTCAGCAAAGTGCATTTTAACAGGAATCTAAGGCTGGATTTACACAATCACCCACACGTGACCTGATTCTGATCTTTTTCTCACGTGACACGTATCAGACATGCTTCCTGAAGATGTAAATGGTAAAAAGCCGCATGGAATCAGATATTCTCAGATCCGATTTGGGCCTCTTGCAAAAATGGAAATAAATCTTATTCGTATCAGATATCCACAGTGTGACTGCTGTCTAAATCCACAGATCAGAATTTCCTTCCCATTCTGTAGTAACGTTCTGCTTTATCTACATATGATGATGTCAGCATCAGTATGATGACGCTCTCTGTAAACAGAAATGGAGGACATACTATATATATCAGACATGCTGATGTGTGTTTATGTCAAATAGACGTGTTAGTGTGTGATAACAGGCTCCTGTTACAGCAGCAAAACTCCAACTCCACCCGCTTCTCCTCTGTGATTAACTGATGAACATACGTGTCCTGATGGAGAGAGAAATGCTCACACAACATATCAGATGTTTCTCTAATGTGTACATGCGTAGCTGTATCCTGCTGCTACAGGTCAAAGGTCAAAGCATGTCAATACAGGTATCAGATAGGAGCCACTTAAAAAAGAAAATGTAAATATGCTGAACAAAACATCGGATACAGGTAAAAGATCAGAATTGAGCATCAAGACTTGTAGTGTAAATCCAGCCTGAGTGTCCAAATCTGCTTCTACCTGTTCAGTTAGTGTCTGAGCTGCAGCCCCGAGCGTCGCCCTTCCCTCCCCAGAGGCCCCTCCCCCTCAGCCCCGCCAGAGGAGCCTCGCCCACTGCCAGCCCTGCCCGGACCCCAAACCGGACCCCCGTCTCCAGGCCATCCACGAGCCTGCTGGTAATGATGCCTCCAGCAGTCGGATCCAAACCTGTGGGCAAAGTCTCAGCCATCCCCCTCCTCAGAGATCTCAGGTGGGAAAACATGCGGCATGGAGGCACAAACACACGCCATTGAAAACACGCTAAGCTCTTCCTCAGTCTAATCAAGAGTCTCCGTCTGATGTTGAAAATATTGAAAATACAAAATAGACAACAGGAAGTTAGCTGCTCTGGCTGATCTTGGTAAAGCTTGTTTTCTACTTCACACAATGACATCACAGGGAAAGACACACCCTTTCCCTGACCGCACGCCACTTTTTCGCCGTTTCACGGTGTGCATGACGTGTAAAAGCTCCACACGTCTGCTTATCACGTTTCCTCATCAGCTCACGTCTGTGCAGAAAGTACAATTCAGCCTAACAAGCATGACATTTATCGTTCCCTCCAAGACGCTCCAAACAGTGCCTGTGTAAAGGGCCATATCGGTGATTTTGACAACAAAATAATCCATCCAAATTCTTCTGACTCAGTTTTCCATCTTCTTTGCTTTCTTTTTATCAGCAAATAAACTGGAACCAGTGCAGCCCCTTTCAGCATTAAACTCCATTTATTAAAGGACAATACCCACAATTTTGCATGTTTGAGCCCGATAAATACAATCCGCATACACATTATCTTACTGACAACCATTTCCCAAAACATACTGCTGGAGCGATAAGTTTTAGCATTGTTTTTTCTGCCTTCCAGGCTGCCATTGGTTTCAGTTCATTCCACTATAACATAAAAATCAACTTGAAAGACTTAAAACACACTTTAGATAAATAATTCAACACAGCAAACACAACGGTTGTTAAAGTAAGTTTATTTAACCGATTCAACATGCAGCTACACGGAACAAAATGTACGTCTCCGCCAGGACATATAGTCCCATTAGAAGAAACTTTTAAAATGAGCGTGCCATCTCCATTCAGACCTGTATGTTAACAGACGTAGAATTTTAAGGTGAGTGTATCACCTGAGTGTTTGATTTTGAAAGATTAGGAGATTTGGCAAAATAACAGGAAAACTAAACTATGGTTTTATGACTCAAACTTGTAAAATCACTGGTACGGTCCTTTAAGGATTCTACTGTTGGTGTTTCAGGATGTGTTCACTGACCTGCTCTTTCAGGAGATGCACTTTTGTGCTCAGTCTAGAGACTCAAAGAACATAAATTCAGTATTCATTCAAGAACCAAACCTTGCCTCAAGGTTCCCATTTTGTTTTCCTGAACTCTCCATAACAGAAACGTTGCTTCTATTTATCAAATCCAAAATAATTCTAACAAAAAAAAGATCCTGTTCATAAAGTAGCTGTTGTTCATGTGTGTTTTTGTCTTCAGCTTGTAACCCCAGAGGAGCTTTTATATAACAGGCATATAAAAGTAGAGGTGAGCGGCTTTATATGTGAGAAATACTGCCTCACACGTCTCTGTCTTTTTATCTGATGCAGTTTTCCTGTGGCTTCAGCCTAAAGAAGCTTCTAGCCAGTCAGATAAACCATTCAGTTTATAGCGCATGGATCTCATCACCAGGCACACAACGGTTCTTCAGCAATCAATTCTCCATTTTTATAAGTGACAGCTCACAGCGTTACAGATGCAGAGTCATGAGTTCCTGTTCTCTGCTGGTCAGCTGTAAATGCTGAAAGAAATTCTGGGAAACCATCAAGATGGATGTTTTTCAGGCTCTACAGTTCCTCTGCTGCCATAATGAAACGGACGGATTAAACAGTTTCTTTCTCCCAAACAATCCCAAACTCCGATCCACGTGTCTGCTCAGACCCAACAGCAGCTTGGAGTGGAATTCTCTGTGGAACGTCACCAAGATAACAAAGATATGATCGTTGATTTTCAGACTCTCCCATGTTCAACATCAACTGTTAGAAATGGCTCTGAAATTGCTCTGGTTGACAGTTATGCTGGATTCACATGTTGACAGTAAACCAGATGTTCTCTTCTTTTCAGTGAGAAGACGATGGAAAACTCCTCCACCATGCAGCCAGACAGAATGTGCTGTCAAAAAGTTCAAATTTTCCAACTTTGGGTCAAAGATGGAGAGCGAGAAATTGATTCTTTTGGTGCAGACGCTCCTAATATTTTACAAGAAAAATCTTTAATCTTCCCTGAATCTCTTCATCATCCTCAGTTCTTGAATTAAGCATGGAATTCTCAGCAGTTTGTGCTCCTGTAAAACAGGATGAACCCATGTACGTCTGCGTTCCTGCTTTTCCTGTTGGTTCTTTAAAAGAGCATATTTATAGAACAGGAATAGGGCCACTTGAAAAAAAAAAAAGAGAAGAGTTCTGAGGCAAAAGTCAGAACTCTGAGACAAAAGTCAGAATTCTGAGACAAAAGTCAGAATTCTGAGACAAAAGTCAGAACTCTGAGAAAACAGTCAGAACTCTGACTTCAATCTCAGAACTCTTCTTTTTATTTGAAGTGGCCCTAATCCTCTTCTGTACATATTAAACGGCCAGATGTTTTTACATAACATTGCACAAAAATGCTAAAATGCTATTGCAACCTCCAATACCTAAATTTATATCCCGACAATCACCATGGCAGCAATTCTGCGGCTGCCGCTGCAGAGGGCGATTCTGCTGTAACGGCCAGTAGGACTGTTTCTACCATCAGCATGTGAATCCAGCATTACAAATATCTATAGACAAGTTATTGAAAACTAGTTGAGTTTTGAACCAAATGCAAAAAAAGGTACCACAGCGTTTTTACTTTTTTGAGGAAAATGAATTCTTTTAGAGTTAGTAATACCATGATGTCTGTGTTTTATCGAAGCGTTATTGAATCTGTTTTATCAGTTTGGTTTGGTTTGGTAATTTCAAACTGGGAAGTGAAAATAAGCTTAACAGTCTTTTAGCAAGAAAACTTACTGGCGTCAAACTCAACTTCACAATATTTACAACAAGAGGGTTTTAAAGGACCATACCGGCGATTGTGCATGTTTAAGCCCAATATATACAACCCACATACACGTTACGTTACTGACAGCCACTTCCCAAAATATGCTGTGTTAGTGGTACATTTTTTTTTTCAACCTTACAAGCTACCATTAGTTTCAGTTCATTCTAGTACACTATTAAAATCTACTTGTAGAGACTTGAAACACACTTTAGATAAATAATCCATCACAGTGAACAACACGTCTTTGAGGGTTTTTTTTTTTTTTAAAGNTTTTTTTTTTTTTTTTTTTTTTTTTTTTACATCTGTCTGCATGTATAGTTGCGGTATATGTCATGATCGGCATAAACCATTTTGAATATATTTGCAGTTTGATCTTGCATCAGACATATGGACAGACGGGGAACAAAAAGGGGAAAAAAAAAAGAAAAAAGAGAGGGAAAAAAAAGGAAGACGATGTATTCCGCCACCAGGAAATATGGTCCGAAGAGAAGACAGCTTTTACAGAGCAATTAAAATCACCATGCCTTCTGTAATTGTGCAAAAGTGTTAGCACTAACTGAATTGAACATGTAATTTTAAGGTGGACGTATCACCTGAACATTTGATTTTGAAAGATTAAAGGATTTGAAAAAATAACATGAAAACTAAAATGTGGTTTTCTGTTTTGGAAAATGGTTGTCAGTAATGTAACATGTATGTAGGTAGTATGTGTTGGGCTCAAACACATATGATTCCTTACTGAGACATTTCCACTCTTTATATTAAAATATTCATGCATGCATGCTTGTACGTAACCTCATTAAAACGTTACTTCAGAATTCTGTCGGCGACGTTGATTGGCTGATTTTTCTTAGTAAAAGTCAGTAAAATCTGTTCAGGCTTGATTGTCTTTTTTCTTTTTTTTTTTTTTTTTTTNTTTTTTTTTTTTTTTTTTTGCAGACCGGTCCCTGGTGCCAAACCAAACACAGCCTCATCTCCACCACGAAAATGACCTTTTCCTTCCCGACCTCCGACCTCTGAGGAAGCAACGGCTCACAGCCTATTTGCACTAAAGAGACTTTGGCTGGAAAAACCACGGAGCCATCACGCAAACGCAGTGTTTAGCCCCGTCCCCAGCATGCCAACATTAACCACGACGACGCGGTTTTGCACGGAGGCCTTGCAGACTGAGACTGGTGCATCGCTGGGGGTCGGTCACATTTGCCAAATCTGTTTTTATTTGAATATTGTTTCTGTCAGTCTGTTTACGTCATGTATTAAAAAAAAAAAGAAGTTTGTTTACAGGTTTGTTTTTAACGTCGTGTTTTATGATTTGTGTTGCGCCAAAGAGGGGGTGTGTCCTTACAAATCTTCCTTCACTTTCTCCATATTTTATATAATTTATTGTCTTATGCAAAAGGAATGTCTAAAATACAATTCAGGAGCTACGGAGGCCAATCAGGAGGCAGAAGAGGCGGAAGAGGAGGAGCTTCTTTTGAACACTGTTTACATGCTGCAGGCGTCATGGCGGCCGGAGGCCTGCAGGACACACTCCCACTCCCACTCGCTCATCTTCTGTTCAATGTCTTTTGCTGCCTGTTATTCTTAAATTGTTAAATAAAATGTTTTTACAAAACTAACACGACGTTTCTTTCTTACTTTTGCCTCCAAACGTGCCAAATATCAGAGAGAATGTGCGTAACAGCTGATGTTTCTGATGAAACACAGGAACAGGACGGATCTAAAGAGTGACGGCAAGCCATGTGACGTTGCTACTTGTCATATGGAATCTGGTGTCAATCTTGAGGCCGAAGTCTTCCCGAAGAATAAGACGATCATTAGAGATCGTCAAACAAAACGTTGGAGATTCGTCAGTTTAAACAGCTTTTCTTCTGCGATGAGAAGGTTTTGGTCAACGTTTTCTGTTCTATTTGCGCTAAAACATTAATCATCTGAGCTCGTTACAACAATTCACCACTTCCTGTAAAAGCTTAGTCAAGCTTCCAAAGAGTTTTTATCTCAGTACCTGAAAGGGAAACGCACTAAACATGTTGAGATTGGAGAGATTTTCACCTCCATTTTATTTTTAACTTCATTTTATTACGAGACAATAACAACAGTATCATGAACTCTGAAACAATCCAATTCAACCCTGACTGTTAAAAAAATTGTGTTGGTTTGGTTGGTTTTTGTGGAACAATTTTAAAATGGCTAAAATCTTACTTGAACAGCAGGGATTATTTTGTCACCATTGGGAGCCATAATGCAAACATACGCCCCTGACCTGTGGCGTCCCTCAAGGGTCGATCCTCGGCTCGCTTCTGTTCAACCTGTACATGCTCCCACTTGGCCAAATCATTCTCAACCACAACCTTAAGGCCCTTTAACACTGAACACAATTTTAAGCGTGAATAAATTGCGTGGCAATTAAAAACTACATCAGTTAATGAGACTATACACATGCAAGGCAAAATTTCGCATCACATCGCGAAAATGCGATGCGAAAGGCAATTATTTTAGTCACCCTGATTTCGATTTTTTTTTTACTTCTTTCGCCTGCGGCAACAAAGGATTGGTCAATCAGAACCGTCATCATGTCACGTTTTATGTTGACTCAGCACACATCTCAGCACAGTTTTATTACAGATTCTGCCTGTGCTTAATGACACACATGGCTTGCATAAACACCCGGTTCATCCACTGCACACATTCCATGCGTCCGCCCAGCATGTGTGCTTTTACACACGGCCTGTGTACCCACAACCTATAATAAAACTGCACTCAGATATTAATGTGACCTGAGACACACCGCCATACGCTGTTCTGGATCGATTGGCTCCTGAAATTTGTCCTCTGCCTCCTCAGATGTGGAGCTGCATCTCCAGGATGTGTTCAAAGTGACCACCAACATCCTGAAATCTAGTCTGAAGTGTCATGGTAAAGTTTCAGCTCCTGTATCAGAGAAACGCCCCGTGTTCTTTCCTTACCTCAGAATTGGATGAACACTTTCTCTTCTTTTCTGTCAAAAGGATCAGATCATCCTCACTGGATGCTGCTGAATCCATCTTCATGTTCTTTCGCGCCGCCAAACTTTCTTGATGAACAGTCAAAAACTTGTGTCACGATGGGTGTAAATAGTTTTGACACGACAGTTTCGTGGCGAAAATATTTGCATGTTCGTGCCGCTTATTTGCATTGTGCCTGGTGTAAAACGGCCTTTACTTGATAGTTATGCTGACGACACACAGATTTACTTAGCTGTCTCATGAAATGACCATAGCCCTATAGAGTCATTATGAAAATGCACTGAGCAAATAAATAACTGGATGTCTCGAAATCTTTTGCAGTTAAAGAATAAACTGAGGTAATTTTATTTGGCAGCAACGATAAGAGGCTTAGGGTTGCTGCTCACCTAAAAGACAAGACACTAAAAATTACATCCGTTACAGAGTGAAAAAAAAAAGTCAGATAAAAAAAAAAAACAAAAAACAAAAACTGGAGGAACTGAAGTGGCGGCAATAAAATAAATCTGTAGACACGAACACTAAAGCTGGAGAAAACAAGCTCAGAGGATCAGAAAACCGATGAATTAGAAGAAAACAATCCCTGGCTACATTTAAGCCACCAGTTTAGCTTTATAAAGAAAAATGCACAAAGCTATGCAGCAAACTTTGTATGCTGAAAAACGTGGAGTTAGCAGCTAATCAGAACTCAGCATCAAACCTGCGTGTGGAGATAAGTTAGCTAACTTTATCCTGTTCTTTATTCATACTAGTCACTAGATTTGCCTATATCTATGTCCAAAATAACATTCTTTCACTTGTTTCTGGGTTGCAGTTTTGCTACTGAAAAATGCACACGGTAATGCTGATTAAGGGTAACTACTAAGCTAATTAGCATGTGTACGATGGGCAGTTTGTGTGAAATTTTTATTAAATGTTTATTTCATTAGTCAAATATTATAATGGTTAAACTGACCAGTTCTGTTTTCCTCATAAATGTAATGTAATATAAATTAATATTAGAATGCTCAACAGGATAACGTTTTAAAAACGTAGCAAAGTCAATGTTAAGTCTTCACTCAGAGAGTATTGCAGCAAAATTGTTTAAAATGTATGTATTTTTGCATTTTTTGGTAACGACGTAACTGAGTACTTTTTACTCAGAGTACATTTGAAACAAAATACCTTTTTGTTTTTGTTTTTTTTTGCTTTTATAGAAATAAATTTTTACACAAGTACTTTTACTTGAGTAAAATGTCATCAAAATAACAGCAATTTTACTTGAGTAAAATATTTTATTAGTCTTTCCACCCCTGGCTGCCAGTAAGCCACAGAATTGATTTTAAAGTTTTATTACTTATTTATAAATCTGTACATGGAACTGGTCTGAGATATATTACTGATATGCCAGAGCAATATAACCCTACGAGACCTCTTAGATGGATGGGGAGGGGACTGCTAGCGGTGCCCAGGCCTACGACAAAACCAGAGGAAGCAGGTTTTAGTTATGATGCAGCAGAGCGCTGCCTGATGATCTCAGGAAGGCCTCAACCAGCACAGGTTTGAACTCTGAACTGAAAACTTTATTGTTTCTTGTCAACAACGCTTTATTTGGTGAAAGACAGATGAGGGTATACAAATCATATGAACTGTAACAGATAATTCACCGATTTTTTTTATATCGGGACCTCCCACTCTTCCAAAACCCACCGGTCTGATCCGGAGAGAAAATAAATAAATAAATTCCAAATTTAAAAAAAAAAAAAAAAAAAAAAAAAAGTGCCCTGGGTATCCAACTCGATTTAAAAACCCATTTAAAAAGTTGCAAACTGTTGCAAACTTTGCAACTCTGTTGTTCTTAAACTCCAAAGTCTTCTTATCATTGTATTATTATTACTTTTAAATCCTTTTTTTTTTATTTTCTTATTGTTTTATGTTTTTAACTTTGTTTTAATTTCTTTCTTAATTCTTTGAATGTAACTCTGTGTATGAAACCTGCTTTATAAATAAAACTGCCTTGGGGGGGGGGCATAACGTTCGTGTGATTATTTGCCATAATTCTGTTATATTTACGGATTATTGCTGTATAATATCAAAATATAATATACGATATGATACAATATACTTTATTGTCCCCATGGGGAAATTTGTCTTGAACTCACGTGCTGCACAATTATAATTGCCTCCCAAAAACACATATTGCACAAATTACACATATCACATAAGATTACATATTACACATAACACATATTACACAACCAGATAAAAGCATCATGAAGCTACTGCACAACCCCGTGGCCTCAGTCAATGTTAAGATTTTGATTGAATTAGGCACAAATGAATATCAAAAGTTTCCAGTTGCTAAAGAATTTCACCATCCTCTGATTTATTTTTTCCTAATTTTAAGAACAATATTAAGTCACTATAAACCAGACTAAGAATTTCAGGTTTTTATTCCTATAGTTTCCTTCTTCAAGCTAAGAAAAGAAATGGTATTTTCCTTATTATTAGTATTTGCAAAGTCCCCAAAATATGCCCATTTATTAAGGATTATATTCCATATTCAAATCAAATGCTTCATTAAAAATGTCAAATATTGACCGCCAAAATTCCTTCAGCTTGGAACGGGAACAAAACGTACAAGCTAAATTTGCATCGGTGCTTTGAAATGCTTCATATTTGTCATGCTTGGGTAAAGTTTTGCTATTTTAACGTAATAATGAATTTGGTGAAGAACTTTAAACTTCATCAGATTAAGACACGGTTTCATTCGCTCCAATCAAAGAGATTTGATATCTTGAAGTGACATAACTGATATGTTTGCGATTTAAAGTGGTTCCGACTTCTTTCTCTCCTGCAGAGTTGCGAGGAGCTGCAGACTTTCAATGCTTTGCTCATGGGCATTTCAGTGGGATGGAGGTTTAAAACCAGGTCCTGTGGTTGAAAAATAATCTCCTTGTTCGTTGTGCCAGCCTGCTAAAGATTAGCTTAGCATGAGGATAGGATGTCTTGAAGCTGATTGGCTGAACTCAAACCTGGTGTCTTCATGTGATTTTGCTACTAAATGAAGAACACAAAGCCTAATTTGAGCCACGCTTGTCTGATGACGCCTTACAGCAGCTGTTTGACGAGCGCCGTATGAAGTTTTTGATGCGTTTACAGACTTGGTTTCCTTATTCTCACCTGCTCTTAATGCTTTCCGGTCATTTGGAAATGAGATATCTGCAAGCGGCAGCTCAATTCTCCCCGGAGACTAATGCATTTGGAGAGTCGGCGGCTCGAGTGGAGCGTTATCAGGCAGCAAGGATGAACGGCCTCATGGGGAGATATATCGATGTAGACGTTTTCCTAACCCATTACCGGGCGCCCCGGCGTCCAAACAAACCTGTGGGGAGGATTCAGCTCCAGACAACAGACGTGAGTGAAATGAAAAGAGTCGAGTTTTTCCAGGGTCGCCGTCTATAAATCAAACTCTGCAGCCTGAGGCCTGACGGCGGCATAGAAACACGGCTCATGTCTGTCCTCAGGCATGCCTTCAGCTCACACACACACACCAACTGCAGTTTATAAAGAACAACCAGCCAGACTTCCACCTCCACTAAAGAGGTCACATGATCACTGGCAGTTTGTCTATCTGTTAGCAGGATATCTCAAAAACTGATTTCTAAAGGAAGAAGTGGTTAAAGTTTGGAGGTGATCTGGATCATAGAAGAATTTTTTTTTAGCCTATTATGTGGCTCCTTTAAGAGGCCGCTGTGAGCAGAGTGTGTGGCAGTGTGTGGAGCGGGTTGATGTTAGCAGGTTAACGTAGCTGCTGTAATAGTGACAGTATGAAGTTGAGTTTGCTGTAAAATAAAAAGCTACGTCTCCTCAACAAACCAGCAGAATCCCTGAGTCTTCTGTGTGTGTGTGTGTGTGTGTGTGTGNTTAAAGGACCATACCGTCCATTTTGCATGTTTGAGCCTAATATATTCAATTTTCATACATGTTACGATACTGACAATCAGTTCCCAAAGGATAAAACAGTATTTCAGCTTTCCAAAATCAAATATTCAAGCAATACACCCACCTTAAAGGTGGATGCTAGTATTCAAACTATAGCATTCAACAAAAATATGAGAGAGAGAGAGAGACTATTTTTTCATAATAAAGTAATAAAGTCCTAGTCAGTGGTTTGGGTTGGGGACCCCAGCGTAAGACATTGCACGGGACCCCAGGACGTTCACAAACGGTCCTGTTGGAGGTCAAAGATCACCAGAGCCTAAAGGTCAAAGGTCAACCTGAACCAGGTTCCTTTAATACACTCATTAAGTTTTCAACATAGAAAACTTAGATTTAGAAAGAATGTCTTCACTTTTTTTATACAATAATGTAAATTATTAACAACAAAACCCTAACAACATTTTACAGAATTTAACAGCATTGAATTGAACCTGGAGGTCAGAACATCCAGCGTTACATACATTTATCAGACATTTTAGCTGCTGATATCCTGAGAAGTATTTGTCTGAGAAGTGAGTATCTGTTATGCTGTTGGATCTTAAATCCTGAGGGTGTGCAGGGATTTGCACCAAACACCACAGCAGCTGATCTGACTTATCAGCTGTGATGATAAAGTACCTGAAAGCTGCACTTGAGTAAAACTCGAAATAACTCGTGAAAAAGTTACTTCCTTACAAGTACAATTCACCCATTAATAAATAATACTTAAGTAAAAGTAATTAAGGAGCCATTGTCAATTTCACTTAAGTATCAGAAGTATTTTTTTGGGAACAAATGTACTTAATTATTGGAAGTAAAAGGGTTCAGGATCAGCTGCTTCGCATCAAAAAACAAGAACAGCTCATTAAAAACTTCATGAAGCTTTACGAAGTTTTTCCGCCTTTCAGCCAGAATCACGGCCGATTGATACGTCCACAGAGAGTTACACCGTCCTCATCCGTCCGTCAAACGCCTCCTGCTTGTAGCGCCACATCAGCTCCACACAGCAGGACCTCCCAGCCCTTCAACTAGCCAGATGCAGACCCAGTCACATGGCTCCCTCCTCTTCTTCACGCTGACGGGCCACTCGTGATTTCAGCGATGGAAGAGATGCAGGAAGTTGCTGTGCGTGACTTCGTGTCAGACCTGAACTCGCTCGGACCGCTCCCAGTGTTTTTCTAAATCAGAGGAAGAGATGAGCGGTNTGTCAGACCTGAACTCGCTCGGACCGCTCCCAGTGTTTTTCTAAATCAGAGGAAGAGATGAGCGGTCAGACGTCTTTGTCACCCGAGTCAAGTTTCCCCCAACTACCGCAGAACTCCAGGAAAATGCTCAGACGTCTGTGCTGCTATCATTTCTTTACATATTACAGAATATTTTATAGGTCGTTTGGCAATGGATGTCAGCGCCTGAAATAAAACTTTTAACGTGTAAAAAAAAAAAAAAAAAAAANAAAAAAAAAAAAAAAAAAAATGCAGTGGCACAAATGAAACTTTTTATCAGCACAAACAGGTTGGAGTCTGAGTGACCTCAGAATGACCTGTAAATGAATATCTAAAACAGTTTAACAGCACAAACAGGTTTTCCTGGAGTTTTGGATTTTTGAATTTTATTAAAAATTAAAAAATCAATCAGTCAAATAATAAATTAAATTTTTTTTTAGTAAGAAACGTGGAACAGGAAAAACCTGTGTGTTGTGATGTGTTGTTGTTCAGGTGCTTTTGGTTCATTTGTCCATCGTTAATACAGACCTGCAGCTCACTGTGTGGTGATGATGATGAAGATGCTGCTGCTGCTGATGAAGATGTGATGATGACGACGACGACGACGATGATGATGGTTGATGGAGGCGATGATCATGATGATGAAGATGGAGATGACGACGATAACTACGTTGATGATGATGGCGACAATGATGATGAAGATGATGATGATGACGTTGATGATGATAAGGATGATGATGAAGATGCTGATGATAATGACGATGGTGATAGGATGATGATGACGCTGCTGCTGCTGATGATGATGATGACAATGACGATGACAATGATGAAGAGGAGGGCGTAGCATTGTGTTTCAGCCTCCCTGCAGGCAGAGAAACTCATTGAAGACTTATGATTCAACATGAAGCAGGTAATTAGCAATAATTAATGACTCACAGATGGTGAGTTGCCACCTGTGATGAAATCATCTCGTTAGGAAATAAAGCAGATCACAGGAAGTGAAGCTAAATATGCTGGATGCTGAATTTAAAGCCCGTTTACTGGACGTTGATTAAATTAGGATGCAGTGCCCGTTGAAAACGTGCATGTTCGGGGATCAGGCTGGACTTTCTGGTGTGGCCGCAGTCTGCCATGAGTGCCTGTGGAGCGGAGCATGTGCTGCCGCCGCCGCGCCCGGAGCTTATCCTGCTGCACGTGGACTACTTTTTACTGGCACAGCTCAGTTTGAGAACCGCTCACCCAAACAACTTCACACGCACGTCCTTGGGCTCTGAGCAAGACACCTGCTGAATATCATCTTCATACAGTGCTGAGTTTCTAGAGATAATAACTTTGCCACAAACAAACAGAGATTTCTGCCTTTTTACAGAAGGCTATTTAAACTGTTACAACTCCGTTTGCCTTCAGTGATCTGTAAGTCCAGGAATATCTATGCTAACATCATAATACAGTGCTGCCAACTTTTTTTTGGAATACTCTGGAGTGAGATTTTTTTTTTGGG